>JBBGZY010000545.1:1982500-2332500 GCA_037952925.1 Lithobates clamitans
GTGACGTCAGTGAGAGGCCGCGGCCAGCCCATCTGCTAGTGCATTAGCTCTTCCATGTTCTATAGACAGCGTTTAGAGGGAGCGGAGCGCAAAGACAGCCCTTGATAGCTGGCGCTGCCTTGCTGCTGTAAGTGACACACTGTACTGCACCAGGCCGGCGGCGACCAGTAAGTCTAACACGGTCTACTTAAGTAAGTTCAAGTTGTGCATCAAACACAGCCACTGTCTGTGCCCCTCAAAAGCTGCTACTGTGCCCATCAAACACAGCCACTGTGCCCATCAAAGCTGCCACTGCGCCCATCAAACACAGCCACTGTGCCCATCAACGCAGCCACTGTGCCCATCAAACGCAGCCACTGTGCCCATCAAACGCAGCCACTGTGCCCATCAAACACAGCCACTGTGCCCATCAAACGCAGCCACCGTGCCCATCAAACGCAGCCACTGTGCCCATCAAACACAGCCACTGTGCCCATCAAACACAGCCACTGTGCCCATCAAACACAGCCACTGTCCCCCTTCAAAGCTGCCACTGTGCCCATTAAACGCAGCCACTGTGCCCATCCTATGATCGTTAATATTTAATCCATTTATAAAATTAGTAAGCGATATAGTATTACCACTCCAAAGGAAGAGGATGTCATCAATATACCTACCCTAAGAAAACAAATTGGGGTGTCTTTTGATATTCACAATTTAAACATCCTTATGGAAAAAAGAAAGGATTTGTCCCCCCCATATGAGGAACTCAGGTAGAAACAAACAATTCCTACAATAATGGATCCAGATTTGGTATAAATAGAATTTCAGGACACTACCAACATAGATCATCCAGATCCAATTGGTCTAATGGACCTCAGTCTGGTCCCAATAAAGCCATGGATAACTGTCATTACGGACAGACGAGATCCAATGGACAAGCAAGGAATGATCATCACTATAATCGTGCGGAAGAATATAGACATGTGTCTTATTCACCAGCAGGTTATAATAGATATGAACCTTATAATGCCTTGTTATGTAAACTTATAACCTGTTATGATATTGTCTACGTCGACTTGGCCCGGTAAGTCAACAACCAGGATTTGATTGAGGTAAGATGTATGGGTTTAATAAACTTTCTGTTGAGAGGGTGGTAGATATCTGAAATGGAGTACCTTTGTTCCACTATCAACTTGTCTAGAAAAGATTGCTGCAATCTGATGTTTTTCTTTGGACAAATTTTGGTGATGAAGCTTGAGTATTGCGACACTTGGAGAAAATTGGGAGGAGGAAGATATAAAGATTGTGCATAGATTAACCCTTTGTCTTTCCATTTGGAGAAAGGTTCACACTGGGACCAAGTTGGAACATAGGGTTGCCTTGAATTGGAAGGAACTTGGAGACAAAAGGTGAAAGACCCAGTTTTTTCCTCACCTCCCTGCATGCTATTATTGTGTCTCTGAATAACAGATTTTGTTTAATATAAATCGGGATTCGTTGCAGCGACCTATGTAGGAGGGCGGATAGATTTATTGGGTAAGCCAAGTCTGATTCCAATTCGTAGTTGGAGTATTTTGACGCTTGTACAATCCAATCTATTCCCGTTCTCAGAAGGCATGCTAAGTTATATGCGCTAATATTCGGCATGCTGCCCCCCCCCCCCTCACTCTTCAGTTAAATAGTTTGGTCAGTGCAATTCTAGGTTTGCCCTTCTTCCATATGAAGGAGGTAATTGACTTGTTTAAGTTTTGTATATCTTTGTGCTTCAATAATAGTGGTAAGGTTTGCAAAGGGTATAACAGGCGAGCAAAACTGACCATTTTAAAGAGAGCGCATCTCCTGAAGAGTGAGAGTGGGAAGTTGGACCACGCCTCCAACTCACCCTCAATTTTTGATATCAGAGGTGGTTAGTTGAGATAGTAAAGAGAGGATGGTTCCTTTCCTATTTTAATGCCTAAATATGTAATGTTTTTCTCGGTAATGTGGAAGGGAGAAGAAAGTGACGTTGATGTTGTTCGTGAGTTGCATGAACCTAGAGGGAGAATTTCGCTCTTGGCAAAATTTATTCTCAGACCAGATCATTTGTGGAAGGAATCGAAGATCGATTGTATGGCGGGAATGTCTGTTTGGGGGGACGAGGTAAATATCAGGATATCGTTTGCAAAAAGGGTGACTTGCAAGTCATTTTGTCCCAATGGGATTCCATGGATGCTCGCTGTGGAGCTAAGGTGCGGTGATAGAAGTTCTATGGCCAGATTAAATAACAGGGATGAGAGGGGGCAGCCCTGTCTTGTTCCTTTGTGTAACCAAATGGAATTAGATTGAACACCAGCAGCTATTAAAGCGCCGAATACAGGTTGTGAATGAAATGATAAAAGGGGCCTGATATCCCTAATTTTTGCATCACTAAAGATAGCCATTGGAAGCGGACATTGTCAAATGCCTTTTCAGCATCTAGGGTGACAATCGCCACATCTTCAAGGGGGTGATGTTTTGCGTATTATAGGGCGGCTAGAACTTTTCTTAGGTTGGACGCGGCTGACCTGCCCTTGGTGAACCCCGACTGTGCAGGATCAATGAGGGATGGCATGATATTCTGCTTTATTCGCTAAATGAGATGCTATAATCGTAGAGAGTATTTTGGAGTCTATGGTTAGACCCTGGCTGCGGTAAGACCCTGGCTGATGTGGATCCTTCCCCTTTTTTGCTATTAGTTTTATGTTTGCTTGGTGGCCTGTCGGAAGGTAAGGGCCCCCATCCCATATTTTCTTGTAAACAGAAAACAGGGAGGGGGTGATTTCCTCTTTTACCAATTAAAAAAATTCAGGGGTGTAACCATCAGGGCCAGGGGCTTTGCCGCTTGTCAGGCCTTTAATAGAGGCCAGGATTTTTCCCTCGGTGATAGGGGAGTTTAGGTGGTTAGCATATCAGGTTTATTCCGTGGGAGGGGTGTTGATTCTAGCCATTAGGTCACTTCTCAGGGGTCTATCTGTTTTTGTGCGTAAAGGTTGGCGTGGAATATTTCCAAAGTTTTATTAATATCCCTGAGGGAAGAGGAGAGAGTGCCTTCGGGGTTCTGCAGGGTCGTGAAATGGATGGGGAGGTATGTGCCTCTTGAGAGTCTAGCTAGTAATTTCCCTGCCTTATTTCCAAATTTGTGGAATTGTAATTGTGCCTAAGTCATTTTCATATGCTCTAAATTGTTTGCCCAAATATCAAAGCGGTCCTTGGCTGCCTTACGATTTTCTGGAGTGTTCCGCTCAGTGAGTTGTTTCTGGGCGTTATGTAGGCTAACACTTGTCTCTAGGTATAATTTTTGGGTGTTCTTCTTGTAGGCCGTTACGAAGGATATTATCCTTCCATGGAGGAATGCTTTGCCCGCCTCCCAGAACAGATTGGGGTTGTTTGCATGGCAACTATTGTTGCGTGTGTAGTCCTTCCAAGCCTCTTTCAGCATGTTAATTTTTTATTGATTGTATGATTGTGCCTGATTTGTGGCCTTGAGATAGTGTATGAGGTAGAGTGTGTAGATTACCTGTGTTATACGATCTGCACAAGGAGACTGGCGTGGTGTTTCAATTTTCCGGATTCTTAATCGAGGGAACCATCTCTTCTTGAGAAAGTGAGGTATAAAGAAATAGAAGAGGAAAGAGAAGTAAAATAGAGTAAACTTGAGATACAAACAATTATGTGACTTCACTTTTTTCCGTATGCTCATTACACCACCGGTCAGACGGCAATTCCGCAAGCTAGAGAAGTGTGTTGTTGAGGTAAGGTATCACTCCCCAGAAAGTATGGTAGATCTGGGCGAAGGTCTCCACCATTCCCTGGCTTGCAGAACTTCCCTGTTGGGTGGGCTAGGAGGCGAAGGAGCATAGTGGTCTCGCCTGAGAAAAGACAAATGGTGGGTTCTGGTGGCGAGGAACATAACAAAAAACCCTTTAAAACATTTAAAAGATTACGTATGAAATAGATGAAACTCGGAACATAAGAACAGTAATTCAATGAAGGAAACTCAAATGGAGAGTAACATGTGACATTTCTAGGTTTGCACTATGTGGATAGAGGTGGTAGGTTCCTGACGGATCAGGACTCCAATAGGAAGGATACGTCCGTCACTTCCATGGGTGATGGGCTCTCTTTAAAAGTCAATAGCGAAGAGTGAGTTGATCAATTGAGGAGGTATGCTTTAGACATTTTGGCAGATCCTTCCTGGGGCTCCTTTGCTCCCTGGGCCCACTTTTCACTTTTTCTGCGTAGGTGCCAGAAGATGGATGCTTGGTTGGTGATGAAAGTGTATGCAGGAAAGCGATTGCCTTTTCAGGGGATTGAAAAGTGAGCTGTTCCCCATCCAGGGCTTGCAAACAAAGGACTGCAGGGTAGGCTAACGTGAAACGAACGCTGCGTTTGAATAACTCAGCACACATTGGTTGGAAATCCTTGCGTTTGCGGGATACCTCGGCAGAACAATCCGCGAAGATGAGGAGCTTGTGACCTTTTATCATCACGGATCATGCCTTCCGAAAGCTCTGCAAAATTTCCTTACGGCCCACGTAATTCAGGTATTTCACAATGATTGGTCTTCAGCAATTTTGTTCGTTTGCTGGGGCCCCGATCCGATGAGCCCTTTCCACAGTGCATCTATGGTGTAAGCTGAGGGCTTCTGGGAGGCCAGAGGTGCAAATATAAAGGAGTGAGCCATGCTTGAATGACTCAGGGAGTCCTATTATCCGGAGGTTGTTCCTTCTGGAACGATTTTCTAGATACTCCATTCGTTCATGCAGATGCTGCTGGGCTTGAGTAAATTTTTCGAAAATCGCATTCATTGTATATTGGTCATCTTCCAAAGAGGATATACGTTGCTCAGCCTCCATTATCCTCTGAGAGTGGTCATCCAGCTCTTTGCGGAGCTGCAGGATGCCTGCAGATACCGCTCTGTCCACTGCGGCTGTTATTGTGGGGGAGAGCAGGGCTGCTACCGCTTGGGCTATTTTATCATAGGAGACTGGAGCCTCCTGGTTCCCTGTCCCACTGACATTCATATTCTCAGTGCAATTGTCTCCCTCTCAGGGATTACCTGTATGCTGTGGTTGGAGATCATTCTGTGTGAGAGGAGAGGCAGATGCTGCAGCAGCCATCTTAGATCTCCCTGGAGCTCCTGAGGGGGAGGGAGAAGCGTCTCTCGAATGAGATCCGGAACAGGATCGCGGCTGTGAGAGATACTGCTCCATCCCCGGCAGCACAGGGGTTTCTATGGAGTTTGTCTGGAGGGAGGAGAGATGCCCCGGGGCTTAATACGCAGGTTTTCTTCTACTGGCTGAACGGAGCTGTCAAACTCTCTGTCTCCTACAAATGGCTCTGGAACCGGAAGTCGGAATTGTTGTTTTAAAAAAAGAAACCTATGAAGCAGAGATGCTCAGACTATTGTCTGATTGTGATACTTATGCTCTCTTAGAGAACAATCCCACTTCCACATATACAGTAAGAGAGAATTACAAGCCATTATTTATAGGGGTTATGCAGAGGGAATTCTGAATAAAAAAGAGAGACAGTTTTTAGTTCCCACCGCACCAAGATTCCACGTTATATATTATTTACCTAAAATGCACAAAGACCAAGTGAACCCACCAGGATGCCCAATTATTAGTCGTATCGATTCTGTTTCGATAGATAAATGTGTACATGAGTTTTTACAGCCTCTAGTTAAGGAGACTCCTTCATATTTAAGAGATACCACCCATGTTATCAACACATTAAACAATTGGAATGGAAAGATGTATACATTATGGCTACAGCAGATGTCACCTCCCTGTACGCCGTAATTTCCCATTTGCACAGTTTAGAAGCTATGAGATATTATCTAACTAGCAAAAGTTTTCTTCCATCTAGACAGACAGATTATATTATGGATGTGTTAAAATACGCTAATGACTCACAGTTATTTTTGGTTTGGGGTCCTATATTATATACAAAGTTGTGGCATAGCCATGGGTGCTAAATTTGCACCTAGCATAGCTAACTTATTTATGGCCAGATGGGAAGAGGATGTCGTCTTTACCAATAGACACCCCAATTTGGTTTTGGGGTAGGTATATTGATGACATCCTCCTCCTATGGAGTGGTGATACTATATTGCTTACCAATTTTATAGATGAATTAAATATTAACGATTGTGGGATAGTTTTACAATGAGAATATAGCAAGGAACAAGTACATTTTCTTGATCTATTAAAGCTAATACCAACTCACTTGAAACAATTACTTATTTCAAAACCACGGATCAAAACTTTTATTTGGAGGAAGACAGTTGCCATCATCCATCTTGGATTAAATCAATCCCTAAAAGCCACCAACAAACTGAACCACTAAAGAAATATTTTATAGAAAAAGGCTACGATTCAGTTAATTTAGGGTCATTTAGGGTCATACAGGAAGTTGCTAGTGGAGCTAGAGAATTGCTCTTGGACACTAAACCAATGGCTAGTTCTAATTCCAATAATAAATCCTTTGAATGGGCTTTTACTACTTTCTACTCTAGCCAGCATTGGACAATTAAGAGAATTATTAAAAAACATTGGGCAGTGATCAAAAATGATCCTATTTTGGGACCACGAATACCTGACAAACCAGATGTGGTTTTTAGAGGTGCACCTTCACTAAGAAATACAATTGCTCCAAAGATAATACAACTCCCGCCTAAAATGTGTTTTTTTCAAGTTGCAAACATGAAGTGTGCAAAATGAATCATTTTAATTCAGGAAAATTACCACATTTAGATCCAATCAAAGCCTTAGGGAATACAATATACATTCCTTTATGACCTGCAATACTAATAATGTTGTTTATATGATTATCTGTCCCTGTGGGAAGCAGTACATAGGGAGCACGATCAGAAAATTGCAGATCAGATTGAAGGAGCACATTAAGAATATAAAGAAAGGCTTTCTAGGTCATAGCTTTTCAAAACATTACACCAAATACCATGAAAAAAATTCTATTGGTACCTTGTTTTTGGCTATAGATCATTTTTCACCACATTGGAGGAGCAGTAACAGTAGGAGGAGAAGCCGGGGGAAAGGCAAGTGTACTAACTTTTTCCACCCCTAAATAAATAAATAACAGGCAAATAAGTGGATAAATAAATGTAATTAAGTTTGCTGCATTTCAGAAAGAGGAGGAGACTTAAAACGGGGTCCCTGCATTTTAGGTGCAAGGCCCGCTTTAAAGGGGTTGTAAAGGCACAAGGTTTTTTATCTTAATGCATTCTATGCATTAAGATAAAAAGCCTTCTGTGGGCAGCAACCCCCTTCAGACCCCCTAACATTTACCTGAGGTCCCTCTCTGTCCAGCGATGTCCACGAATGTCTCAGCCGTTTGAGATTCTCCTTCCTAATTGGCTGATACACAGCAGCAGCACCATTGGCTCCAACTGCTGTCAATCAAAGTCAGCTAGCCAATCAGGGGAGAGAGGTGGCGGGACTGGGTCAGGGCTCCATGTCTGAATGGACACAAAGAGCTGTGACTCGGCTGGGGTGCCCCCATAGTAAGCTGCTTGCTGTGGGGGCACTGAATATGAGGGAGGGGCCAGGATCACAGAAGAGGGACCCGAGAAGAGGAGGATCTGGGCTGCTCTGTGCAAATCCACTTTAGCAGAGCAGGTAAGTATAACATGTTTGTAAAGGCTCATTTTTTTCCTATAAAAATAACAATCACTTTAAGTTCCCTGCATACTGAAGAATCTGTCATAAGCAGATCATGTAATAATATGGTCTGTGAAAGGATCAATAAAGCTAAAGCAAGAGACTCGACATTTTAAAGTCTTTTAGAATTTATGTTAGCCATTGGTTCATCTCCATTTATCAGTATAATGAGAAGTATGCATTAAATATCTAAAATGCAGAGTCTAAGATCTGTGAGTACCTGTATGTATATGGATGTTTATTAGAAGCATAACAGAAGTCGATCAGAGCACTTTCATGATTTAAAATAACCTTAGGGATCAATTATACAATGTCAAACAAGCTAAAAAGAAAGGTCCATATAAAACATGTAGCCATGAGAGCTCATTACTGCTACTAAAGGCTGGGAAGCATATCCGATAAACTGTGTGTTTATATGAGAACATCTACAAAGATGATATTACCTCTGAGGGGTTTAAAAGGTTATTCCACTTTCATTAAGAAAGTATGGAACTTTTTCATTGTGGGAGATATGCCAAAGCCCAAGGGTCGCACCCCTGATACTTTCCTTAAAACCTCCATTAACCACTTGCCTACTGGGTATTTTTACCCCCTTCCTACCCAGGCCAATTTTCATCTTTCAGCGCTATCACACCTTCAATGACAATTGCACAATCATGCAACGCTGTACCCATATGAAATGTTTATAATTTGTTTTCACTCAAATAGAGCTTTCTTTTGGTAGTATGTAATCATCACTGGGTTTTTTTTTTCGATTGATTGAACCCTCAACCCCCCCCCCTCTCGGTCAAGCAACCATACCCCTCGGGCTCTAATCATGTGCTTCAAAAAAAAACAAAAAACACTGAAATCCATGCGTCCGCTGCCCTGCATGTAGATTAGGGGCCAGATGCATGGATTAGGGAGGCGGCGCCCCTGCGCCCCTAATGGAGTGGCCACCACTGCTTTCGGCTATAGCGTGGATGGGAAGGGGTTAAAGGATTACCTATTCTCTAAATCCCTTTGAAGTAAAATAATCCTTCTTAGGCTTCATGCACACATGGCTTAAAAAAAAATAATTTTTTTTGTTTATAGTGCAAAAAATAAACACCGCAGAGGTGGTCATATACCACCAAAAGAAAGCTCTATATTAGTCGGAAAAAAGGACAAAATGTATTTAGGTACAGCGTTGCACGACGACACAATTGTCAGTTAAAGTAATGCAGAGCTGTATCGCAAAAAAATGGCCTTGTCATGAAGGGGGGTAAATCTTCCGCAGGTCAAGTGTTTAAATAACCTGGACTTTGAATAGATTTAGAGAAGACTGTGGATAAACAGATACAACTGTTGTAGGAGGATTTGTTTCATCTTTGTGTACCTCCTGAGGCCAGTCACTTCACTGGGTATATGTAAGGGTCTTTCATAACTTTAACCACTTGCTTACCGCTCTATAGCTGAAAGACAACTACAGTGCGGTTATCCAGTTCTGGGAGGGCGTCAATCTTCCCAGAACCAGCCCCCTGTGCGCCTCCAGCGGCGCGCATCGGGCACACTCTGTGCCTGCTGTGTTCCATGGCCAATCACAGCACCTTTTACTATGTGATCAGCTGTTCCCAATCACAGCTGATCACATATAAACAGATTTGCCGGTTATCGGCAGTCCTTAACTCCAACGCTGTGTCTGTGCCGCCTATCAGTGCCTCCTCATCAGTGCCGATTAGTGCCGCCTATCAGTGCCCATAAGTGCCGACTATAAGTGCTGATTAGTGCCGCCTATCAGTGCCTATAAGTGCAGCCTATCAGTGCCCATAAATGCAGCCTATCAGTGCCCATCTGTGTATCTGATACAGATAATTGTGCCATACAATAAATAACAATAAAAAAACATTTATCACTAGAAACCTTCACAAATAATGAGCAATCAGTTGTATAATAAATGTGCAAAATATCTTCTAATGGAAAAACTTTTTCAAAAATACAAATGACCATGAAGTACAAAAATGTAGACAAAGTTGATTGACGAACTCCGCCACCGACAATTAGCATACGCCTCTTACCAGATAGCGTGGACCACAGATTATAATGGTCATACAGGCATGTGTTTATCTGGCATCTATAATGGACGATGGCAGACAGCATGGACCACAGGTTATAATGGTCATACAAGCATACATTAACTGTATTGCATCTGTATTGGGCGATTGCTGCTCCAAACGGGTCAGAAATAAAGAAAATAGACAAGCATAGTGAAGCCTGTTTTTATTTGAATCCCTTTATTAAAATTCATAAGAAGTACCTTAAGGTGTTTATGTACAAATAAGATCATATCAAACCCCAGCAGACTGTCGGCTCAGACAAAAGGAAAGCCGAGAGTTCTGGCAAAGCATCGCAAAGTGTTTCGTCATCAGTGACGTCTTCCTAAGGTGGGCCGAACGTCGGATATCACGTACCTTTACATTTTTTTTAGTGATACACAGTTTGCGGTGATTGGACATGTACAGAAAAAGAAACCATATGCAAATATATTGAAAGAGGCTAAACCCTGGGAACACACGATTAGGTGCTCAGCATAAGGTTACTCCATCCAGTGGTTAGTGATCAGATGGCAGATAAAAAATACAAATAAATTAAACTGAACTAGAACCTAGGAACACCCAATTGGGTACTTAACCTAAGCTGGCTCTATCTATTGATCCATGTGCAAATAACAAGAAAAAATAATTAAAAATAATCAAAAATAATACATTTCTGAGCCAATAGTCTGTTGTTTACAAATTCAATCCGTTATTAAATTAAGTGACAAATATATAATGCCGTAAATTTTTAAAAAAATGTATTTTAAAAAGTTCTTTGTAAAAAACTGTTATAAATTACAGCAATCAACCCCACAAAGTTATACAATGGCCCACCTATCTAGGCCATATATTAAAAAGGACCAGCAAAGGCACTCATAACTGTAATAAAAATATTATAAAAATGTATATATATATATATATATATATATATATATATATATATATACATACATACACACACATAAACCAAACTTTATCGATATGAATTAATATGCAGATAGCTTTCTGATGATCTACATAATCCCGACCAGAAAACTATACACCACCATTAACTATTATTAATAAAGCAGTTTATGTCCCATTCTACATTCATACCAAACGGGACATTGAGATTGTATACCCATTGAGTTTCACAATGCCTATCCTCTGCCAGACTATCCCCTCGGTGTAAGCCCTCCCCCGGAAGTGTGCCTGGAAGCTGTTGGATGACCCGTGACGTCATGCACGTGCTCTGTGCGCTCCACGCCGGCCCCAGCGTTCTCCCTGATGGCCCCAGGAAGAATCCCTGACCAAATACCATCCATCCATGGCTCCACACCGCTGCAGCACCATTGGATCGGGACTCGAGGAATCTATCACGAACAACCAATCCACAGATGAGCCTTTTAATTATGTCTTTCTTGTAAGTGTTTACCATACTATGTGTCATTAAAGTACATACTAATACTACACTCAGGTGGCGCCTCCCTTCTCTACCCCCCTTTTCTTGCCTACTACAGAGCCAGCTCTCTGAGGACAGCAGCCGCCCTTTAGATCTGCCATTATACCAGTTTTTATATACTATGAACTGTCAGTTACCTCCTTAACCCCTGGACTGCCAGTACCATAGCTATGGACTATATGCCTAGCTAGCCCATACATCCTAAGTATTGTATGCATTGTTGTACTTGCGCTTACAGTTCATATTACCTCTATCAGCCTATAGAATGAGGACTAACATTGTAATATATCTAAAACAGGCCAAGCTGCAGGCAACATAGACAACTACCTTTCTGATGTAGCACTATCTATAATAGCTAACAGCTTTGCTTGTCTGTCATAAACATGTAGAGATTTTCCAGCCCAATAAAGAGTAATTGCTGATTGTCCCTATGCAGTAATAGAAACAAGGATGTCATTGCATCTGTGCAGCTAACACTCATCATCAACTCAGTCCAAATAGAGTGGTAGATATCTCATCATCAGTTACCCTTAAGGGCTGTACAAACAGGCCGAATATCAGGTGGCATTGGGCGTTTCAATAGATACCAGCTGACATGCAGCCTGTGTGTATGGCAACTGTTCCGAAGGTGCATGACTGAAAAAGGTCTGGTGATCGGCTCCCGATCAGCGCTCTCAGCCAAAGAACGCTCACTGATGTGTTCTGGTGGGGGGGGGGGGGTCATCCCCCTGTCAGAACACAATAGCTCAGCAAGGGAGATGAGTCTTATAACATAGTAATGTTAGTACAGTGTCTCCCCATGAGCTCTTCGGGGGGGGGGGGGGTTTGTTCAGCCCGCTGGGTTTACCAGCTGTAGAAAGATGTTTTTGTTGTTTTATTGCCAGCCTTAGTAAATTATTACCATGTCATAATTAGGTGAGTCCAGTTTCCCAGATTGTAAAGCAAAGCAATCAGCAGGGAAAAATACTGCAATATGGCAACATTTAAGAAAGCAAAGTATAGGGGTATTGCTGTAAATTGTGCACTGGGCCCCCACATTTATTGCCACCTGATAGTTACTCTTAAAGAGACTGAATACACAAAGTTACAGGGTCTCTTTAAGTCTCAACTCCAACCCTCTTATACTTCCCTTCCCCATGCTCTCCAACACTTTATATCTATGCAGCCCCAACACTTTAAAAGCCCTGTGTTGGATGGGAACCCCTTCTTACATGACAGTTTTTAGGCCTGGCAATTGGCTGCTAAAGCCCAAGCACTGCATGCTGGGAAGAGGTCACATGCTCCTTCATACCAAGAAGCATTGGGTATTGTTTGGTGGCTCCAGCAGAGCAATAAAGCAGCTGGAAGTGCAGAAGAGTATGACTATGTGTATCGGGGGGGGGGGCTTTAATGATACTCGGCCACTTTTTCCTCCATGGGCAAAATTACAGTTTCTTTAAGGGCCCCTATTTAATATGGTACCTGTTTACCTTATTTACTTTCCTAGTAGATCAAAGGCTCAGCAATAGCATTCAATGCCAAGCTGCAGCAATCACGGCTAGCAGACTATTAGACTCCATGCACACTAATGCCCTGTACACATGGTCAGACATTGATCGGACATTCCGACAACAAAATCCATAGATTTTTTCCGACGGATGTTGGCTCAAACTTGTCTTGCATACACACGGTCACACAAAGTTGTCGGAAAATCCGATCGTTCTAAACGCGGTGACGTAAAACACGTACATCGGGACTATAAACAGGGCAGCAGCCAATAACTTTCGTCTCTTAATTTATTCTGAGCATGCGTGGCACTTTGAGCGTCGGATTTGTGTACACACGATCGGAATTTCCGACAACAGATTTTGTTGTCGGAAAATTTTATAGCAAGCTCTCAAACTTTGTGTGTCGGAAATTCCTATGGAAAATGTATCATGGAGCCCACACACGGTCGGAATTTCCGACAACAAGGTCCTATCACACATTTTCCATCGTAAAATCCTATTGTGTGTACAGGGTATAACTCTTTTTTTTAAGCTCAAAACATGCTGGAAAAAAATGCTTGAAAAAAAAACGCTGATAATAGCATTTTTGTGCCAGCTTATAGTAGCGTTTTAGAAGCTTGTAAAAGCTTTTAAGAGTGTTTAGAAGTGTTAGCATTTTATTAGTGTTTTTACAGTACAGGAAAAAAATACTCGAAAAGAGCTGTTAGGAGTATTTTAGTAGTGTTTAGAATCGTTTAGCGTTTTTTTCTGCTGGGAAAACGCTTCCAAAAATTCTACAAAATCTATTTTTTTTCTGTTCCTAAATGCTGAAGCTTGTAAAATGCTTCTAGCATAAAATAGTGTCCATGGACACATAGGATAATACTATAAGCTTCTAGGAGCATAAAAAAAATGCTCATAATAGCTTCTAGGAGCTTTAAAAAACAGTAGTGTGCATGGAGCCTTAGCATGCAGTAAAAAGGTTATCTACCCAAGGGATAAAATTATAATTTCACCACATTACATAACTCTGGTTCAGCCACAACTTGTCATCCAGTTCTGGTCAGGAGGGAATGTACTGGAACCAGTGGTGTATTTAGGTTTTGTGCTGCCCTAGGCCTGACTAAACTTGCGCACCCCCTAATTTAAATATGACCCACCCCTTCATGTCAAGGCCACACCCCTTCCTTTTTAAAGACCCGCCTTGTCATCTTCATGGGAAGAAGACAGAGGGACGCTGTGGGAGAAGAACAGAGGGACGCCGTGGGAAGAGGACAGAGGAACGCCGTGGGAAGAGGACAGAGAGGAACGCCGTGGGAAGAGGACAGAGAGGAACGCCGCGGGAGCAGGACAAAGAGGGATGCCGCGGGAGGAGGACAGAGAGGGACACCGTGGGAGGAGGACAGAGAGGGACGCCACAAGAGGAGAACAGAGAGGGACACCGCAGGAGGACAGAGAGGGACACCGCAGGAGGAGGACAGAGAGGGATGCTGTGGGAGGACAGAGGGACACCGCAGGAGGAGGACTGAGAGGGACGCAGCCAGTTATCGGAGCTCAGTCCCGGAACTTAATGTGGCATTGGGCACCAGGACAGTGGGTTGGTGTCACCAGGTGCAGTAAAAATGGTGTCTTCCCCCTATTTTTGGGCTGGAGGCCCAGCGTTGGAACTCGTTCTAGCAGTCAATAAGGCCTAGAGGATTGCAGATTAGGCACTTCCTAATGGCTCGGTCCCTAGGAACAGTAATGGATAATGGCCAACAGGCCCTCTTACCAGACCCAGCAAAACTGCAGCAGTGATCCCTCCGGCTGGACGTTCGTTCACTCTGGTTTGCCCAGGCTGACTCTAGCCAGTAGTGTAGCACGTCTGTACCATGGCAGTGGCTCAGTCTTTCTCCCCTTTGGTGGTGTGGGTACAGTGTGGCTCCCTCTCTGGTGGTGCAGATACTGCATGGCTCCCTGTCTGGTGGTGCGGGTACAGCGTGGTTCCCTTTCTGGTGGTGCGGGTACAGCGTGGCTCCCTCTGGTAGTGTGGGTACAGCGTGGCTCTCTCTCTGGTGGTGCGGGTACAGCATGGCTCTCTCTGGTGGTGCGGGTACAGCGTGGCTCTCTCTGGTGGTGTGGGTACAGCGTGGCTCCATCTCTGGCTTCCCCCAGCACAGTCCTCTCTTTTTCTCTTCTCCTGTAGCACTCTGCTTTTTGCCGGGTTCCAGGTTCTCCCCCCCCAGAGTGTATGCATTCTGGGGGACTGTAGCCTGCTGTCTGTGGACACACTGGGGCCGCCAATCTTCTGGGACTACATTTCCCTTGATGCCCCCCAGTGTCTTCTGATTGGCCCTTTGCTGTGGCCAATGGGGAGGGAATCAGAGCGGGCAGGAAGCCGAATGGCGCTGTGGGGAACCCGATTAGAGCTGCTCTCTCTTCTCCTGTTCAGCTGACAGGAGTAAGGGGCGAGCGGGGGAGATACACAGACAGCCCGCAGTTCTCCTCTTCCCCGTCACAGCGTCGCTGCTGAGCTGGGAAATGGAGCAGGGGAAAATATTAATGCTTTGCCGATGGGGGGGGGGCCCAATGGCACCCCATAAAACTGCTTCCTGTTGTTACCCGGGTGCGTTCCGTCCCCCCCCACCTACCCCCATAGCGATGCCACTGCTCTGGGATTCAGCTGTACTTCCCGGATTGGCAGCCCTGTATGCGGGAACCGGGAGGAGGAGGGGCTGTTTTCATGCAGGGGGGCAGCTTTTTTGCCGCCCCTGCAAAGTGCTGCCCTAGGCCTAGGCCAAAACACAGCACTGGCTGGAACTGGAGAGAGTCCAGAGAAGGACAACAAAGCTAATGGGCAGGGCTGGGGGAACTCATTTATGAGGGACTACAAACATTGAATGTATTCTCCTGGAGATATGATCACATTATTATACAAATACCTAAATGGTGATTCTAGCATTGAGCGAAAACAATTCAGTCTTAGGTCTCCTAAGAAGACATGTGGCCACTCAATGGATTAAACTGTGTAAGAGGTTCTTTATTGTTAAAGCAGTAAGGATGGGGAACTTCCTTTCACAGTTGGTGGTGTCAGCGGGGAGTGTAGATAATTTCAAAAAAACTTTTGGATGTGTTTCTTAGCGAATGCAATATTCAGGGATATGGGAAATGGTAGTGACATAGACAAACACACAGGTTGAACTAGATAGACTGGTGTCTTTATTCAGCCTTAAAGTGTTACTAAACCCACAACAGTAAAATCATTCTGTATATGCAGTTTGGTGTGTATTGCTAGAGAGTTTTTATTCTTGGGAGAGTTCATATGATCAGCACAGGGCCAGCACTGTCCAGACAGAGGGTCAGGGGTCCTGCAGCCTCATAGGACAGTCAGAGTAGAATGAAAACTCCTCCTACAAGCTTTAACCAGACACTGATAGAAGTCACAGGACTTCTCTAAATGCTGATGAAGGTATTTAGCAGTTTAGATTTACTAAAACTATTGCATTTCCATGTTCTGTGTACTGTGGGAGACCAGATAAACAACTATATAACTATTTAACTTTATCACATGCACATGCTTTCTGCCCAGAAGTAGCAACATAATTACTTATAACTATGCTGATTGGCTTATAGATGCTTGAAGAAGATACTTCACAGTGGAAAATTGAGTTTGTTAATCACCAAAACAATAACATGCCCCATTTATCATCTGAACTTGGTCATTTAAAAAATGATTGCATCACCGAACGTAGGGGTTGCATGGGGCAGTCTTGTTAAAGCAGTCATTTGGAATTTCCCTTATCTTCCAGCCACTCTCTGTCAAGTGTACTTTCCATAGAGGTAGGTTTATTCATTACTCTAATAAAACAAAACATACTCTCTTATAAGAAGATAGTATTAACAGCGCTGTTAATACTATCTTCTTATAAGACAGTATATTCAGTTTTATTTGTGTGTTTTTTTTTCCTTATAACAGCAGCTTGTGTTTTATTTCATTTTATTTTATATATATATATATTTTTTTAAGTGGATTCATTTCCACTTTCTCTTTGTCATCCTTTGAGCGCTAGGGCCGGTGTTGTTCATCAACCCTGGTATTTGTTTTATTCATTACTCTACTGTAAGGTAGAAGTGTGTGGGTGTGCCCAGACTTCTCCTATAACACAGGCTTAATCACTGTTGTGACTGTTGCAACCATGGTCACCATTTGTACACTTTATCAGGCCATGATATTGGTGATACATAGCTAGATTTATTGGGCTAAATTATTGAAAGTTAGCCTAAGAAACATCACCAGGAACAAGATAAAAATTTTCCCAGCGGCAGCCCCTCATATAGGGCGCACGGGCGCCGCCCCCTCTATCCATGCGCCTGGCCCCCTGATCTACATATCAGTGGAGTCAGACCATGGATTCCAATATGGCGGGTGATTTTTTGAAGCACCTGATAAGTGCCAGAGGCTCTAATAGGCTTCAAAAAAAGGGGTGAGCTCGGAGTACAGAGCATTGCTCTCTCCAAGCCCACCCAGTTTTATGACCATAGCGAATATATTTTCGCTATTATCACACTAAAGTTCCTCCCCGCCAATCAGGAGGCAGGGCTGTGAGACCTGTTTCCCGATTGGCCAAAGCGTCAGGCGATCCTATTGGATGCCTAGCACTTTGGCAGAAGACATACAGTGGAGGAAGCCCGTTCTTCAAGAGAGGACACCACAGCACCGCCACGTGAGGGGGGTTGCTGTGCCACGCTGCCAGGGGGTGTTGTTTGTTTGCTGCCCCCCAAAGAAGAACCCACCAGCCGCCACTGAATATTACCATAAGTCAGCAAATTGAATCTGATACATAACTGTCAGAGAAGAGTGATACTATATGACAGGGAAGAGCAAATTTTGGTCATCTTATCGTGCAACTTTGTATAGTCAACTGTTATAAAGCCGATCTAGAGAATAAGCAAATATTGTATAAATACAAGGGACATATGTATTCTTAATTGCATCTTGGTGTGCTTTGTGTATTTCTTTGATATCTGTGCTGTAATCCACTATGAAACCTTGCTTCTATGCAGGAGCCTCCTGTAATCAAGACCAGTAAATGCTGCTCTCTCTCATTTCTGCAAGGTGACTGGTCTTGTCTCTGCCCCCTCCTGTAGTTTTCTGCAGGCAGCCTGTGGTGGGTTCCTCCCACAGCTCTGCTCTCTGCACAGGACATATGCAGCACAGTGACTATATTACCACTACTTTTACAAGGCAATAACTGGGTTTACAAATGCATTTGGTCCTCAAAAAGAGATTTATATACTTTGTGGCTATTGAGGAAGATATTTAAAAAAAGTATTTTGTGCTTGGAGTTTGGCTTTAAGGGTTATTTCTCTTTTCATTATTCATCTAGACTCTTATAAACATGCAATTTCCTCTCAGCAGAGGGTAAACAGGATACAAATGTAATACCAACATGAGGCCTCTTAAAGTCAGTATTAAATGCTTTGACAGGCTGCTAATATATACTTGCATTGCATTTAAAGCACAATAACATTTTCAGGAGATTTGTAGCATGATGTCAGATTACTATAATTTACATGGGAGGATAAATTACAGTGTCCTTATAGCTGAGCTCAGTACTGAAAATGAGCTCCGGCATCTTTGTGAAAATGCGAACTCAGAAATCTGCTAATACAATCTACAACATTTAAACAAATGGGTGAATGCCAGGTGAGGCAGAAAACATTTCCTAAACCCCAAATCATTAATTACATGGTGGCAAAAGCTGCCACTGGATTATTGGAGCAAGGCGGCTTCATTCATTGTGGCATCAGAACCATGCTGTGCTATTGTTAGTTGACGATTTACTACGAGCTCTGAACTGCTAATAAATCCTAAGCATATACACATACTATATACTTGATATTACGTGATATGAGTGAACTGTGCAAAGTTACTTTTACAGGAGATGCGGTGAACCCAGCAGGAAATCCCTGAACCCTGAACATAGCTCTAAACCCTTTTGAAGCCTAGGGGAGCCAAATCTTACCCTTTTATTCTGCTCTTTTTAAAAGCTAACTTGCAAGTTATTATTAAAATAGGTGTGCTGGGCACTACCATAGGGGACATGTACCCTGCCGAAAAAGAAAAAAATGTAAATACTGTTCAGTGGGGAGAGTGTTTTTTTTTTTTCATGCAGCAACATTGGAAAATACACAAATCCTTTATATAACATGATTGGGGATACCTTAAAGTTTCATCTAAAGTTACTAAACAGTACAACATAGTCCTTTAAAAATCATATGAAAAAACAAAAGTGGAGTTCCCTTTAAAGGATTTCACATTTTTGGAACACGTTACACCTGTATTTAGGTTGTAATGTGTGACATGCTCAAGGTATGCCTCCCCCCTTGTCTGCAGACAGGGGATCCTCTCCCCACACCCACTGTCACTTTTCAACAGTGCGGTTGTGCAGGGCTCCGCCCCCACATAGCAGCCCCATTCATTCACAGAAATCTGTGAATGAATGAAATACAAGTGTCTTCTTCCACTGCAGCAGGTGGCTTGTAGTTTGCAATGAACTGCGGGTGCGGGTGCTGATGAATTCCCTCGAAGTTCACTGACTCTTCCTCCAGCTTTGTAACTGTCTGCCTGTATGGAAGTATGGGCAGGCAAGCTGGAGGAAGTGTCTGCAGGAGCCTAATGTCGCGTACACACGACCGGACTTTCCGTCAGAATAGACTCCGACGGTCTTTCCGACGGAGTTCCGGCAGAGTTCCGCTGAAACGGACTTGCCTACACACGATCACACCAAAGTCCGATCATTTAGAACGCGATGACGTACGACGGGACTAGAAAAAGGAAGTTCAATAGCCAGTAGCCAATAGCTGCCCTTGCGTCGTTTTTGGTCCGTCAGAATAGCATACAGACGAGTGGTTTTCCCGATAGGAACTGATTCCGTCGGAAAGATTTGAAACATGTTCTATTTCTAGGTCTATCAGAATTTTAGAAAGAAAAAGTCCGATGAAGCCCACACACGATCGGAATGTCCAACGGAATGATTCTGTCGGACCTTTTCTGCCCGGAAAGTCCGGTCGTTTGTACGCAGTATTACATTGCACCCACTATCTACGGATCAAGGGTGTAATGCTCTGCAGGCTCATCAGGAAAAAAAATAATAAATACACATATTTTTCCTGCAACAATATGTGCGTTTAATTTTTTTTCTTAAAGGAGAGTTTAGCATTTAAAATTCAAATTAGACTCTTATTCTGGCATGCAGGCTGGGGGGTAATAAAGGATGGCCAGCAAGCATGCGTCCCCACCACTTTCCCAAATCATGCCAGGCCACGTGCTTTTGAACGTTGGGGGGGACTATGCAAAGGTGAGTGAACAGACCTTAAACTCCTTTCAAAGCCCCAATGTTGAGGATCAAGAATCTCTTCCCCACATCTAGTCCTAAGAGGATGTGGGGATTTTTTTATGGAGGACTTATAGAAATGTGGAAGCTCCATTATAATAAGGTGGCCCCCCCGATATCTTGCTGCCACCCCCTTTATCCCTGTGTTATCCAGCAAAGGAGATCCAGCATCGATCACCTTGATCTGCTGCTCAAAGAAGCTGGTCCACAGCCATAATGACCTGTTGCCCAACTATGTCACCCTGCCGCACTACCCCCATAAAATGATAGATTACTGGATGGCTTCTGTTTGTAAACAAACCAGTTATGGATGCTGGATGGCATAGAGTTCCCCCTAAATTTAAAACAAAAGCCTTATCCAGGCATGCAGCCTGAGTGTCCAGGAACAGGGGGGCAGCAAACATGCTCCCCCTCTTCCGGTACAATACCTGGCTACATGCCTGTCAACATTGGGAGGGCAATAAAGACCCCCCCCAAGGCACCTTGTCCCCTTTGTTGAGGGGACAGGGGCCTCTTCCCCATATTCAGTTCCTGAGAGGATTTGGGAGGACTTTAGAAAAAAGGGGGTCATCTGATATCTGCCAGCCCCAAGGGAACGATTACAGGGGTACATTAGTACCCATTACTCATTCCCACAAAGAGGTAAAACAAACAAACAGCACACATTGTGACAAAGTCCTTTGATAAAAATACTAAAAAAATGTAAACAATGAATGTAAATTCAGTGTCAATCACGAAAACCTGCCCCTCTTACAACGTTGCCTCACTGCTTCTATAATAACAACCCACCACTTGAAGATCTTTCCCAGCCGCATTACCCCAGCAAAATGAAAGCTCCCTGGTGGCTGCTGTTTGTAAACAAATAACCTGGAGATCTGTCATGTAGCACCTGTAGTGCCAGCAGAGGGGCATGATTGTTGGGCAACGAGTTGTCATGATAGGGTCAACATTATCAGACGGCAGATTGTTGTGGGGTGGGGTTATCATGATTAATGCTGCATTTGCATCAGTGTACGTCTTGATTGATGATGGATTTTACATCCTGGAATGTTGTTTGCTTTTTTATTGTCTTTATAGGACTTTATCACAGTGTGGGAGTGTACTAATGTAGTCATTCCCCTAGGAAAGGGCTGGATCTCTGCCCCCCTTATTGTAAAAGGGGTTCAAGATTGTAATAATTCTCACCCTCCACAAACCCCCATATCCTCTTGACGATATGTGGGAATGGGGCCCTTGTTCCCTCAACATGAGCAAAAGGTACCTTGCAGGGGGTGTATTTTGTTTTATTTAATACATTTGCAAGCACAGGGTACATAATAATAACTGTGTCACATTGATGGCTCGATTTTGAGTC
The DNA here is from genome assembly GCA_037952925.1 of Lithobates clamitans. Lineage (NCBI taxonomy): Eukaryota > Metazoa > Chordata > Amphibia > Anura > Ranidae > Lithobates > Lithobates clamitans. The sequence goes on from JBBGZY010000545.1 coordinate 2,003,874, forward strand.
TGGTTTAACTGCGCTGCCATTACAAACCTGGACCTTGTGACCTTTGTGCACTTCACATCAAATAAATACTTGTAATCCCCATGTAATGCAAAATTACAAATGTATTATTGCTTCATCCTCAGAGGCTTGCAGAAAAGATTTGCAATAAGAAAATGAAACATGCAGCCCAATATTTTTTTTCAACCTTAGGCCAGGTCCTTTGTGGTCTTTTCCTAAAACTGCTTTTACACAATATTAGCGTTAATACATAGTTCTAACCAATGATGGCTGTATGACAGTGAAAATTGAAGATTTAGGCTTATTCAATAAAAGTCAAAAGGAGAAAATAGCTAAGCACAAACTGCAGTAATCCCTATCAAACAATTAAAATTTGCTGTACTGAAAGATGAGTATACAGTGCGTTTTGATTGGTGGCTCTGGACACTGTATATTGCAACTGCTGGCTTTTGTTTGCATTTTTAACTATATAAGACATACGGGGGGTCATATACTATAGCGCCGATAAATGATCCTGCAGTCCCAGGAAAATAGCACCCTATTGAGGCCAATTAAGACTTCAACTCTCAGAAACTGGGCGCTAATGCAAATGGAAACCAGCGCTATTGCTGGCAAACATGCCTGTCAGATCACATACGCGGGAATAGTGGAAGTCAATGGGGCTCGAACCTGCAAAATCCAAAGTTCTCACTGAAGGCTTATATGCAAGTTCTTTGCCATAAAAAGTGTATGGGGACCTGGGTCCAGCCCCTGGGGACATGTATCAATTGGAATTTTTTTTTTTAAAACGGACGTTTTTCCAGGAGCAGTGATTTTAATAATGCTTAAAGTCAAACAATAAAAATCAAAAATTCCTTTAAATATCGTGCCTGAGGGGTGTCCTTAGTATGCCTATAAAGTAGCACATCTTTCCCGTGTTTATTACTGTACCGCAGCAAAATGAAATTTCTAAAGGAAAAAATGTCATATAAAATTGCTCGCAGCCATAGTGTATTGTCGTATCCCAGCAATATAGATAAAAATATTGAAAAAATATCAATATCAGTCCATTAGCAGGCCTTTTGGGTCTAGTATGAATATTAATGGGAACCCCGCATGAAAAAAAAAAAAATTGCATGGGGGTCCCCTCAAAATCCATACCAATCTCTTATCCGAGCACGCAACCTGGCAGGCCGCAGGAAAAGAGGGGGGACGAGAGAGCGGGCCCCCCCTCCTGAACCGTACCAGGCCACATGCCCTCAACACGGGGAGGGTGCTTTGGGGTCCCCCCCAAAACACCTTGTCCCCATGTTGATGGGGACAAGGGCCTCATTCCCACAACCCTTGCCCGGTGGTTGTGGGGGTCTGCGGGTGGGGGCTTATCGGAATTTGGAAGCCCCCTTTAACAAGGGGGCCCCCAGATCCCGGCCCCCCCATGTGAATGGGTATCGGGTACGTTATACCCATACAGCAAAAAAAGCAGTGAAATGTGACAAAAAAAACGTTTTTTGACTATTCCATTATTGTAAAATAGCTTGGAGTGGTCTTCTCCCCCGAGCGGCGTCTCCCACCATCATCTTCTCCTGGTGCTGTCTCTCTTGCTGCCATCCAAAAAATAAAGGGGGCGGGCTTTCCATGTGACGTCAATGGATGGTCAGGCCCCATGGCTGTGTAAGAGATGCCAGACAGCGGGTGACAACACAACGGAGGAAGACGGCGGCGAGGAAGAACACAGCAGCGGGAGAAGTAGACGGTGGCGGGAGAGACGGCGATAGAAGATGGCGGCAAGAGAGACAGCACCAGGAGAAGATGATGGTGGGAGAGATGGCTCGGGGGAGAAGACCACTCAGAGCTATTTTACAATAAAGGAATTGTCAAAAACTGGCTATTGTTTTTTGTCACATTTCACTGCTTTTTTTTGGTGAATGGGTAGGGGTACAATTTACCCGATACCCATTCACATAGGGGGGTGTGATCTGGGGTCCCCCTTGTTAAAGGTGGCTTCCAGATTCCGATAAGCCCACCCGCAGACCCCCACAACCACCGGGCAAGGGTTGTGGGGATGAGGCCCTTGTCCCCATCAACATGGGGACAAGGTGTTTTTTGGGGACCCCAAAGCACCCTCCCCATGTTGAGGGCATGTGGCCTGGCCATTCTCTCATCCCCCCCTCTTTTCCTGCGGCCTGCCAGGTTGCATGCTCGAATAAGGGTCTGGTATGGATTTTGGGGGGACCCCCACCATTTTTTTTCTACTTTTGGCGTGGGTGGGTCCCCTCTGGGTACATACTAGACCCAAAGAGCCTGGTATAGACCTGGGGGGACCCCATGAAGTTTTTCTGCGATTTTTTTGGGCTGGCATTTTTTTTTAACTTTTAGTGGGGAAGTCGCTGACAGCTGATGACTCATTGATTGTTAAGGACATGGCCGCTGGCTTCCAGGCCCCCCAGTTAGCAACCAGCTATATACAGTGTTAAAATAACATCTAATAATAATAAGTCTATTACCCATAAATCGCATGAAAAGTCCCTGACTATTTCCAAAAACGCACTGGCCGCAAAACGCATCTATGTGAACTAGTACCATAGGAAACCACGTTAAATGGACTGTAGAGTGTTTCTGCAAACTGCAAAACGTACTAAAAAATGCATAGGTATGAACCTAGGGTCAGGGCCAGTTCACACTGAAGCGATGCGGGAACCCTGCGAATCCAGTGCGAGTTCCAGCATCGCATACAACTGCAGGCAGTTCACACTGCCAACTGCTGGATATGTCAGTAGAAAGCTAATGACACCCCCAAATCAGTTCGCATAACACAGAGCGAACTGCAAATTCAGACAACACCCATGCGATCCGATTCTGCTGCGGACCAAGAAAAGGGTTCTGTGCTAGTTTGTATGGTTGAATTTGCATTGCATTCGGACCAATCTGTATGGCTGAGTTAGCATCACACAGAGATCGCATGTGATTTGCAGTGCGGGCAAATCCGATGTCGGACAGCACAGCAGTGTGAACCGGCCCTAAGGCCCCTTTCACACTTGTGCGACTTGTCCTGCTACTCCTGTGTCCATAGACCTCAAAATTACACTGGCATTGCTTCAAATCACATCAAATTTGCGGCAAAAAGCGCTGCAAAATTGCAGGAATTTCAGGTCGCACAAGTGTGAAAGGGGCCTTATGGACCTCAAGTTGTATGAAAAGTCGGCCAAGTGTGAAAGGAACCTAATGAGATTCATTGATAACACCTTCAACTTCTGGGAATGCCTGTGTAATATTGCGCCCTATGTACTTCAAGTCACATGAAAGTCACACCAAGTAGTACAGGGACTACTTTGAAGTTGTTGCAACTTGAAGTAGCACAGATATGAATGGTTAGCAGAACAAATGCAGGAGGAAGTGATGTGTGCACATGGGCCAAAAGCAAATGTGTGGTGATGCTGAACAAATCAATAAATCCCACCCACACCAAATCTAACTACCACATCCACCCCCACATTGAGTAAGCACAAGTACATATCCTACACTTACCCAGCAAACGAACAGCACCTCCTCTATGCCAAAGAGGGACCTCGCCATGTTCACCCAGATTGAGATCCTGACTGGCATAGGAACTTCCGGGTGATTACAATGACCCGTTTGTGGGTCAGAAGGTGAAACCGCTCTTTTCATCGCAGCTGCAAATATTTTATCGCAACCACAATTAGAATTTTTTTTTCTTTTCGTTTATTTGCAGATATGAGAATCTGTATTTCTACATTTGATATTTCAGGGTAAACTTAAGGGAGTATGATAAGAAATGGTGTCCCTGGGATAGCAGAAGCTGAATTACAAAGGCCCAGTTTGAGCCCTGGTTCACACTAACAGCGGGAGGAAATCATGCGAGTTCAGCTGAACTCACACGATTTCATTCCCGCATGTCAGTCCCGACTGCGGGGGGAATTTCAGACTTATGTGGAGGTTTCTTGTAAGCTAAGGAGGACGATCGTCTCATCACGATACCACCCTGGCATAATCTGCTACATGTTCATCATAGAATGGTGCACTGACACACCTGATAAATGTGAATACCCCAGATGGGAGTTTTTGCTTTAGTGAAATAAATTGTTTAAAACGTCATTGCACTATTGCGTTCTTCCTTTCACATGTCCCGGATAACTATGCTGAGGAATCCAGGAGCCTGACATTTTAAAGAGCCCAGAGGTGGTTCACATGCGTGCTTTTACTTAGCTTAATCGCAAAGTCGCACTCGTTTACTACCTAAGGGGGGGCACCTGAGTGAAGACACCCCAGCATGTCTTGGATCACACTTTTTATTGTTCCTGAATTACACAAACTTTTATTACGTTACTAGAGACGCGGTTGGATGCGCTTTATATGCACATGAGCACTTTGTCTTATGATATGAATCACGTATCCCCTGCAGTGTTGTTTATTTTCAGCACGGTCATTTACGACATATTTGGACACTATATATTGCACAGGAGCACTTTTTCTATATATTATTTGTTTATGTTTATGGTTTTAAACTCGGTTATGCACGAGGCACTTTAAATTGGTTTTGTGTGTATATCATATCCATTTATTAGTAATATTAATTTGAATAATTTTACATCGTTTTAGTATACACTACAATCTTTATAATTTTTAGCGCAGCATATTCAATTAATGAAAAGATAGATATTGCACTTCCCCAAAACCACCACCCCCAAAATTAATTAAAAAGTAGAAAGAAGAGAAAAAAAATAAAACACAAACAAGCTCAATAATGTACTTTTATTTTGCCAGTAGAAACAAAATGTTGTACATTTGTTTACTAGCTTCAAAAAAAAGATTCTACAGGATACATGGTGCTACATTTAGCAAAACAGTTAGCAATTGGGTTTTAAGGGCCCTGCTCATAGGAGCTTACAATCTAAAATTTGTCCAAACCTTAGAGTGGACACAGCTTTACTTTCAGTGTATAACATATCATACTACAACTCACCCACCAGCCCACATCATTTTTATCTGCAAGATTATACAAACATACTTAACAGTCATTATTCTTACAAAGCATTCCAACATAATATTAAAAAAGATATATATTCAAAATATAACGCCCACCACCAGCCCACAATCCACACACATACATAGGTGACCATGTTCTGCTGGAAGCTGCATTTCTGTGTACATGAATAAGCAATGAAATCAAAGAGTAGAAGGTCAGCACATGCTCCCAAACCATGTTTGCATGGTCAGACAGGAACAATACACACACAACATTGACAGCATGGCCACATAAATCCACTTTTGATGGAAAAAATGCACAAGAATTTCAGAAAAAAAACAGCCATAGTTGGGCGTTCGTCAATATGCACAATATCATTCCTTCTCCCCCACAAATCACAGCAAAAATCCTGGCCTTCTCAGGCCAAACGAACCCCCCCTACTGCAGCCCTTTATATAAGATATAAAAGAAACAAGGGGGGAGGCGCCTTTCTAAGTGTAGTATTAAAACAGTATCATTTATTGCACAAGATTAAAAACACTTACAAGATATAAATGGGAGTCATGCTCATCATATGTATGTAGTCCTGGCAGTTCTACTGCGTCCCACAGGCTCCACGCACGATCCGGGTAGCTGGTAAAGGTTCTGGTGTGATGTTGTGCTGAATAGCTGTACATTCAGAAAAACCAGGAAGTAGTCAGCTCTATGCTGTCCAGCTTGAACCGGAAGAGGAAATAATGTCACCAGCAGGGGGCGGGAGGAGTGGGTGAGGACTGTCTCTGTGGAATGAAAGGCTACGCTCTCACAGCTCCTACTTTTCAATCTTAGTTTATTTCAAAAGTAAGAACACAAAGAATATAACATAAAAATACAGTTCTTTACAGTGTAACATCTTAGATAGTATACATAGATTAGCGAAGTGTACCTTAACCATGTATATACAGGAGTGATCATTTTAATATGCATCTTTAGGTGAACTACTGGTATATCATATTGTATATTGAAATCTTTGATATAGGAGAAGAATAATATGCGAGTGGGAGCCAACATATATTGAACCTTGTGGTTTCGCGGGTTGGTGTTATCTAAGGGCTCCCTCCCAATGAATTAGAATGCTGTAGGGATCTTTTATTCACCTATTATAGATAATCAAATCATTTAACTATTTCGAGGATATGATCTTTAACTATATGTGTGAGTGATTGGTTCAGTACTTAACAAAGGGGAAACAGAAAAAGTCAGAAATAAGATCGTGAGTAGAAGTAAGGGATGGTACCTGAGGTACTAGGCACTCCAGCATGGCTAATCGGCGGGTAAGGGTGGGGTATCTCTGACCCATAAGGAGAATTCATCAGAATAGCGAAACATTGACCACGAGGCCCAGGTGGCGGAAAACTGTTCTTCCTTCCCCGCTTCCTGCGCCAACAGACGCTCCAGATCTCTTATCTGGTCCACTTCAACAGCCCATTCTCCCAAGGAAGGCACATCTGTCATTTTCCAATGTCGGGGGATCACTGTTCTAACTGCTGCCAGAAAGTGGCGCAGTACATCTTTTTTAATCGACTTGAGGGGGTCCAGGAGTATAGATAATAGGGCTATCTCTGGTGTGGGCTTGATTAATGTCGCCATCAGCCTGCTGTAAAGATCAAAGACCTTTCGCCATAGTTTCCAGATTGGAGGGCAAGCCCACCAGATGTGAAGCATTGTCCCGCTAGAGGACAGGCATCTCCAACACACGTCTGTCAGAGAGGGGTTAAACCGTTTAATATCCGCTGGGCATCTGTACCACCTCGTTAATAATTTAAATCCTTTTTCTTGGTTCTTAGTTGCCAGGGAAATCCTATGCGTTAGGATAAAGCTTTTTTGCCAATCAGTGGGGAAGATGGAGTGTTGTAGCTCCGTTTCCCATTTCTGTGTATATGTTGGAAGGTCAGGGGCGTATTCGTTCAGTAGTAGGGAATACAACAGTGATACTACATGTATTGGCAGGTCTGGTTGTAAAAGCAGCTCGTCGAAGTCTGATGGGTCGGCCAGTATCTCTGAGATGGAGGAGAAAGTACGTATGTATGACATTATTTGACCCCTTTGTAACCACGTTGTTGAGGGCCCTAAGTCCGTCCGAAAGGGTATGTCCGTTCTCAAAGATGGGTCAGCGCGTAAGACCTGTGCTAAAATTCTATGGCTATCCCTACTCCAGGGTCCAAATCTCAACTTATTTGCTGCTGGGGGGAAGGCCGGAGTCCCAAAGAGAGGGGTCATTGGGCCCTGGATTTTAGATAATTTACTCGCTGAGATCATGCGGTCCCAAATCTGGAGAGTTTGACGAGTAAGAGCAGTAGAAAGTATGCTGTCCCCACGCCGAGTCGTAGGAAGAGTGGTGGAACCAGTCCACTATACGCACGAGTACCGCTGCCTTATGTGATATAGAGGCATCTGGGACCCCCGCACCCCCCCTGACCTTCGGGAGAATCATTGTGTCATGTTTTATCCTGGGTCGACGTCCCTGCCATATGAATTTAAAAAAGATCTGACGGAGCCTTTTAAAGAACGAGGTGGGGAAATGTTTAGGAATGGTCTGGAAAAGGTATAGGAATTGAGGGAGAACATCCATCTTCAAGACATTCACCCTACCCAACCAGGAGAGCGGTTTAGAGGCATATGTGGTCAGATCCGCTTGAGTTCTAGTAAGTAAAGGGGTGAAGATGCTGGAGAATAGTTGAGATGCAACTGTTAGAATATGGATTCCTAGATAGCGGATAGATGTGGAGCTTGTCTTAAAAGGGAAGAAAGTCGTGAGCTGTTGGAGAGCCGCTGTTGAGAGTGAAATGTTGAGGATTTCTGATTTATTCAGATTAACTTTAAAGTTACTAACCTCTCCATACCTCCGAAACTCCTGCATAATGGAGGGTAGGGAAACTTGTGGTTGGGTTTCAAATATGAGTAGGTCATCAGCAAGTAGGGCAATTTTAGTGTGTAGTGGGCCTATACTAACCCCATGTATGGCTGGATTGTTTCTAAGGGCAATGGCTAGGTGTTCCATGACAATCACATAAAGAATGGGGGATAAGGGGCATCCCTGCCGCGTTCCATTGTGTATAGTAAATTTAGGAGATAGGGAGCCGTTTAGTCTAATCCTAACGGAAGGAGATGTGTAGAGGGACATTATTCTGGAGATCATGTTTTGGCCTAGACCTAGTTGTTGTAATGATAAGCGGAGAAATTGCCAGTCGACACGGTCAAAGGCCTTTTCCGCATCGACTGTGAGAAGGCACAATGGGATATTGTGGGCCCGAGCATAATCCGCAATGAGGAGTGTTTTTAGGGTGTTGTCGCGCGCCTCTCTTCCACTCACAAAGCCAACCTGGTCTGGGTGTATTAAACGGGGTAACAATGGTTGCAACCTATTAGCTAATATTTTCGCGTACACCTTTAAATCTACTCCTATTAGCGAAATAGGTCGGTAATTAGCACAAACCGTCAGGTCTTTGTCTGGTTTGGGCATGAGGGTGATATGTGCCTCTAAGGTTTGTGGCGGGAACACTGATCGTTCAGAGATGGAGTTAAATACTTTTGTTAAGAAGGGAGTAAGAAGGGGAGCAAATTGTTTGTAGAATTTTGGAGTAAAGCCATCAAGACCCGGGCTTTTACCAGATGGGGTAGAGGCAATGGCTTGGGCAACCTCGTCCTCCGAAATCGGGGCCTCAAGGTCCTCTATCGTTTCGCTATCTAGAGTGGGTAGTGCAGTTTGCTCGATGTATAAGGCTTGTGTTTCCGCTGTGGTAAAGGGAGGTTCAATGGAGCTCGCTGCAGGTATATTATATAGGGATTGATAAAAGTCCCGGAACACCCGTCCCATCTCAGAAGGTGATGAGACAGTTTTCCCAGAACTGTTCCTTATATGGGGTATAAAGGTTTTAGGTTGTTTGGTGTGAAGGGTGCGAGCCAGGGATCTACCACATTTATCTCGAAATTTGTATTGATGAAAGGCTAGTTTGTTTGCAAACGTGTGGGCTGATGCCTCATATAACTCTCTAAGCTGAGTGCGAGCGGAAGAAACCTCCGCAAGCACTTCCACTGTCGGGGAGCGTTTATGAATAGTTTCTAGCGTCCTAAGCTTGTGTACTGCCGTAGCTATCGCAGCTGAGCGTTCTTTTTTCATGTGGGCACCCATTTGAATAAACCTACCCCGTAATACCGCCTTTAATGCTTCCCATTTAATGAGTGGTGAGGTGTCATCAGATATGTGGTCTGTGAAAAAGTTTGATATCGTCTCCGCTATCTGTGTATCAAACCCTGGTTCAGTCAAGATAGAGTCATTTAACCCCCATGTCCATTCTTTTATTGGAGTAGAGGGGATTGCAAGCGTCAGGAATATAGGTGAGTGGTCGGACCAAACCATAGGGTCTATTTCACAATTGGGGGACCAATCTAAGCAGCCGCGCTCAACTAAAAAATAATCTAAACGACTGTATGATTGGTAAACGTTGGAGAAGTGTGTGTAGTTTTGTGAGTCCGGATACAGTATTCGCCATACATCAATGAGATGCATATTGTAGATGGCACGTTTTAGGGCCCGTATTTTTGGGAAGGATATAGAGGAACGGGATGTCGATGAATCCAAGAGTGGATCCAGGGGAGTATTGAAGTCCCCTCCAAGTATGAGCTTGCCCTCCGTGAAACCCACCAAAATCTTTAGGTATTGCAAGGCTGATGGGACTTGGTGTGTGTTAGGAAAGTATACGTTAGCTATTGTAAATTTAGTCCCCCATAAGGAGATTTTCACAAAGACATACCTGCCCTGGGGATCCACCACATGATCGAGCAGCTCAATAGGGAGTGTTTTATGAAACGCGATAGATACTCCTTTAGATTTTTGTGTCGGGTTGGTACTGTGAATCCATCTATTAAAATATCTATTGGAGCAGGAAGGGGTGAAGTCAGAATGGAAGTGGGTCTCCTGCAGCAAAAGTATGCTGACCTGTCTTTTGTGCATCTGATATAGAATTTGCCCACGTTTCGACGCTACGTTAAGCCCGTTTACATTATACGAACAAAGTTTCAGGTGTGGGCGCAAAGTCACCGTGTGAGCCATGCCTCACAGCTCCTTCTACTGACCTCACCCCCTTACCGTGGTTCAACTTTGTTTTTACCTAAAGACTGACTAATCGAATGTACATTATTACAAACTAAGGGCATTGCTTCCTGGAGTGCCAGATACCCAATTTATCTTCACTTTACATAAGATAGGTTGTATTGTTAGCACACTGACACACGCCCAATAGAAGTACACGCCCACCAGTATCTTTCAATCTGTCTCTTCATGTATGTTTAAAGTGATTACACCTGATGAGCAGGAACACATAATACTATTTGCAACTGTGTTAGCCCTTGGCTATGTGCATCAAATCTCCAACTACATGCCAAAGATTGAAGTCCATTTGCATGCACATAAACAAAGCAACAGTTTTCTAAGCATATGTACCAGTGCAGTGTAAACCCTACAATTTTAAATGTCCAAGTCCCTGGGCATGATTAGTGCTAACAAACATCACGTAGAGGGTTCTTTACTGTAAGAGCGGCAAGGATGTGGAATTCCCTTCCACAGGCGGTGGTCTCAGCGGGGAGCATCGATAGCTTCAAGAAACTATTAGATAAGCACCTGAATGACCGCAACATACAGGGATATACAATGTACAGTAATACTGACACATAATCACACATAGGTTGGACTTGATGGACTTGTGTCTTTTTTCAACCTCACCTACTATGTAACCATGTAACATCAGTTCCTGGCTGCAATGAGCTCCCAATCTAAAGTCCAAAACCAACTTTCTTACATTAGAGACTATTTCGACAGGAGAAAAATAAAACACCAGCACGTCTTTGGATTGTGATGAAAAACCCACAAAGGGAGAACATATAAACTTCAGCACAAGCATTAGGATGTTGGGGAATGGAACCAGCAACCCCAGTGCTGCTAGATAGAATTGTTACCCATTTAGCCAGCGGGCAGCCTCACACATGTTGTCTGCATCTCTGCGGTGTGAACCAGTCCTAAGACCATAGCCATGCTCAGTGTCACAAGCAATATACAATATATTGTCCGAAGTATTGGGACGCCTGCCTTTATACACACATGAACTGTAATGTCATCCCAGTCTTAGTCCATAGGGCTCAAAATTAATTTGGCCCACCCTTTGCAGCTGTAACAGCTTCAACTTATCTGGGAATGCTGTCCACAAGGTTTAGGAGTGTGTCTATGGGAATGTTTTACCATTCTTCCATAAGTGCATATGTGAGGTCTGGCACTGATGTTGGATGAGAAGGTCTGGATTAAAGTCTCAGCTCTAATTCATCCCCAAGGTGTTGTGTTGTAATGAGGTCAGGACTCAGTGCAGGCCAGTCAAGTTCCTCCACCCCAAACCCACTCATCCATGTCTTTATGGACCTTGCTTTGCGCACTGGTCCAAATCATTTGGTGGAGGGGGGATTATGATGTGGGGTTGTTTTCCAGGGGTTGGGCTTGGCCTCATAGTTCCAGTGAAGGGAACACTTAAGGCATCAGCATACCAAGACATTTTGGATAATATCATGCTCCCAACTTTGTGGGAACAGTTTGGGGGATGCCTCCTTCCTGTTCCAACATGACTGTACACCAGTGCACAAAGCAAGGTCCATAAAGACATGGATGAGCAAGTTTGGGGTGGAGGAACTTGCCTGGCCTGCACAGTCCTGACCTTTTGGCTGAATTAGAGCAGAGACTGCGAGCCAGGCCTTCTCATCCAACATCAGTGCCTGGCCTCACAAATGCACTTCTGGAAGAATGGTCAAACATTCCCATAGACACACTAAACCTTGTGGACAGCATTCCCAGAAGCTGTTCTAGTTGCAAAGGGTGGGCCAAATAAATTTTTAACCCTACGCACTAAGACTGGCTGCCATTAAAGTTCATGTGTGTGTAAAGGCAGGAGTCCCAATACTTTTGGCTAGATATTGTATCTGGCAAGATTTACAATGGTGGTGGAACCCTCCTACACGTCAGTACTACATTTATACATAGTTTTAGGACCTGGGAGATGAGACAACTTCTCTACATGAAGCAGCATGTTTGGGATTTGAACCCATACGCTCAGGGATGCTAAGCAGAAGTGCTAACCTCCAAGCCATGGAGCTGCCAGATGTGAAAGCCTCCTACACATAAATACTGCATTTATTTGGACATACAGGTGATGAAATTACATTAATGAAAAGTTATTCTTCTTGATTTATTCTGTGATATTTGGTGGTTCTTTGTTGGTCAGTGTAGAATAGTGATGTTACCCTCAAATTTTTGGGAATTACATTTTGATGTCTGATGTTTGTACACATATCACATTTTTTGGGCTCAAATTATGATTATTTGGAAATAAAAAAGCACAAAAAAATTGTGACTCATTTTAAATTTGCATCAGCAATGGTATTGTTTGTGATTTGTAAAGACACCTGTGTGAGTTTGGGTAAAGATTGTTGTGAGACGGAGAGTAACACGTAAAAGTGACAGAGAAAAATATATTTTACCAAAACATCAAAACATTCCACATTCTAGCATTCTTAAAAACAAAATAGTTAAAGTAGAAGCAACAATGTTGCAAAGGAAAAATTATTTCAGAGAAAGATACATTTCATCTCAACATTAAAAGGATTTATTTGGGGAAGTTACAATTGTACCAATTGTACCATTAGAATCAATGGCTAAAACTTGCATTGGACTATAATATCGACGATTTTCACTCCCAAAAAATGCTCTTTAACACGCGCTCATTTTGGTATTTACTATAGCGCCCTGTAAAAAAAACATTGGAGCTAAAATGAGAGCGATTTGCATGTCTCAGACTTTTAAAAATATTTCAGTGTAGAAATCACTTTTTCACACAGTTTAAAAGCAGATTATGTTTAAAGAATATACCGCATATTTCAGTACCATTTAGGCAATTATATCATGTTCTAAACATTATTTCCATGTGCACTACTCCAGGTTATAGCAGAGTAAGGGGTTGGGCGCTGTTTGTTCTCAGGGAACTATAGTAAATTCGATTTTGGGAGTATTTTTTTTACCAGCGCTATAGTGAGTACCGTTTTATCGCTAATTAGCACCAATTTGCAGTAATTAGCGCTGCAGTGCTATAGTAAATTGCCCCCATAGTGTATGTTTTCAAATTAATGTTTTGTATCTGAACTGACATTTTTTTAATGTGTGTACCAGTGTCTGTAACTGCTTTTCTAAATATATACTACCTCAAAGTGTAAATTGCTCCATCTGCAGTTACTTTACAAAATATTTGGTAACTAAAGAGCAATTCAGTAATAATGAATTATCTGTGATGCTAAGATGAGATTCTAGGTAGTTATACCCGTGGAAACATGATTGTTTTGGTACTGATGCTGCAATAGCGCTGGAGCTGTTGGAATATCTTGTTCACATTACTGCAGACTCAAGTGTAAAATGAACATACGGCAAAGTGTTATCTGATTTCAAGACACACCAACACCTAAATATAACAGCTGCAGATATGACCAAACATGTCTAGTACATGGTGATGTAAACACATTACAAGAAGAAGAAAAAAAAAAAGAAGACTATGCTGCGATGTAGCTTCCTGCACTAAACAAAGTAGAATTTCATGTACAGTTGTGATTGATATTACAGGCTTAAAATAGTGAAAGGAGTTGAGTTACTAAAACTGAAGAGTACAAAATCTGGCGTAGATCTGCATAGAACCCTTCCAGGAGTTTTTTTTGGTCAAAGCTTAATTGAACAAGTGGAAGTTAGAAGCTGATTGGCTACCATGGACAGCTGCCCCAGATTTTGCACTCTGCAGGTTTAGTAAAGCAACCCCTTAGTGCTTAATTGAGACAAGTACACACTAAAGTGTACTATGCATACTATGCATTGTTCATATTTCATGTCTGAGGTTTACAACTACATTAAACAATTCCCGCCCAAGGACATCATATGATGTCCTGGACTTTCAGTGGCAATATCTGAATGATGCCTGCAGCTATAGGCATCATTCAGATATCCTTGTTTGCAGCCGGCGATTCTGTGCACCAGAGAGAGTGATCATAGTGGCAGTTCTGCCGCTTGATCATTCTTACAGGCGACGGAAGGGGACACCCCCCTCCTGCGGCCAACTGGTGCTTCTCCGGGCTCTCCCGTGCCATCGGGGACCCGGAGAAAGAATCAGCCGCTGCCGGATGATGAGCATAGAGATGACCGGTGACCAGACAGTCACCGGTCATCTCTATAACCGTCGGAGGCCCGGGCGCAACGTTATGATGTCATGTCCAGACTGCAGATGTAAACAAAGCTGCGATCGTGGCTGGTAAGCATGAGCTCGTGGATTGTTTTTTACAATCTCATGCTTTCCAGCCTGGAGGAGAGATGTGGGGTCTTATTGACCCCACATCTCTCCATAAAGAGGACCTGTCACGAATGATTCCTATTATAAGGGATTTTTACATTGCTTGTAATAGCTATAAAAGTGTTCAAAAAAAATTTGTAAAAGAAAGTAAAACTAAAAAAATAAACAATTTAGAACGCCCCTGTCCCAGGTAGCTTGCGCTCAGAAGCGAACGCACACGTTAGTCCCACCCACATATGTAAACGCCGTTCAAATTTTCTGCGATATGGCACTGCGTTACTTTAACTGACAATTGCATGGTCGTGTGACACTGTACTCAAAATAAAATTTATGCCCTTTTTTTCCCACAAATAGAGCTTTCTTTTGGTGGTATTTGATCACCTCTGTGGTTTTTATTTTTTGCTCTATAAACAAAAAAAAATGATTTTTTAAAAAAAACAAACTTTCTTTTTTTTTTTTTTTACTTTCTGCTATAAAACATATCCAATAAAAAATTTAAAAAATCTAATTTCTTCATCAATTTAGGCCAATATGTATTCTGCTACATATTTTTGGTAAAAAAAAAATCCCAATAAGCATATATCGATTGGTTTGCGCATAAGCTATAGCATCTACAAACTATGGGATATATTTAAGCGGAGTTCCACCCAAAAGTGGAACTTCCGCTCATCGGATTCCTCCCCCCCTCCGGTGTCACAATTGGCACCTTTCAGGGGGGAGGGGGGTGCAGATACCTGTTTAATACAGGTATCTGCACCCACTTCCGGGCATAGACTCCCGCGGGAGTCATGCCCCCTCCCGCACTCCCCCACTGTCTCCTGCGAAAGACACAGGTCCCAGGAGACAGTGGGGACCATTGAGAACGCGCAGCGCTACTCGCGCATGCGCAGTAGGGAACCGGGAAGTGAAGCCGCAACGCTTCACTTCCTGATTCCCTCACTGAGAATGGCGGCGGCAGCACCCGAGGATCGAGGGGCGGTTCGGTCTCGGGTGCTGACATCGCTGGACCCCGGGACAGGTGAGTGACCATATTTTAAAAGTCAGCAGCTGCAGTATTTGCAGCTGCTGACATCTAAAAAAAAATTTTTCGCCAGACTCCCGCTTTATGGAATTTTTATTTATTTTTATTTTTTTACTAGTAATGGCGAAGATCAGCGACTTATAGCGGGACTGCAATATTGCGGTGGACAAATTGGAAGCTAAGTGACACTTTTTGGGGACCAGTGACACTAATATAGTGATCAGTGCTACAAAATATGCACTGTCACTGTACTAATGACACTGGCTGGGAGGGGGTTAACATCAGGGGCGATCAAAGTGTTAACCGTGTGCCTAGCCAGTGCTTGTGTACTGTGGGGGAGGAGCTTTTACTAGAGGAAGGCATTGATCCATGTCCATGCTTTGCAAGAACACAGGATCAATGCCTTCCTTACTGACAGAATGGTGATGTTCCTTGTTTACATAGGCAGATCGCCATTCTGGCTCTCTGCCCTATGATCAGTGGGTGCCAGCAGACATTGAGTCCACGGTACCCACAGATCAGCTCCTGCTGTGTATATTCACAACAGGAGCAGGTAGCCAGCGGCGCACATGCGTGCCCCAGACCTGGAAGTGCTGGATTACATACTAGGTATACATGTAAGTTATACGGTCAACAAGCGGTTAATAAGATACATATATTCCACATTAATAGTTATGCTACCAAAATTAGTGTGTGCTGTAAATTGCCTGCAGCATTGCTCCTGTTTCTACTTGCTGGAGGTTGCCATTTTGCTGAAGCTCAGAGCCCCTTGATGTGGAAATATGGGTCTGTGATTTTTAATTCCAAGGAGATCATAAATGATAAGACATCATTATTTGTGAACTTTTGTATTCTCAAGCAGCACTAGTTGAACATTAACTGCAGTTCTTTGAATAGGCAATTTACCATCTGTTCTGTCACCATAAAACCCCCTTGAAGGGATCCTGAACAAGCTTATGTTAGTTTGGCCCGCTGTCTGATGTAAAGAATTATGCCCTGGACTCATTGTCATTTCTAACACCTCCTAGGAAGAATTGTAATAGATCTTCCTGAGGGAGTTGATTTCAAAGAATGTAAGCACAGGTGGGACTATCTGTCTTTTATAATAGCTGGTGACCTAAACTGACCACTGTCTTGAGCGCCACCCGTTGACTGAAAACTGGCAAAGTCTTAAGATAAGTGAAAGGGAGTGTCTCTACCTGGATGGGTGGGAGTAAATGGGTATAGAGCTGGCAAAAAAAGCAAGACACAGACCCCCTCACTTTCTTTTGATCTCTGGCTGCACAATGGGAACATAAGGATGTAACTCTATTATTACTTTTCTGTATCTGTAACTTTTTTTTCTGTACTTGTCTCTGTCCATTGGCAACATTTTATTTATTTTAATTTTAACATCACTGCTTTTAATGTTTTACCAGCTACTTCATATTTTGTTATATTTGATTAATAGCAAACATGTATTTTCTGTGTAAATAAATTAGATCTTTATTTTTAGCACAGTCGTTATCATTTGTTATTAACTTTATGGTAAGAATTGCATCAATTCTGATATAGACAAAAGGATGTAGTCACTTATTATATTTATCATCAAGCGAACAAGTGAGGTGGCATAATCGGCATGACACCCTGAATAAACGTAAAAAATGATGCCAAACCAAACCCCGGAGTGTATTACTGGCAAACAAAGAAGAACAACAATGATGGTATGTAGTTGCAATCTTTTATACCTACACATGGGTGCAGAACAGTGCCTACATAACCTATAATTAAAAGTGACACAAAAATTGTGAGTACTCTCCAGTTGATATGGAACAAGCAGAAAAAATACCACGTGCCCATTAAGGCTCAACAAACATAGATAACCCGATAACCACCAGCTGAAGGGGTGGTTGATATCTTTTAGAAGGCATTTAGAAACAGCAACAGAAAAAAGAAGGGGAAGGGGGAAGGTTAGCGTGGAAAAGAACTTTAGCCCCCCTGGCCACTCCTCCCAATCACCATCACAACAACCATTATGTAGAGGATTGAAGATATTGTATCCATGGATTCCAAACTCTTTCAAATTGCAGGGAGGTATCTCATAGGATGCTAATCAACTTTTAATTGCTCACGGTCCAGGTGAGCTTGCGTTTCATCACTGCCAAATCAATTGTGGGGTTTTTCCAAGCTGTTGCAATGGCTATCTTGGCTGCAAGGGACATAAAGTAAATCAAAGTTTGAGTGTGTCAGGGCACCTCCACTACAGGTTCATTGAGTAATGCCGCATACACACGAGCGGACTTTTCAGCATCAAAAGTCCGACGGTCTTTACGACGGACTTTCGACGTACTTTTGACGGACTTTTGAACGAACGGACTTGCCTACACACTATCACACCAAAGTCCGACCGCCTAGTACACGGTGACGTACACCAGGTCCAATGAGGCTGTAAAAAGGAAGTGTAATAGCTCGTGCGCCATCCGTTGGGCCCCTTCTGCAAATTTTCGTGTTTATCTTGTGTTAGTAGAAGTTTGGTGAGAGACGATTCGTGCTTTTTTTAGACTCGTGTTTTTCAGAACGTTTAACTGTTGTTCAGTTTGTGCTTGTGAGGTTTGTATCTGCTTTTCAGTGCATGTAGTCAGTTCGCATTGATTTATCAGTGTGTTCTTGTCCGCTCGTTGCTGATTTTCAGCTCGCTCTTCACAGGCCTTGCTGTTCTTCAGTGCGTTCTGTAAAGTGCGTTCTGACCAGCCGACCGTTTTGAAGCCATGTTGCATGTACGTACTCGTCTTAGAGCTCGTGCATTGTATGTACTTGGTGCTGTAGTTCATTCTTCAGCCCAAGCCCAGTCCATGAACAGGGCGAGGAGAAGTTCATGGACGAAGAATTGGTTGCTCCAGCGTGACCGATTCTCTCACATGCCTTTGCTCCGTGAGATGCGTGAGAATAATCCTGAGGATTTCAGGAACTTTCTTAGGATGACGGACCACGTTTTTCACCATTTGTTGGCTTTGCTGACCCCTTATATCAGCAGGCAGGATACCTGCATGAGGCAAGCTATCACTCCGGAGCAGAGGCTAGTCGCCACATTGCGGTACTTGGCAACGGGGAGAAGACTGCAGGACCTCAAGTTCTTGACTGGCATCTCCCCCCAGGCTCTGGGGATCATTATCCCAGAGACCTGTTCTGCCATCATCCAGGTCCTGCAGAAGGACTATATTAAGGTAAGTTTTTTTATCCTTTAACATCACATTTTATTGTATTTAATGTTTGCTAATGTAATGTATTTCTTTACTCAAACACTAATTACCATGATTGCAATATGCTGTGAATGTCCCCTTTGTCCTCATGCATGCTGTAAGTTTTAAATGCAGTTTTCTGTCCTGCATGCATATTTGCCTTCACTAACCTCCCCAGCATGCTATGATGGGCCCATATCCACCTAGTCTAGTCACTTAACATTGTATTTTGTCAGCTCCATTGTAGTGCTTTACCCTAAAATGTATCCAAATGGTCTGTGTGTCCTTAAATTGCTTTATAACCCCCTCCCCCTTAAATTTTTCCAAATGGTCTGTGTGTCCTTAAATTGCTTTATAATCCCCTAATCCCCCCCCTTAAATTTATCCAAATGGTCTGTGTGTCCTTAAATTGCTTTATAACCCCCCCCCCCCCTAAAATTTATCCAAATGGTCTGTGTGTCCTTAAATTGCTTTATAATCCCCCCTTAAATTTATCCAAATGGTCTGTGTGTCCTTAAATTGCTTTATAACCCCCCCCCCTTTAATTTATCCAAATGGTCTGTGTGTCCTTAAATTGCTTTATAATCCCCTACTCCCCCCCCCCCTAAATATATCCAAATGGCCTGTGTGTCCTTAAATTGCTTTATAATCCCCCCCTTAAATTTATCCAAATGGTCTGTGTGTCCTTAAATTGCTTTATAATCCCCCCCCCCTAAAATGTATCCAGTTGGTCTGTGTGTCCTTAAATGGCTTTATAACCCCCCCCCCAAAAAAAAATTGTCAATGGGCCATTAGTGGGGGTGAGGAATCTGATAAGTGGGCCTTATATTTTAGTCTTTAAATAATACTTAAATTTAATGTTATACTGATGCTGGGCAAGAATGTTTTTTTGTGTAATGTGCTTGCAATATTATGTGCAAAAGTACTTATAGTTTGTTTTTCTTGTTTGACTCCCCAGTTTCCTTCAACTCCACAGGAATGGCAGACTGTGGCATCCCATTTTGCCACCCGTTGGGACTTTCCCAACTGTGGAGGGGCTATAGATGGGAAACACGTCCTCATAGTGCCACCACCCCATTTGGGGTCATACTATTTTAATTATAAGGGGTTTCATAGTATTGTGTTAATGGAGTCGACACTATGAATTTCTGTATGTTAACATTGGGATGAATGGCCGGATGTCGGATGGAGGAGTCTTTACCCAGACGGAGTTCTACCAGCGTCTCCAGAGTGGTGGCCTGGGATTGCCTCCTGATGCAGATAACGTGGAACGACTCCCCTTTGTCTTCATTGCAGATGAAGCCTTCGGTCTGGGCGAGCACCTGATGAGGCCATTCCCCCAAAGGACCCTCACCCCGGAAAGGAGAGTTTTTAACTACCGGCTGACCAGAGCGAGAAGAGTTGTGGAGAATGCCTTCGGGATAATGGCCAGCCGGTTCCGCCTGTTTCAGACAGCCATCCACATGGCGGACTACAAACTTAATCACATTGTCCTAGCGTGCTGCATCCTGCACAATTATTTACACAAACATTCAAGCAATTATCTTGCATCTGTTGGGCCTGAGGCCGGACTTACAGAGAATCCTCTGACGGGCCTGGATACTGGCCGTACTGGCTTGGCCCTCCCAAAGAACCCTTTAAGTTTGGATAAATATGTTGATTTTTTTACAGGTAGGGGGGCCATTGCAATGCCAGACAATCTTTAATTTTTCATAATAAAAAATAATGATCAGATAAAATCTAGAAATGTATTTATTGCTTGCCTTTCTTTTTGACTGTCTCCTAGGTTCTCCTAGTGCACTTGTAGTGCCAAGTGTATTTTCCTTTAGTAAATAAGCCCCATTGTCACTGTAAACACCAAATAACTTACATAACTGGTAATGAGCATTGAAAGAAGAAGCCACACATTTTGTTGATTAAAACGTCATTTTTAATCTGTGCACATTCACATGTGCGTTTAGGAATTTTTTTATTTTTAAAATATATATTTTTTAAAAAATAATTTATTTTGGTTTTTAAAATGTTTTTATTTTTATTTTTTTTTACAAACAGGCACAATTGGTTTTTATTTATTTATATTTTTATGTTTTTTACAAACAGGCCTCTATTTTTTTTTTATTATTATAAACAGGCCTCTTTTTTTTTTATTATAAGCAGGTCTCATTTTTTTTTTGTTTTAACAAACAGGCCTAAAATTCTTAAAAGTCAAAGCCCAGAATGGGGTCAGCAAAAAAGCAAATGAAGAACATGATCAATGTTTTTTTGGGAAAAGGGGATTAGATTCGCCCCAAAGCATTGATCATGTTCTTCATTTCCTGCTGCATATTGTCCAGCCGATTACGCATTATGTCCAGGCTAGTGCGCATGGCATCAATATCCCCATTCCAGGCCATTATCTGCCCAATTAATCTTTGGACACTGTCTGTGGTAAATGGTTCCCCTTCTTCCACAACCAGCACATCACCTAAAATTGAGGAAAAAATAGTCTTTAGAAATATGCAGGCATACATAGATTACCAGAAGCTGGGGTGTCAGACACTCACCTGGTGGGGTGCACATGTCACCCACTTCCTCCACCTCTCCTTTGTCAACATCCCCGGGGGGGTGGGCGCTGGTGCTTGGAACTGGTTCCACCGCTTCCCCTTCCACAACCAGAACATCACCTAAAATTGATGAAAAAATATGTCTTTAGAAATATGCAGGCATACATAGATTACCAGAAGCTGGGGTGTCAGACACTCACCTGGTGGGGTTCCCATGTCACACACTTCCTCCACTGCTCCTTCCTCCACAACACAGCCCTCGGTGGGGCTTGGGCTGATTTCCCAATCTGGCAGGCGAGGTCGGGGTCCCTGGGATCAGGTTGTCTGAGTCTTTACTCCCCTATGAGAATGAAACAAAAGGTATACTTAGCACACAGATATTTGAGTCCAGGAATAGGAATATGAAACATTGTATTGAAGTGGTGTACAATTGTCTGTTTGGGCAGAGATCCAAGTTGAAGACTTGATTAAAATCCCCTTTGAAACAAGCCGAAATACTTACCTTTTTTGGCCACATTTCACAGATAGAGACACCCCAACAAGTTTCCACTGGACCACCTGTGTGGGTTACCCTAAAAAATGTATTCTGGTGTCCCACACTAGTGCTCCTGAGTCCAGATGTGTAAACAGCTGCTGAGTGTCCTCTCCTTACATTCCACTGAATGAAATTTGCTATTCATTCTAGTTTCAAAGACATCTAGACAACAACTTCTTTTAATAAGACAAATTTCCAAGACCAAAATGTTGTTTAAACCCTGTATCAACTAAATACATCGTATATACTTGCTAACGATGTTCCTATGAACGATGTTTCAAACGAATGAATAATGATTAAAACTGTATATACTGTTTTTAGAAAGGCACATGGAGCAGCATGTAAGTTAATAATCAGAATATGAAATACACGACAAGTACTTACTTTTTTAAAGAACTTTCTTAATTCGTCTGTACTGATCTGGCTCCCTCAATTTAAGGTTGGACCATTGTTTCCTCAGTTGGTCTTTAGAGCGTCGTACCCCAAAATTAGGATGCAGGGTCTTCACCACTTTGGACATTATTTTTGCCTTTCGTAAATTAGGCTGGGTGCACGGTCCATGTTTCCCATCGTAATTTTTTCACTGCAAAATTGCTACCATCTCCACCATCTCTTCAAAGGCCATATTGGAGGCCTTAAATCTCCTTTTCCCAGATCAGGACATTTCGGGCTCCGGGCTTTCCTCGTTACCGGAGTAATTAGTACACACTTGCTGTGTCTCTGCCATTGTTACTCCTACTGCGCACCGTAGAGAGAAGGGACGGGGAATATTCGTGAAAAAGAACGTCAGGGGCGGGCGACGCAGGCGGAGTTTCACGCATGTTCAGTGTATATAAGGCTAACCTGCATGTGCCGTACGTACGTTCTGTGCGCGGAGCACAGGGAAGTTTGCGGAGTGAAGTTACGCGCGTCCAAAATGAAGGTAAATTTTCTTTACTTTGTAGCGGCCTATACTTTTAAAAAGAGTGATACTTATGTTTGGTATAAGATTATGAGAGTTTAGGCTGACATTAGTGTTTTTGTCTTGTGTATTGTCTTACAGCAAAAATGAATAACACGTTTAAGGACCCTGAATTTCTGATACCATTTATTGAGAAGTACAGGGAGATGAGGAATCTGTGGGAGGTCAAACACCCTCAATATTACATTAAACCAGTAAGTCAACGCTGGAGAGACTTCTGGCATTTGTACAGACTTTCATCCTAGAAGCAACTGTGGATATTTTGGAAAAGAAAATTGGGATCTTGCGAAATATGTATAGGAGGGAGCATAACAAGATCCAAACTTCCCTGAGATCTACTTTTTTTTGATTACCAGTCTGAAGCCAGGGAATCACTTTCGACCCTTTCCTCCACCCTACCCTCCACCCCAGCGGAGGTTGATGAGGACTATCCTGGGACTTCCATCCTGGAAGAACCAGATGCGACCATCTGGAGCCAGGTATATTATTTTTAGACATATTTAGTGTCCTAATATTATTGATGTTAGCTAGATGTTTTAATTGATTACCTATTAAGGATTTTATCTAAAAAATGATGTCTGCATATCAATTGACAGTAGTGGCCAAAAATGTTTGTCACCAGCTTGAAAAAATGCTGGTGTCAGAATGATACTCTTTTATATGTATTAACATTGAATTTGCAAGTCATGAGCTGAAAATTGTGTGTGATTGATGAACCAAAAACTAAAACTATGTCCCTTTTTTATACACAGGATGAGCTCAGCCAGGAGGAAGGTGTGGAAAGTGGCAGGCAGGAGGCCGGGCCCAGTGACAGCCAGGAGGAGGCAGGGGTTAGTGTCAGCCAGGAGGTGGCCGGGCCCAGTAGGAGCCTCACACAATCGCAGGTGCCTCCCCTCCGCCTTCAGACAAAAAGGCCCAGAAAGGGGACGGTGACAGAGGAGGCATCACTACGCCTCATGAGAGAAGCTACAAATTTCCTCTAGAGCCCCCCCGAAGCTGAAGAGGCCTATAGCCAGCAGTTTGCTCGAAATGGAGAAGGGCCAACACCTCCTGTGTGAACTTTTTTCTGATGTCCTTCACAAGAGGGCTGAAAGGTGAGTTAACTGTCAACATCCAAATAAATGAGCAAGCCCCTCCTCCTCCTGCCACAAGTCAACCACCAGAGGCACAGCCTCCAAGGAAGGCTGCAGGGCAGCGTGGAGGGAAGGCTGCAGGGAAGGGTGCAGGGCAGGGTGGAGGGAAGGCTGCAACGAAGAGAAGAAAGTGATGACCTGGCTTCAGTCTGGTCTGACCGAAGACACAGGCTGGGTGTAGTACCACAGCCTGGGGACATATATGTCATCTGCTGCTGCTCTTGATCTCTGGGATTCCTGGACCAGATTGTGCTTCCTATTATATGGACTCCTAAAGATCCCAATTTTCTTTGTGTGTCCTGGGGCCAAAAGGCTTCACAAATTCCAAAAGTTTCCCCAGCCTTGACTTCATCTTTATTTTGTTAACCAGAATAAATGGATATTTTATTTTCAGAAAATACTTGCCTATGTGTTTTTATTAAAATACATTTTTAAAAGACAATGTCAAATTAACAAGGAACAACAACCTCCTTGAGGTTTCAAAAAAAAATATCTAATGTTCTTGTGGTAACTTTACACCAAAAAAAAAAAAAAAAGGTTCTTGTGGTAACTTTACACCAAAAAAATATATATATGTATGGAGATCACTATAAAATAATTTTGTAACAATCCTAAAAAAAGATCTTGATGAAATAAAAAATAATGATGACTAAAAAAAACAAATGTGTAAACATTAGTATGGAGATTGGGCTTTTAAAACATACTATATGATTCATGACATCAAAGAGAAATAATCCAGAAATCAGTTTGTGAGAACTCTGTGTGAATATGAGCAGCAAAACAACTTTGTTCTTCTAGCATCATAAGGAAGACAATTAATGCGCTGCATTCATCGATCACAGAATTTGCAGCGTGAGGAATGTGCTAGCTACAATACAAACACTAGTTTTATCGAGCGCTTCAGTGTCGTACTTGCTTCTGAGCATGCGTCGTTTTTTTGTCCGTTGGACTAGCATACAGACAAGCGGATTTCTTGATAGGAACTGGGTCCGGCGGAGTTACGGCGGAAAGATTTGAAGCATGTTCCAAATCTAAAGTCCATCAGACTTTCGACAGAAAAAGTCAGCTGAAGGTCCGATGAAGCCCACACACGGTCGGATTGTCCGCCGGATTCGGTCCGTCGGACCAATCCGGTTGAAAAATCCACTCGTGTGTACGCGGCATAAGGCTACTCTGGGATCTTTCACGTTTACCATGGTAAACAAGTATATCAGGGCATGAACTCGTATCCAGAAGTGCTGGACCTTTCTACATGACCATCATGTGTGAAACATTTAACCCACTTCACCACAACCTTGAAAACAACCACAACCCCGAGTGAAGAAGAATCTGGATACATTTTGGAGAGACGTTCAGGTACCAAGTACCAACAGAACAGAACTTTCGGATCCTTTTGTCCTTACCATGATAGCATCTGTTTTTAAAAGCCCTCTGTTGAAATATCAGTGGTAGAGCATTGCACAAATTGGAGATGATGTAGTATTTGCTGTAGGCGGTAAGTTTCAGAGGCTGGCATGTCAAGCTGCTGAGTATAATAAGAGGCGGAACATAAACCCCTATGGTTGATAAAGTGACCAATGCTATAAAGGACTTTATTCAGCTACATGTTAAGTCCCACAAATGTAAAGAAAGTACCGTACAGTTTTTTTTTTTAATTCATTGAACTGTATTTTTTCAAAAAAAAATTACATTTGAAAGACTGCTGCGCAAATACAGTGTGACATAGAATATTTACGACTGCCAATTTATTCTCTAGGGTCTCTGCTAAAAAAAAATATGTATAATGTTTGGGGTCCTAAGTAATTTTCTAGCAGAAAATACATTTTTTCACCTGTAAGCAACAAGTGTCAGAAAAAGGTTTAGTCTTTAAGTGGTTAAACTGACCTAATTTACAGACCGAAGTTCATCCCTTTGATCTAAAAGGATGTAACGTTATATTGTTTCCTTTCATCTCAGCACTGAGTAATGTTGACAAACATTTGCTAGTTGGTTGTTTTTTGGGGTTTTTTTGACAACTTTGAGTGAGCAGAGAATGGCTCTGCTGCACACGTTACATGAATGAATCGTGGAAATACTGGATTAAGATCGTGAGGGGGGTTGAATCGAGATTGCAATTTTTTTAACGATTAATCGTGCAGCTCTACCTTGTAAGTTTAACTCTTTTGTGTCTCTCTGGCATCGGGGTTTGTCCTGTCACCATTCCTGCTTTTCTTTTCTTCCTCCCTAATCTGCGTTCACTCAGCCCAGTCTGTGACATTCCGGAATGCTTTCTTGCCCTTGCAGCAACAGAAAGTTTTAAAGCTGTCAGCTGATCGGCCTCTAGTGGCTCTGATTTTTAGGCACAGTACGGAGAATAGAGAGAAACTGAGCATGTGCAGAGCAGGGTGGGACAGGAACATACTGGATTTTAAACAGTATAGCAGGAGTCCACAACCGGTAGCGGTCTGTTGCCTTTTAGATGCCAGGCTGCACTGCCTCCTGTCCCTTCAGCTACTGCGCATGTGCCGGCTCAGTGAATCAATCAGGGAAAGCAAGCCGAGCACTGAGCTTGAGCCGTAGATTCTCCTGAAAGCACACACAAATGCCAGGCAACTAACAGTGCTAATCCCGCGGCACCACACAGGGGATTGTGGGATTTCATGGGCCTGAAAGTACCATTCCCCAGGGACACACAGGCAGGAGGGGGTACTGCCCACCTCTGCTCATACACTGCATAGATAAAATGTCAGGGCTGGGCTCAATCCTTCCCTTCTCTGAGCTGGCCGCTCAGCTGTCGGCTAATTGACAGCTCCTATCTCTCCACAGTGACCCGTTGATGATATCCTGCTTGTCAGTCCTGCTTACTTAAGCCGTCCAGCCCAGATGATCTCTGCCTTCGCCTTGGTCTACATCGCAGAGACTTTCCTGCACTCCTGTTAAAGACTTGCTTGACTGACATTCCTTCTGGTTCCAGATCCTGCTTGCTGTTCCACTACGCTGTATTCTGGCTTCCTGACTTTCTGGCTTGTCTGACTATCCGTTCTGGTTACCGAACTTTGGCTATGTTTTGACTATGTTTGTTCTATTTATTTTTAATATTAAACAAGTGTGATTTAACTGTACTTCTGTCTCGGTCTGATTCATGGTTTCTGACAGTAGGTGAAGGCCATGAATTCAGGAGATGCAGTCAATCCACTTGTTGGTAATATTTTTTTCCAGATTGGATGAGCAGGATCACCATATGGATCAGTTTGCCATGGTGCTACAAACGGTCCTGAGTCGCACAGCTCATCTGGAATCTCCTACTGTGGCTGCTCCGGTACAACCTGTGTTGCAGGCCGTCCCTGCTGCTGCTCCAGTCTCTGTGCAGGCACCTGCCTCGTATTACCTCTATAAGAGGTGTGTCTGGTTTCGCTCCACTTCCCCAGCGATTTGTGGGTGATCCAGTCCAATGCAGGGAATTTCTCAACCAGATTGAGATATTCTTTGAGATGCTGACCTAGGCATTTTCCACGGACAGAAGCAAAGTAGGTTTCATGATATCTTTGCTTTCTGAGAAAGCTTTAGCCTGGGAAAACTGTCAGAAACCATGAACCAGGCCGAGACAGAAGTAAAGTAAAATCACACTTGTTTATTAATAAAAATAAAAAGGTAAATAGAGTAAGCATAGTCAAAGCAAAGCCAGAGTCCAGTAACCAGATCGGGTAATCAGACAAGCCAGAGTTCAGTAACCAGATCGGGTAATCAGCCAAGTCAGAGTTCACTAACCAGATCGGGTAATCAGCCAGGCCAGAAGTCAGGGATCCAAGTAGAGGAACAGCAAGCAGGATAAGGAGCCAGAAGGGATGTCAGCAAAGCCAGTCTTTAAACAGGAACGCAAGAGATGGTTTCTTGTGATGTGACCAAGGCGAAGGCAGGAATGAAGTGAGCTGGAGATCTTTAAGTAGGCGGGACAGCTGAGCGGCCAGCTCAGAGAAGGAAGGGCTGTGCCAGCCCTGACAGTACCCCCCTCCTCAAGGACCCCTCCCCCTCTGAGGACCACCGGGCTTGACCTGAAAATGTCTATGGAAGTCACGGAGGAGGGCAGGAGCATGTACGTCTGAGGATGAGACCCAGGAGCGTTCCTCCGGACCGTTCCCCCTACCAATGCACCAGGTATTGTATACGCCCACGGAACCTACGGGAGTCAACAATGTATTGTACCTCATACTCCTCATGGTTCTCAACCTGTATAGGATGAGGACGTGGCACTGATGTGGTAAAGCGGTTGCAGATCAACGGTTTCAATAAAGAGACATGAAACACATATACTAGGAGGAAGGTCCAACGCGTAAGTGACTGGGTTAATCCTGTGAAGGATATGGAAAGACCCAATAAACCGAGGTGCGAATTTCAGTGAGGGAACACGAAGTCGGAGCTTGCGAGATGACAGCCAGACCCTGTCCCCAACCTTGTAGGAAGGCGCAGACAGGCATCTGCGGTCAGCATGGAGTCTGTAAATATCATTAGCATAACGGAAAGCCTCCTAGTTAGTTACATAGTTACATAGTTAGTAAGGTTGAAGGTTGAATAAAGACACCAGTCCATCCAGTTCAACCTGAGTGAGTGTCTACAATTATCCCTCTTTATTTAAGGTATATATAGTGCCGTCAATTTACAAAGCACTCCACACATACATTGCACACTTACATCATTCCCTACCCTCAAGGAGTCCACAATCCAAGGTCCCCAACTCACATTCATATACTAGGGCCAATTTTGGACAGAAGCCAATTAACCTACCAGCAAGTCTTTGGAGTGTGGGAGGAAACCGGAGTACCCAGAGGAAACCCATGCAGGCACAGGGAGAACATGCAAACTCCAGGCAGGTAATGTCGTGGTTGGGATTCGAACCAGCGACCCTTTTTACTGCTAGGCGAGAGTGCTACCCACTACACCACTGTGCTGCCTGCTTGTGCCCAAGTGGAACAAAGACCACAGAGATGCTCCTCTAGCGCAGGAATACTCTGCGGCACAAATGAGTCAGGCAACATGGAAGGTTGGAAACCATAATTTGCCATAAACTGAGACAATCGGGAAGCAGAATTCAAGGCACTGTTGTGAGCAAACTCTGCCCATGGTAATAGGTCTGGCCAGTTGTTGTGATGGTCAGAAATATAGCAACGTAGGAATTGCTCCAAGGACTTATTGGCTCGTTCTGCGGCCCCATTAGACTGCGGGTCATAAGCAGAGGAGAAAGCAAGCGGAATTCCCAGCTGTGCACAAAAGGCTCGCCAGAACCGGGACACAAACTGACTACCCCTGTCCGAGACAATCACCTTGGGTAGCCCATGTAAGCGAAAGATCTCCCCAGCAAAAATGGAAGCCAGTTCCTTAGACGTGGGCAACTTCTTAAGTGGAATACAATGACACATTTTTGAGAACCGGTCAACCATCATAAGGATAACTGTGTTGCCTTGGGAATTGGGCAACTCCACAATGAAATCCATAGAAAGGTGGGACTAGGGCCTCTCTCCATTGGGTATGGGTTGTAGGAAGCCCACTGGAAGGTGTCATGGAGTCTTATTCTGAGCACACATGGAACCGGCAGCTACGAAGGCAGTTACATCAGCACGTAGACTAGGCCACCAGAATTGTTGGGAAATGACCCAAACGAGTTGATTCTTACTAGGGTGGCCAGCTGCCTTGGGAGAATGGTAAGTCTGGAGCACGGCAGTACGGAGACACTCTGGGACAAAGCATCAGTCACAAGGTCTCTCAGGAGGAGCATCAACCTGAGCAGCAAGAATTTTGTCACCAAAAGCAAGAACCGTAGCCAGAATATGATCAGGAGGAACCATAGGAACCAGAACGACTCCAAATTGGAAGTGGAGGAAAATTATCGTGACAAGGCATCAGCCCTTACATTCCTCGTACCGGGTAGGATTGAGACAATGTAATCGAAACTTGACAAAAAAAAAGCCCATCGCACCCTTCTGGGAGAGAGGCGTTTAGCCTCAGACACGAATGTGAGATTCTTATGCTCAGTAAGAATGAAAACTGGCACAGTGGTACCTTCGAGGAGATGTCTCCATTCTTTCAGGGCTAAAATGATTGTCAACAGCTCTCTGTCACCAATCTCGTAATTGCACTCAGCAGGTGACAATTTCTTGGAAAAGTAACCTGGATAAGTAAGGATGCATAGCACTCTCAGAGGTAGGACGTTGAGACAGAAGGGTGCCAACGCCAGTCTCAGAAGCATCAACCTCAAGGATAAAAGGTAACGTAGGATCAGGATGTGCCAACACAGGAGCAGAAACAAAGGCAGCCTTGAGACTTTCATAGGCCTTAATGGACTCCAGAGACCAACTCTGTGGGTTACCGTTCTTTCTTGTCATATCGGTCAGGGGCTTGACCAGAGACGGGAAGTTACGAATAAACTTCTGATAATAGTTAGCAAAACCCAGGAAACGCTGCAGAGGACGTAACCCCACGGGTTGAGGCCACTGTAGGACTGCCAAAAGTTTCTCTGGGTCCATCGAAAAACCAGCAGTGGAAATGACATAGCCCAGGAATTTAACCTGTTCCTGATGGAACTCACACTTCTCCAGTTTACAATAGAGATTGTTTTCTCTTAATTTCTGAAGCACATGACAGACATCTGTGTAGTGGCTCTCCAGGGACTTGGAAAATATGAGGATATCATCGAGATAAACCACCACACATAACTGAAACAAATCTCGGAGGACATCGTTAATAAATTCCTGGAAAACTGCCGGGGCGTTACAAAGACCAAAAGGCATTACGAGATACTCATAATGGCCTGTTCTGGTATTAAACGCAGTTTTCCACTCATCGCCCTCCTTAATCCTCACGAGATTGTAAGCCCAGAGAAAGACGCACTTTCTCGGGGTTTCATTCACAAATCCTCTTCTCCTGCTGGTGCTGGTTTCTTCTTTGTGAAGAAGAAGAGTGATGAACCATTTCACGATTAAGAATGCTTATCCGATTACGGAGTTATTTTACCGCCTCAAGGGAGCAACGGTTTTCACGAAGCTTGATTAGAGAAGGGCATACAATTTTGTGAGGATTAAAGAGGGCGATGAGTGGAAAACTGCATTTAATACTAGAACAGGCCATTATGAGTACCTTGTAATGCCATTTGGCCTTTGTAACGCCCCGGCAGTTTTTCAGGAATTTATTAACGACGTCCTCCGAGATTTGTTGCAGTTATGTGTGGTGGTTTTTCCAAGTCCCTGGAGAGCCACCACACACAATTCTGTCGTGTGCTTCAGAAACTAATACCCCATACACACGATCAGAAATTCAGTCAGAAAAAACTTGGATGGTTTTTCCGCCAGAATTCCGCTCAAGTTTGCCTTCCACACACAAAAGTTCTCTGAACTTTCGACCGTCAAGAACGCAGTGACGTACAACACTACGACGAGCCGACAAAATGAAGTTCAATGCTTCCGAGAATGCGTTGAATTGTTTCCAAGCATGGGTGATTTTTGCGCATCCGAATTGCATACAGAAAAAAAGCATTTTCTGATAGGAACTTTTTCCGACTGAAAAATAGAGAACCTGCTCTCAATCTTTTGCTGGCTGGAATTCTGCCAGCAAAAGTCCGATGGAGCATACACACATTCGAAATTTCTGACCAAAAGCTCACATCTGACTTTTGCTGGTGGAATTTCTGATCGTGTGAGAGAACAATCTCTACTGTAAAATGGAGAAGTGCGAATTCCATCATGAACAGGTTAAATTCCTGGGTTGTCATTTCCACTGCTGGTTTTTCGATGGACCCAAAGAAACGTTCAGCAGTCCTACAGTGGCCCCGACCCATTGGTTTACGTCCTTTGCATCGTTTTCTTGGCTTTGCCAACTATTATCGAAAGTTTATTTGGAACTTTTCGTCTCTGGTGAAGCCCCTAACTGATATGACCAGAAAGGACGGTAACCCACAGAGTTGGTCTCCGGAGTCCATTAAGGCCTTTGAGAGTCTCAAGGCTGCCTTTGTTACTGCTCCTGTGTTGGCACATCCTGATTCTATGTTAAATTTTATCCTTGAGGTTGATGCTTCTGAGACTGGAGTTGGCGGCCTTGTGTCTCAACGTCCTACCTCTGAGAGCGCTACGCATCCTTGTGGTTACTTTTACAAGAAATTGTCACCTACCAAGTGCAATTACGAGATTGGGGACAGAGCTGTTAGCGATCATTTTAGCCCTGACAAAATGGAGACATCTCCTCGAAGGTACCATTGTGCTGGTTCTTATCCTTACTGACCATAAGAACCTCACATTCTTGTCTGAGGCTAAACGCTTCTCTCCCAGAAGGGCACGATGGGCTCTTTTCTTGTCAAGTTTCAATTATTCCCTATGCCTATTTCTTTATTCATTCTTACCCGGTACTATTAATGTAAAGGCTGACACTTTGTCGTGACAATTTTGCTCCACTTTCAAGATGGAGTCGGTTCCGGTTGCTGTGATTCCCCCTGATCATATTCTTGCTACGGTTCGCACCAGTCTCACTTCTTCTTTGGGTAACAAAAATTTTTACCGCTCAGGTCCATGCTCCTCCTGAGAAACCTTGTGACTGCTGCTTTGTCCCAGAGAGTCTCCGCACTGCTGTGCTCCAGACTTACCATTCTCCCAAGGCTGCTGGCCACCCTGGGAAGAATTAAATCTTTTGGGCCATTTCCCAACAATTCTGGTGGCCTAGTCTACGTGCTGATGTAACTGCCTTCGTAGCTGCCTGTTCCGTGTGTGCTCAGAGTAAGGCTCCACGACACCTTCCAGTGGGCCTCCTACAACCCATACCAAATGGAGAGAGGCCCTGGACCCACCTGCCTATAGATTTCATTGTGGAGTTACCCAACTCCCAGGGCAACACAGTTATCCTTATGGTGGTTGACCGGTTCTCAAAAATGTTGCATTGTATTCCACTTAAGAATTTGCCCACTTCTAAGGAACTGGCTTCCATTTTTGCTCGGGAGATCTTTCGCTTACATGGGCTACACAAGGTGATTGTCTCGGACAGGGGTAGTCAGTTTATGTCCCGGTTCTGGCGAGCCTTTTGTGCACAGTTGGGAATTCAGCTTGCTTTCTCCTCTGCATATCATCCGCAGTCTAATGGGGCCACAGAACGAGCTAATCAGTCCTTGGAGCAATTCCTACGTTGCTATATTTCTGACAATCATAACAACTGGTCGGACCTATTACCGTGGGCGGAGTTTGTTCACAATAGTGCCTTGAATTCTGCTTCCCGATTATCCCCGTTTATGGCGAACTATGGTTTCCAACCTTCCATGATTATAAAGTGATTCCGCGCTACAGTGTAAAAGAAATAATATCAAATAAAATAATAATTCAATTAATCGATCAATAAAGTGGATCCCCTGAAGAAGTCACGTGATGACGTAACGCGGAGGGAGTGGCCGGAGACTGAGCGATACCATGAAGTGATGTGAGAGCGGCGCTCAGATGCCTTAGCAACTGTTTATGCCTATTTCTTTATTTATCATTGTAAGAGTCCATTTTTAAACCTTATAATAAAACTTGTGTATTCTAACCTTACTACACTATTGGGGCTTTTTCTCTCTCTCCCACCCTTGTTTGCTGCCATCCCTCTCCCCCCCCCATTTCACGGAGGATACGAGGTATAAGAAGACGTTGGATGTGCAGTATTATCTGGGAGATTTGGTGGATGAAGGAGAGGACCCCCTGGTGGTGGAAATAAATATAGCGGATGACATTTATATTTA
Organism: Lithobates clamitans; assembly: GCA_037952925.1. Lineage (NCBI taxonomy): Eukaryota > Metazoa > Chordata > Amphibia > Anura > Ranidae > Lithobates > Lithobates clamitans. Next base: position 2,037,367 of record JBBGZY010000545.1, read on the forward strand.
TGGTTATATGCTGACACTTATTAATTAATTGGTTAATTGCAATTTCACTTATGCTGGCACAGAAGACCTCCTAGTGGTGGAAGTTGGAATAATGTCAGACAACGGACTTTAGATCACCAATATATGCAGTTTTGAACAGTGTATGAAGGTGAGGGCTCTGTGACCATTATTTGTGGGCTTTTTTCAACCCCTTTTTAACCCCTACTTGTGTATCTTATCATACATTTAAATCCCCTCTTTATAATACTGTTTGTGGACAAAAACTTTTTATCTTTTTATCTTTTTGATAATGTGGTCAAGAGACTGAACATACTCTAAATCACCTGCCCTGGCTTTGTTTGAATATATGAATTTTTATCTTTAACACTGTGTACACTAATTTAACCATTTAGTAAGCTTTGACACTTTATTGATCGATTAATTGAATTATTATTTTATTTGATATTATTTCTTTTACACTGTAGCGCGGAATCACTTTATAATCATTATTGTGAGTGGATTGTGATACACTATAGGTTCTGCTGCAGGCAGTTACTGTTTATTTTGTGATCGCACTTATATGCACTATAGGCACTTTAGGATTTGATCACGTTAATATAAGTTTTCACCATTTATTTCATCCACGTATTTATCATAGTAGCGCAAGGGCTTTACATTTCCATTTTTATATTTTTCCAACCTTTCATGTTGCTTGACTCATTTGTTCCACAGAGTATTCATGCATGAGAGGAGCATCTCCGTGGTCTTCTTTCCACTTGGGCACAAGTACAGGAGGCTTTGCGATATGCTGATATTTACAGACTCCATGCTGACCGCAGACATCTGCCTGTGCCTTCCTACCAGGTTGGGGACAGGGTCTGGCTGTCATCTCGCAACTTCTGACTTTGTGTTCTCTCTCTGAAGTTCGCACCTCGGTTTATTGGGCCTTTCAATATTCTTCGCAGGATTAACCCAGTGGCTTATGTATTGGACTTTCCTTCTAATATGTGTATCTCTAATGTATTTCATGTCTCCTTATTAAAACCTTTGGTCTGCAACCGCTTTACCACTTCGGTGCCACATCCTCACCCCGTACAGGTAGAGAACCATGAGGAGTATGAAGTACAGTCCATTGTTGACTCCCGTAGGTTCCGTGGGCGCATACAGTACCTGGTGCATTGGAAAGGGTACAGTCCAAAGGAACGCTCTTGGGTCTCATCCTTGGACGTACATGCCCCTGTCGTCCTCCGTGATTTCCATAGATGTTTTCCCCTCAAGCCTGGTGGTCCTCCAAGGGGGGGGTCATTGAGGGGGTACGGTCAGGCCTGGACTCAGCCCTTTCTTCTCTGAGCTGGGCGATCAGCTGTCGGCTAATTGCCAGCTCCTAATTCTCCACAGTGAGTCACCTGTTGATGATATCCTGCTCGTCAGTCCTGCGAACTTAAGGGCCCAGATGATCTCTGCCTTCGCCTTGGTCAACATCACAGAGACTTTCTCCTGTGCTCCTGTTAAAGAGTTGCTTGGCTGACATTTCTTCTGGCTCCAGATCCTGCTTGCTGTTCCACTACACTGATTCCTGGCATCCTCACTTTCTGGCTTGTCTGACTATCCATTCTGGTTACCGAATTTTGGCTATGTTTTGACTACGTTTGTTCTATTTACTTTTATTATTAAACAAGTGTGATTTAACTGTACTTCTGTCTTGACCCGATTCATGGTTTCTGACATAAAGCTGCCCCTGGTAGCAAGTGACATACTGCATCTGGTGGTAGGCAACGGTGGCAAGCAAGAGTGGCAAGTGACATGCTGCATCTAGTGGCAGGTGATTGTGGCAAGTCATGATGGCAAGTGACGCACTGCAACTGATGGCTGGTGAAGGTGGCAAGTGACATTCTACATCCGCTGGCCGGCTTCTGGTGGCACGCGACAGTGGCAAGTGATGGTGGCAAGTGACATGCTGCATCTGGTGGCAGGCAGCAGTGGCAAGTGACATGCTGCATCTGGTAGCAGGCAAAGCTTGCAAGGGATGGTGGCAAATGACACACTGCATCTGGTGGCAAGGGGCGGTGGCAAGTAGCATGCTGCATCTGGTGACAGGCGAAGTTGGCAAGTGATGTGCTGCATCTGGTGGCAAGGAAAGGTGCAAGTGATGGTGGCAAGTGACACGCTGCATCTGATGGCAAGCGAAGGTGGAGAGTGATGGTGGCAAGTGACACACTGCATATGGTGGCAGGTGACAAAATATATAAACAAAAAGACTTTGCGCCAAAGAAAATAACAAATAATCAAATAAACAAGCAATTGCCAACAGCAGTGTGAATGTGAGCTGACTAGTGTCATTATGAAATGAAGTGGTTAGACACCATGCTTAGCTAATAAAAAGTTCAAACATATTAAACATAAATGGGTAAATCAAACATAACAATTGATATAAACGTCCTGCCAGTGGTGAGTGACAAGCTCAGGCATCCCACTGATTCTGCATTTGATAATTGATGACCAGCCATTCCCTGACAACACCACCATTAATCCCCGTAGACAGCGAGCATGCAACCCCCCCCCCCCCCCCCACCCCCTGGTCTTGGAAAAGTTTTCTTGCGTTAAACCGGTCCCCGGTGGAAAAAAAGTTGGGGACCACTGCAGAATAGGGAACTTATTTTACATAGCTTTACCTGCAAAAGGGGCCAGCCTAAAGTGATCTATCAGGACAAAATTTTCTGACTAAAGTTCCACTTTAATTGTTGAGGGCTCCACTTAAGCCTAGTACACACTGCTGTTTTATTGTGTTCTGACAGGGGGACAGTGCCAGAACAATCCAGTCAGGTGATAAGAAGGCAGTTGGCAGACCTATTTTTGGTCACGACCCTTCAACAGTCGGCCAGTCTCTACTGAACCGGCCAATGCCGCCAGACTTTCGGCCCGTGTGTAAGGGGCTTTAGGATTTAGGTTAAAGTGTTAGGATTGCATAGAGGAGGCTTATTGATAGAGGTAGTTTAGGTTAAGGGTGGGGTGTATTAATGTAAAGCATAGCAGAAACCAATAAATAAAGCCAAACCACGCCCATCCTGCTTTTGTGTTTAAAGCATCAGCACATTTGTAAGGCATTGCTGTGTGCTTCATATTTGTACTTTGCACTTCGTTTGTGTCAGTATTCTGAAGTAAATGAGGCTCAATCTGTCCACTGAACTGTAAAAACAAAAAAAGTACTGTGAGGAGATGGTAACCCCCTGCATAACCTAATATAAAAATAAAATATGTCATATGACAGCACTCTCCTCCTCCTGTCTGCAAGTGTTTTGTGAAGCATTATGCAGAGAACACACAGCTGGACATCAGAGGCTCCTCACAGTGCTCTCCATTTTTTAAATAAAACTTAAACTGCTGGTCAGGTGGGGAGTTTTTGTAACAACGTGCTGCAGTTGCTAAAGAGGGAATAAGGCTCTTCTATATACATTTTCTTCTTTACTTAGTAGACCCGCCAAGTGTTTTGTTTTTTGCACTCAGCACTATAAGCCCTATCTTAAAAACTACCACGCAGCAACGTACTCATGGCGCAGAGAAAACATTTAATTCAGCAAAATATGCCTCTGTTAGGTGTCTGATGGACTGCAGGAGCTCTTTGAAATGGATTCCCCGAAAAATTAAAATGCCATTTTCGATAGTGCTGGCATGCACTTTACACAGAGATTTCAACTTGAAAGAAAGGTTTACAAAGCCATTAAGAAGTGGCATGTGCTGCAGAAAAAAAATAGGTGTGAATAAACTATTTTGTGATGTGGTTAAAAAGAGGACTTGCAAATGCATTTGAAAAAAAGTAGATGTAAGCAGACATAAAACTGTTCTGTGAACTTGGATTAAGAACTACTGGTAAATTCAGAAAAACATATTGAGAACACCCATCATACAAAACAAAGAGAAGTGCTATTGTGTAGGGAACATACAGTACATCCAAAATAAGAATAGATACGGAGAATCACACCCAGATTATAAAAAAAATAATAAAGCGCTGAAAATTACAGCTAGCAAGCAGAAGGCATTAGGCGGTACTGTGTTACATTTACATAAGGCCTGGTTCACAGGGCAGCGCTGCTCCCATATTGACATCCATGTGGATGGCAGTCACCGAATGCAGACAGCATGAGTTGGGGGACAAGTACTCACACCCACATGAATGTCAAATTGGGAGCAGCTGCTGTGTCCCAGTTGGCATGAATGGGACTGTCTGCACATGGATGCATGGAAAACCTGTGTATCCCTTGTGGACAAACAAGGCCCTTCGCAGGGGTGTACACTTAAGTATGCCCATGTTGAACGAGGCCTAAAAATTTAGAATTATATCCAGTATGTATAACAAAACAATTAATATTACACATTGTCCATTGGCAAACAAAACCACAGAATGCATTTATGTTTTTTTTTTTAATTCTTTATTTACTCATGGAATTCGGCAAAACAATACAAAACAGCCAGCACATATTACATTATCAGGTGGTCCCGAATGGGAACCAATCAGTAGAAAGAAAAAAAAGGTACATCCATCATAACAGGACATATGTGTATACAGTAAAATAATAAAAAGGTAAATGCAATAGGCTGTATGACCCAGCAAACAGATGCTGGAAAGTATTGTTTGTTTTTCAAGAGACAACAATACATATGCATTAATGCCCTGAAAGAAGTCCTTGGTGATGAAATGCGTAGGGAAGAGCAACGTGCTTGCAGCATCGCATACTGGGAGTGATAGAAATCCCCATTTTGCTAAATGGTTTTACACTATCTGATTCCTATATTTCTTTCTTGCCCATATTGGTACTTGGGAGAATGTTTTGGAGTATAAAATTCTACTGCCCGTGCCTGTGGATGTTCTGAATGACTAGTGCATTCCAAGCGTTAATAAATATAGAAGAACAAAGGTTAAAGTGGTTGTTAAGGCATTATTATAAGACTATGCCAGCCCCTCTATTAGAGGCTGGCATAGCACAATGTGTAAGTTGTATTTAAAAACGAGAGCTGTAAATACTGAATATCAGCTGTCTTCAGGCTGATCACACCACTCGCGTCCGCTTTCCAGCTCTGATAGATGTCTTCTGCGGAAGGGGCTGTGATCTCCCTCTGACAAGGTTCCTCTGAGAGCGCTATGCATCCTTGTGGCTACTTTTCCAAGAAATTGTCACCTGCGGAGTGTAATTACGAGATTGGTGACAGAGAGCTGTTAGCAATCATTTTAGCCCTGAAAGAATGGAGACATTTCCTCAAAGGTACCACTGTGCCAGTTCTCATTCTTACTGACCATAAGAATCTCACATTCTTGTCTGAGGCTAAACGCCTCTCTCTCAGAAGGGTGCGATGGGCTCTTTTCTTGTCAAGTTTCAATTACATTGTCTCATTCTTACCTGGTACTAAGAATTTAAGGGCTGACGCTTTGTCATGACAATTTTCCTCCACTTCCAAGATGGAGTTGTTCCGGTTGCTGTGATTCCTCCTGATTGTATTCTTGCTATGGTTCGCACCATTCTTACTTCTCCTTTGGGTGACAAAATTCTTGCTGCTCAGGTCCATGCTCCTCCTGAGAAACCTTGTGACCGCTGCTTTGTCCCAGAGAGTCTGCGTACTACCGTGCTCCAAACTTACCATTCTCTCAAGGCTGGTGGCTGAAGTAGAGTCCAATGTTGACTCCCGTAGGTTCCGTGGCCAAATACAGTACCTGGTGCATTGGAAAGGGTATGGTCTGGAGGAACGCTCTTGGGTCTCATCCTCGTACATACCCTCAAGCCTGGTGGTCCTCCAAGGGGGAGGGGTCGTTGGGGGGGTACTGTCAGGGCTGGGCTCAGCCCTTCCTTCCTCTGAGCTGTCTGCTCAGCTGTCGGCTAATTTCCAGCTCCTATCTCTCCATAGTGAGCCTCCTATTGATGATATCCTGCTCTTCAGTCCTGCCTACTTAAGCCGTCCGGCTCAGATGATCTCTGCCTTCGCCTTGGTTGACATCACAGAGACTGCGTTCCTGTTAAAGACTTGCTTGGCTGACATTCTTTCTGGCTCCAGAGCCTGCTTGCTGTTCCACTACGCTGATCTTTTGCTTCCTGACTTTCTGGCTTGTCTGACTATCCGTTCCGGTTACCGAACTTTGGTGTTTTGACTACGTTTGTTCTATTTACTTTTATTATTAAACTAGTGTGATTTAACTGTACTTCTGTCTCGGTCTGATTCATGGTTTCTGACAGCATCTTAGCAAAAACAATATACGGGGATATGGGAAATTATTTTTCTACACACACTTACACAGGTTGAACTGGATGGACTGTTGTCTTTATTCAACCTTACCAACTATGTAACTAATTTCTGCTCATTTAACTCTTCTTTGAGTAGAAGGTCGATACATTCTGGTAAGAGTTTTTCTTAAGCCTCGTACACACGATCGGACTGTCCAACAACAAAACCGTAGAATTTTGTTTGAAGGGTGTTGGCTCCAACTTATCTTGCATACACAAGGTCACACAAATGTTGGCCAACAATTACAAACATAGTGACATACAAGACGTACGACGAGCTGATAAAAAGGAATTTCAATAGTCGTGCGCCACCATTTGGGCTTCTTCTGCTAATCTCGTGTTTATCTCGTGTTAGTAGAAGTTTGGTGAGTGACGATTCACGCTTTCAGCCTCATGCTTTTCAATTTGTTTCTGCTTTTTAGGCTGTGCTTGTCAGGTCGTTTCTGTTTTTCAGTGCGTTCTATTTATAGTTCGCTTCTGATTTTCAGTGCATGCTTGTCCGGTCGTTTCTGATTTTCAGGTCATGCTTGTCAGGTCCTTTCTGATTTTCAGTGCGTTCTGAGTAGCCGTTCGTTTACTAGTCATGTTGCGTTCTCGTCAGAGAGATCGTGCTGTTGTTGGACTTGGAGTTATTGCTTTGACCCAAATCCAGTCCATGAACAGAGGGAGGAAGAGTTCTTGGACCAAGAATTGGTTGCTTAATTGTGACCAATTCTGTCATATGCCTTTGCTATGGGAGCTCCAGGAGAATAATCCTGATTTTAGGAATTATCTCCCGATGACGGACCCAGTCTTTCACGTCTATTGGCTTTGTTGTCCCCTTACATTATGAAGCAGGACACCTGCATGCAGCAAGCCATCTCTCCTGAGCAAAGGCTCGTCACCACCTTGCGGTACTTGGTGACGGGGAGAGGTCTCCAGGACCTCAAGTTCACCACTGGGATCTCCCCCAGGCTCTGGGAATCATTATTCCAGAGACCTGTTCTGCCATCATACAAGTCCCACAGAAGGACTATATTTGGGTAGGTTTTATACTTTAACATCACATTCTATGTATTTAATATTTGCTAATGTATTGTTGTAATGTATTCGTTTCTTCATTCCCTAATTACCATGATTGTACTATGCTGTGAATGTCCTCTTTGTCCTCATGCATGCAGTAAGCTTTTAACGCTCCTTTTTTGTCCTTCATGCATACTTGCCTTCACTAACCATTCCAGCATGCTATCCTGGGCCCATACACAACTAGCCTAGTAACTTAACAATGTCTTTTGTCAGCTCCATTGTAGTGCTTACCCTAAACACCCCCTAAAATGTGTCCAAATGTTATTGTTGTCCTTAAATTCAGGCAGGGTGCAAGAGCCTTTTTTGGGGGGCCCAAACTACTTTGGAACTCTCCCTCCCCCCCCAACCACTAAGTCAACCAATACCAATACTCTATCTGCTGACTTTGCCAAACCCATATACACTATACCTACCTCTTTTGTGGTCATATTTATGGATGAATTAACCAAAGCATGTAGTGCAAATGCCTGCCTGAATACTTTCAAATGGTACTGTTTAAAGTTTTTTGTTCTCCTATTATTTTGATAGGTAATTGCAGAATGTAAAAATGTGCTTCAATTTGGACAGTGTGTATTTATATTTTTGGATTATGACACTTCTTACCTGTCCAGTGGGCTGCCAATAGTGTAAGTAAGGAGGGGCTGGCCAAAGTAACACACATTATTTTACATTCAGCTCTCAATGAAGTGGAGAGGGTTACCTGTCCAAAACATCTACCCATCCCCCCCACCATACAATTTTTCCAATGGGCCACCAGAGGGGGTGAGGAATCTGATAAGTTGACCTTATACTTTTGTCTTTAAATACTCATTTCAATAAATGTTATACTTATGTTGGCCAAGAATGTTTGTGTCTAATCTGCTTGCAATGTTATGTGCAAAAGTACTCATTATTTCTTTCTTGTTGGACTCCACAGTTTACTTCCAACCCACAGGAATGGCAGACTGTGGCTTCCCAGTTTCTCCACCAGTGGGACTTTCCCAATTGTGGTGGTGCTATCGATGGGAAGCACATAAGGATCGTACCACCACCCAACTCGGGGTCATACTACTATAATTATAAGGGGTTTAGTAGTATAGTGATGTTGGTGGTGGTGATGGGCAATTATTAATTCATCTACCTGGACGTTGGGAAGAACAGCCGTAACTCCAACGGAGGAGTGATTGCCCAGACGAAGTTTTACCGGCGTCTACAAAATGGCACCTTGAGGTTGCCACCTCCGGAGGAGAATGTTGAGGGCCTCAGTTTCGTTTTTTTGTGGATGAGGCCTTTGCTCTTGGGGAACATCTGATGAAGCTGTTCCCCAAGAGGAACATGACCCCAGAGCAGAGGGTTTTTAATTACCGGTTGGCATGTGCCAGAAGAGTGGTGGAGAATGCCTTTGGCATACTGGCCAGCCGGTTCAGGCTCTTCCTTACCTCCATCAACCCGGCCGAATATAAACGTAACCACATTGTGTTGAGCTGCTGCATTCTGCACAACTACCGTTCGAAAGAATGCAGCCAGCTATCTGGCCTCAGTTGGGACTGAGGCCGACTTTTCAGCAGAACCGGCAGCAATGACAGCGCTCAAAAGTGGCCGTCCTGGCTTGCCCCTCCAAAGCACCCGCGAAGTCAGGCAAAACTATGTAGATTACTTTGTGGGTAGAGGGGCAATTGCTTTACAACAAAATCTTGCGGATGTAGAATACATTTTTTTTGAAAAACTAAACTCATATTTCATTTAAATTATTGTTTGTATTTCTTATCTGCCTCCTAGGTCTCAAATAGCCTTTTAATTTTGGGAATTTTCTTTAATAGTGCAAACGTAACTTATTTGATACATGAGGTGACAATCTCTTCTTCAGCTATTATGTTGTGCTGTGGGTCTGCTACACACACACACAATGTTTTTGTTGTTAATGTATGTAATGCATTAATGATAAAAATATTCATCCTTTTCAACTCCATGAAATATTTGCTTGGAGTTCCTAAAATGGCCTGATTTTGGCACAGTTTACAGCACAGTGGGGGTTATTTACTAAAGGCAAATCCACTTTGCACTACAAGTGCACTCTCAGTGCACTTTCAAGTGTACTTGCAGTGGATTTGCCTTTAGTAAATAATCCCCATTGTCACTATAACTACACCAACTTAACAAATAAACTGGTATTGAGCATTGAAATAAGCCACACATTGTTGAGTATAAAACATTTTACTCCAAGCACATTCACATGTGTGTTATAAATGGTTTTGGAACAAACCAACATCTTGGTGTATAACATGTATGTTTGACATAAATTGCCTTCTTTGGGGCTAAACAGGCATGTTTAAAAACACAACATACACATCCCCAACTCAGGAACTTACAAAGTACTACTGTGTGTGTGTAAACACACACTTCCCTGTTCTGTTCTGAGAGGAGTGACAGATCATGTGTTCCTATTAGCTAGGAACCATGATCCGTCACTTCCTCTAGTCAGTCCCCTCCCCCTTCAGTTAAAATCACCTCCCGAGGAACACAGGTAACCCCTAAATCACCCCCTAGTGTTAATCCCTTCACTGCCAGTGACATTTTTACAGTAATCAATGCATTTTTATAGCATTGATCGATGTATTAATGCCAATGGTCCCAAAAATGTGTCAAAATTGTCCAATGTGTCCGCCATAATGTCGCAGTCACAATAAAAATTGCAGATCGCCGCCATTACTAGTAAAAAAAAAAAAAATAATAAAAATGCTATAAATCTATCCCCTATTTTGTAGACGCTATAACTTTTGCGCAAACCAATTAATATACGCTTATTGCGATTTTTTTACGAAAAATATGTAGAAGAATACATATCGGCCTAAATTGAGAAAAATTTAACTTTTTTTAAAAAAATGAGGAAGTTTATTATAGCAAACAGTAAAAAATACTATGTTTTTTTCTAAATTGTCGCTCTTTTTTTTGTTTATAGCGCAAAAAATAAAAACCGCAGAGGCGATCAAATAACACCAAAAGAAAGCTCTATTTGTGGGAAAAAAAGGAGGTCAATTTTGTTTGAGTGCAATGTCGCATGACAGCGTAATTGTCAGTTAAAGCAATGCACTGCTGAATCGCAAAAAGTGCTATGGTCAGAAAGGGGGTAAATTCTTTGGCAGCTGAAATGGTTAAACTGTACAAGAGTAAAGAAAAGCACATGGACCAGCACGAAAGTACCAATAATAATAGGAACACACGACAAATACTTTTTTGCAGCACTTTTCTGATCTTTCTATACTGATCTTGCTCCCTCAATTTCAGGTCTGACCAGCGTTTCCTCAATTGATCCTTGGATCGTCGTACACCAAAAGTCCTGTGCAGACTTCTGACAACTTTAGCCATAAACTTGGCCTTTCTCACATTAGGGTTTCTGTATGGCCCATGATTCCCATCATAGTCTGTTCTCTTTAAGATGTCCACCATCTCTTCAAAGGTCATATTTGAGGCCTTATATCACCTCCTGGATGTGGACGTTTTTTGCTCCGGGCTTTCGTTGTTGCTGATAACAGCACACACCTGCTGTATCCCCTCCATGTGCTCTCCCACTGCCCGGAAAGAGAAGAGGCGGGGAATACACTAGAAAGAAGGACAGGGGCGGAGTTTCACGCATGCGCAGTGTATATAACGCATAACACGCGGGCCATGTAACGGACGTACGTACAATCTGTAAGTGGAGGACGGAGGATCGTTATCGCCGATCGTTCAAACGAAGGTACAATTGTAAATTGGGGCATCGGTGGTTAGTGGCCTATACTGCTTACAGATTGAGACCTATATTGGGACAAGATTATGAGAGTTTAACCTGACATTAGGGTTTGTTTTGTGTTGTATCTTTCAGATAAAATGGTTGATAAATTTACGGCCCCAGATTTCCTGCCTGACTTTATCGAAAAATACCAGGAGCTGCCATGTCTCTGGCAAGTAAAATGCAAGGACCATTCAAACAAGATAAAGAGGAAGAGAGCGAAGGAGAGACTGTTGGAACTAATGAAGCCTGTGTATCCCACAGCAGACATCAACTATTTGAAGCTCATGGTTGGTAGCCTGAGGAGCACATATAATAGGGAGCGCAAGAAAGTCCAGCATTCCCAGAGATGCGGAGCAGCAGCAGATGACGTATATGCCCCCAGGCTGTGGTACTACCACAGCCTGCGTTTTTTGTCCGACCAGACGGAACCCAGGCCATTGCTCTCAACACTTCCTTCAACATCAGCTGAGGCTCCTGAGGTCCAACCTGGGCCTCCCACCCAGGAAGAAGATGTGGAGGAGCCCAGCTTGACCCAGGTATAGCATTGTTGAACATATTTCTTGTCAAAAATTGAATGATGTTAACTAGATGTTATTGATCACAAATTTCTGATTTAACAAAGTGGTTAACATATACATACAGACAGTAGTAGCCAAAAATGATTGGGACAAGAATGAAAAATGCTGGGCTCAGAATGGTAGTCTTTTCTATTTGTTAACATTTAATTTGCAACAGTCATGAGCTCAAAATTGTGAGTGATTGATGACCAAAAACCTAAAACTATGTACCATTTTCATACACTGGAAATTCTCAGCCTCAGCCAAGAGGAGGACGTGCCAAGCAGCCTGTCATGGAAGTCGTCTGCGGAGTACAGCTGCTGTTCTCAGGCGCACACATGTGCGCAGGCGCCAACAAGGAATACTCAGAACAGCCACGGACGCATCAGTAAACGCACATGTGCAAACGCGATCGCACGTTTGCATGCGTGTCTGCGCCTGTCATCAGAACTGGCGCCAGACGGCCTATTTAAACGCAGCTTCAGTTTTGGCTAATTGCTGCTTGGTCTACAGCGTTTACCTGAATCCTGATTCCTGTGTGTGCTGACTTTTGCTACCAATCCGGCTTGTTCCTGACTACCCTTCTGCTTGCTGTTTATGTCTCATCTGCCCGTCTGTTGCCAAAACTTGACTGTGACCTGACTACGCTTCTGCCTGCTGTTTATGCCTGATCTGCCCGTCTGTTGCCAGAAACCTGCCTGTGACCTGACTACGCTTCTGCCTGCTGCTTTTGCCTGATCTTCCTGTCTGTCGTCAACCCGGCTCGTCTGACCCTGCTCCTTGCCATCCAGCCTGCTACAGTTCCTGCTTCCTGTGGTGCACCTCTGCTTGCCTATTGCCAAGTCTGCCAGCCTATCTACCATCCCGCTTGCCTGTTGCCTGCTGATCCCGGCTTACAGTTCGTGGGTTCCTGGCTACTACTTGCACAGACTTCCGGACTGATCATAGGCGCTCTTACCTCACCGCGCTCCTGAGTCTGATGTCCCCTGTCAGCGGCTTACTAGCCGGAGCTGTATGAGAGGCCTTCCTCTACACATCAGGCTCACCACCAGGTACGTGACACAGCCTGACCGAATCGCAGGTTCCTCCCCTCCGCCCTCCAACCAAAAGGGCCAGGAAGTCCAGAAACCTGGAGGAGGCCACAGCTGCTTTTCTTGGACATGCTACAGCGGCAATTAGCACGGCATTTTGGGGCATCACAGCCAATAAATTAAAACAAATGGAGGATGCCCAGCGCACTATATGCAAGGAAATAATTCTGCAGGTCCTAAACAAGGGGACAAGGAGCGAACTCACCCGTCAAACACACCTCTGTGAGTTGGACCATGCTCCACCAACAGCACAGCCACCCCACCCACCACAGCAGCATGGAAGGAAGTCTGGAAGGAAGTGTTGAAAGTGATGGCCTGGCAAAAAACGCAGGCTGTTGGAACACCACAGCTTTGGGACATATATGTCATCTGCTGCTGCTCCTGATCTCTCTGAGTCCTGGACCGTATTGTGCTCCCTATTAAATGGACTCCTCAGGTTACCAATTTGGACAGTCAAATAATTGATGTCTGCCCTAGGGTACAAAGGCTCCACCAATTCCAACTGTTTCTCCATTGTTGTCTTCCTCTTTATTTTGGTATGACCTTGTGCTCCCTATTACATTTTTTTTGTTTTGACAAATACTTGGCTATGTGTTTTACTTCAAAAAGGACAGTTTGTGAGTAGGCAGGTACATTTCAAAAATACAATGTCAAATTAACAAGGGACAACAACATAGTTGTATCTGTGAGGTTAAAAAATACAAGATAATAATGTTGTTGTGGTAACTTGACACACAAAAGTAAAAAAAAATATTCTGGAGATCACTAGAAAAAAAATATAAATATTATTCTAGAGATCACTAGAAAAAAAATTATTATGGAGATCACTAGAAAAAAAAAAAAAAACAGAAAAAAAATATTATTCTGGAGATCACTAGAAAAAAAAACACAAAAAATAAAATATTATTCTGGAGACCACTAGGAAAAAAGAAATATGTTAGTCGGAACTCTGTGAACATCAGCAGCAAAGCAGCTTCATTATTATACCATTATAAAGAAGAAGAGAATGCACTGCATTGAGAGATTTCATAATTTGCCGAGTCACGAATGTGATATCTCCATTATGAAGTTTTACAAGACCAGCGCTTCTGGTTCGTCCTTGATTCCGAGCATGCGTGTTTGTACTTTGGACTTTTGTCTGACGGACTTGTGTACACACAATCGGAAAGTCCGACAACACACATTTGTTGGCAGAAAATTTGAGAACATGCTAGCCAACATTTGTTGCCGGAAAGTCAGACAACAAATGTCCGATGAAGCATACACACAGTCGAACTTCCTGCCAACAAGCTCACTTTCAACATTTCCCGTTGGAAGCAGCATTACTCTCTATAGTGGTTGTCTTTACCCTAAAAGGTGACAGTGAGTGTACAGACTTTATCGCTGGTCCTGAGAGACTATTATTTTTCTTCTCTGCACATTGGAGGAATTGTGTATTTACCTACTTTTTTCACGGAATAACTTTTGAACTTTATACTTTTGTGTTATTTAATCATTTTTATTAGTGCAACACTTATTCTCAAAACGCAATTTTTAGTTGTTTAGTTGTTTTTCTAGGTGTCACACAAGTGCGGTTATCACTTTGTTTTTATTAGTGCATATGCGTTGATGCTTTTTACACACAGGAACATATCAGGGCTGTCTTGGATAATATGGGTCCCCTAACAGCTTTGCACTGTAGAATAGAAGAGGGTTGGGTGAGCACTCTGGTAACAGGAATAGGCAGGGACCAAGGCTGTGGCGGACAAAACCAATCAGCTAACCGGCGTGACATGCTGTCAACCTTTGGTAATAAAAAGCTCAAGGCAGGAGAAATAGTTGCCTGGCAAAAAGGCAAAATGATGGCACTAAGATGGCGCGATAAAAAAGATGTGTGCCTAATGAGTACCATTCACAACACCTCTACTCTCATGGTACATACAAAAGGTGGAAAAGACGTAATGAAACCTCAACTCGTAATGGACTATAACAACACTATGGAAAATGTTGACAGAGCTGACTAGGCCATGACTTTTTATCCTGCTATGAGAAAGCAAGAAAAAAAATATTACAAAAAAAGCTTCAGGCATCTTCTTGAACAGTGCCTGTGGAATGCGTTCATTCTTCTAAAAAAAAAGAGTGACAGGCCTGTGATTCATGCGGACTTCGTTTGGAAAGTTGCCGAACTTATATATCTCAAGCACCAAACACCAACCACTGTAAATAGATCTGGACGTCGTGCTGCTGGTGTTGTGAACCCGGAACGCCTGACATGTCGACACTTTATGGACCACATTCCACCAACAGAAAAGAAGGCAGCACCCACAAGGATGTGTGTGGTTTGCTGCTCTAAACGTGACGACACAGGAAGGAAAATCAGAAAAGAATCCCGGTTCTACTGTCCTGACTGACGTGCTGTACCCTGTTTTAAAATTTTCCATACACGAGATGTTTACTAAAGCAATATGACTACTAATATTGCATTCTTGTTTGGCCAAAAAAAATGTCAGTGTTTTTGATTTATATTATTTACTAAAATTTATTGAATAAAAAGTATTATTACTATTATATTATTATTTGTTATTATTTATAGTTATTTATTATATTATAATTTATGATTTTGTGTTTCAAACTTTATCATACCCAGGATGTCTACTAGACTCTTGTTTGGACAGATTTCCGTGAGTTATTCCTAAGAATTACAGGCCTACAATATAAAATGCCACATTTCCATGCAAAAATAATGGTACCGCTTTCAGCACCTAAAATCCGAAATAATCATACCGCCAGGTAGGTTAAGAGGCGGCTTGCTGGTACGCCCGCCGGGAGCTTCGTTAACGCGATCGCGGAGGGGAAGAACGGAGAGGAAGAACAGGGAAATGCTAATGTAAACAAGCATTTCCCCATTCTGCCTAGTGACACTGTCACTGATCACATCTCCCTGTAATCAGGAGCGGTGATCAGTGTTGTGTCACACACAGCCCCTGCCCCCCACAGTTAGAATCACTCCCTAGGACACACTTAACCCCTACAGCGCCACCTAGTGGTTAACCCCTTCACTGCCAGTCACATTTACACAGTAATCAATGCATTTTAATTGCACTGATCGCTGTATAAATGTGAATGGTCCCAAAATCGCGCCAAAAGTGTCCGATCTGTCCGCCATAATGTCGCAGACATGATAAAAATTGCTGATTGCTGCCATTACTAATTAAAAAAAAATATTAATACAAATGCCATAAAACTATCCCCTATTTTGTAAACGCTATAACTTTTGCACAAACCAATCAATAAACGCTTATTGCGATTTTTTTTTTTTTTTTACCAAAAATATGTAGAAGAATACGTATCGGCCTAAACTGAGGAAAAAAACGTTTTTTTATATATTTTTTGGGGATATTTATTATAGCAAAAAGTAAAAAATTTGTTTTTTTCAATAATTGTCGCTATTTTTTTGTTTATAGCGCAAAAAATAAAAACCGCAGAGGTGATCAAATACCACCAAAAGAAAGCTCTATTTGTGGGAAAAAAAGGACGTCAATTTTGTTTGGGAGCCACGTTGCACGACCTCGCAATTGTCAGTTAAAGCGACGCAATGCCGAAACGCAAAAAAGTGCTCTGGTCTTTGGCCAGCCAAATGGTCCGGGGATTAAGTGGTTAACAACATACTATTAGGAGTACTCCTCTGCTTCCGCAAAGATTCAGTTGCATTCATGGCAGACATACAACAAATGTTCCACTGCTTTCTTGTTAAAGAAGAACACAGAAACCTTTTGAGGTTCCTTTGGTTCAGGGACAACAACCCCTCTGGAGACATCACAGAGTACTGCATGAGGGTGCACATATTTGGCAACAGTCCTTCCCCTGCAGTTGCTATTTATGGCCTCAGACACTTTGCTAGAGTTGGAGAGTTAGAGTATGGGTCAGATATCAGACAATTTGTGGACAGGGATTTTTATGTGGATGACTGCTTGAAATCACTACCAACAAATGAAGCCGCAATCAGTCTCCACAAAAGAGCTGAGGCAATCCAACATTCTAGTGAGTTGAAAGTCTTATGCCGCGTACACACGAGCGGACTTTACGGCAGACTTTGCCCGGCGGACGGGATTTTGTCGGGCAATTCGATCGTGTGTGGGCTCCAGCGGACTTTGTTTTCTCAAAAGTTGGACGGACTTAGATTTGAAACATGTTTTAAATCTATCTGTTGAACTCGAGTCCGGTCGAAAAGTCCGCTCGTCTGTATGCTAGTTCGATAGACAAAAAGCCACGCTAGGGCAGCTATTGGCTACTGGCTATGAACTTCCTTGTTTTAGTCTGGTCGTACGTCATCACGTACGAATTCCACTGACTTTGGTGGATTGTGTGTAGTCAAGTCCGTTCATTCGGAAAGTCCATCATAAAGTCCGTCGCAAAGTCCGCCGAGCAAAGTCTGCCGTAAAGTCCGCTCGTGTGTACGTGGCACTATGCCGCGTACACACGAGCAGACTTTACGGCAGACTTTGCCCGGCGGACGGGATTTAGTCGGAAAATTCGATCGTGTGTGGGCTCCAGCGGACTTTGTTTTCTCAAAAGCTGGACGGACTTAGATTTGAAACATGTTTTAAATCTATCCGTCAAACTCGAGTCCGGTCGAAAAGTCCGCTCGTCTGTATGCTAGTTCGATAGACAAAAAGCCACTCTAGGGCAGCTATTGGCTACTGGCTATGAACTTCCTTGTTTTAGTCTGGTCGTACGTCATCACGTACGAATTCAACTGACTTTGGTGGATTGTGTGTAGTCAAGTCCGTTCATTCGGAAAGTCCATCATAAAGTCCGTCGCAAAGTCCGCCGAGCAAAGTCTTCCGTAAAGTCCGCTCGTGTGTACGTGGCACTATGCCGCGTACACACGAGCAGACTTTACAGCAGACTTTGCCCGGCGGACGGGATTTAGTCGGAAAATTCGATCGTGTGTGGGCTCCAGCGGACTTTGTTTTCTCAAAAGCTGGACGGACTTAGATTTAAAACATGTTTTAAATCTATCCGTCAAAATCGAGTCCGGTCGAAAAGTCTGCTTGTCTGTATGCTAGTTCGACGGACAAAAAGCCACGCTAGGGCAGCTATTGGCTACTGGCTATGAACTTCCTTATTTTAGTCTGGTCGTATGTCATCACGTAGGAATTCGACAGACTTTGGTGGATTGTGTGTAGGCAAGTCTGTTCAACGCAGCCTTGGTTTGCTTTGGGATTTAAAATCGGACACTTTTACCTTTCAAGTAATCGCAGAGGAAAAGCCCCTTTCCTGTAGAAGTGTCCTGTCTACCATATACAGCCTGTATGATCCCATGGGTTTTGCAGCACCCATTACCATCTGGGGTAAAGCACTACTTAGAGATTTAACCTGTGAGACGTTAGACTGGGACGACCCTCTCCCCACCGACAGGAAGAACCTATGGGTAGAGTGGAAGGACTCACTAGCAGCTCTATCTAGCCTCAAAGTTCCACTTTCATATGCCCCTGTGGCTTTTACAGAAGTTCAGATGCAAAGACTGTGTGTTTTTTGATGCTTCTGTTAAAGCAATTGCTGCCGTAGCCTACCTCAAGACCATAGACACTAAAGTGCAATGCCATATCGGGTTTGTAATGGGTAAAGCAAAACTCACACCACTCCCTGAATACACCATACCTAGATTGGTACTTTGTGTTGCAATATTGGCTGTAGAGCTAGCTGAACTAAATGCAATGGAAACAAACACACAGATTCAAGAAGCTGAGTTCTACACGGACAGTAAAGGTTACATCTACAATGAAACTAGATTTTTCTATGTCTATGTAAATAACAGAGAGTGTTGGGAATAAGGAGGTCCACCCACCCAGAACAATGGCATTTTGTGCCTACAGACTACAATCCTGCAAACTTAGCAACCAGATCTGTTGCAGCCAAACGCCTTGAAAGTACTTCATGATTCACAGGTCCCACCTTTCTGCATAGTACAAACTGCAACACTAATGACTTTGCCTTATTTGATTTAATAGATGTAGACAAGGATCAGGAAATCCACCCTCAGGTTTCTGCCTCAGTTACAACAACTTTTCTCAACCAGTTAAAAAAAACACAGTTTTAGCAGGTTCTCTACCTGGAAATCACTTGTTTGAGCTATCACTTGCCTAATTCTCATATCTCAGTCCTACAAAAGTGATCCACTAACTCATGACAACTGCAGAGGTTAGCACCACTGTAAAAAGGTCTACACAGTAGCTGACCTAGAACAATCTAAAAACAGGATAATCTCTGCTGTACAGAGAAAAGTCTTTGCCAAAGAAATTAATGGCATTGCTAACCAGGGACCTGTTCCTAAAGACAGTGTTGATGTAAATGGCCTGTTGAGAGTAGGTGGCTGTTTAAAAGAAGGCAAGTTAGAGTTTTCTGAGAAACATCCTTTATTGATTCCAGGTCACCATCATATTGCCTACTTACTCATTCAACAATACCATGACCAAACAAAACACCAGGGCCGACTGTTTACCGAATGAGCTTTATGAGCTGCTGGACTGTGGATAGTTGGAGCCAAGTGTGTTATCTGCCATAAACTTAGTGAAATGTTACAGGCACAAAAGATGGCCAATTTACCATCTGACAGACTTAGCATGGATCCGCCTTTCACTAATATTGGACTTGATGTTTTTGGTCCCTGGTCTGTCACCACCCAGTACACTAAAGGACATTCAAACAGTAAACGCGTGGCAGTCATATTCACCTGCATGTCCATCCGAGCTGTCCACATTGAAGTGATTGAATCAATGGACATTTCAAGTTTCATTAATGCTCTTAGACGCTTCATTGCAATCAGAGGCCCAGTGAAGCTCAATCGCTCTGACAGAGGTTCCAACTTCATGGATCAGCAAAGGAACTGCAAATTCCTTCCAACTTGGACACTCTCAGTGTAGAAAGATTCTTGGGTAAGCAAGATTGCACATGGACTTTCAACCCTCCTCACTCTTCTCACATGGGAGGTGTTTGGAAAAGGATGATAGACATAGCAGAATTCTGGACTCCATCTTTTTGCAAGTAGGAACTGCAAGGCTTACCCATGAATGCCTAGTGACCTTAATGGCAGAGGTCACAGCCATCATTAATGCCAGACCTTTGACATCAATTTCAAGTGACTCTGAGGATTCAGTGATTCTCACACCTGCTATGTTACTCACTCAAAAGACTGGCCTCGTTAGTGCTCCAGCTGGAGAGTTTTGTGAAAAGGACCTTTACAAATGTCAGTGGAGACAAGTACAAACCCTTGCCAATACCTTCTGAAGTCGATGGAGGAGACAATGTATCTCTACTCTTCAACCAAGGAGAAAGTGGCACATTGAAAAACCTAATCTTAAACCTGGCGATGTTGTGCTCATGAGAGATTGCCAGACACGAAGGAATGAGTAGCCTTTAGGTCTGGTCACCAGAGTACTGCCAAGTGAAGACAAGCATGTCCGTAAAGTTGAAGTCAAGATCTTCCAGCAGAATGAGGCCAAAATATTCCTAAGGCTAGTGGTTCTGTTGCTTTCTGCAGCAGACTCTGTTAGTGACGTCACATGACATCAGACAGGGAGTGTTCTGCCCACCGGGCCTTTATTCAGCTACTTGTGTTTATGTGCTTAAATAACATGTTGTTTTTTCCTTGATTTACACCAAGCTAGTTATGCAGAGCGCAGGCGCCATCTACTGTTCCCTTTCTGGTATAGCTTTAGCCGTTTATTTTTAGTTACATATTGTAATTTCTTAGAATGTGTTAATAAAGTTGTTAGGAACCAGTGCATTCTGGGAGATTTCTCTAGAGGAAGTGAGTCAGTCACCATTTTAAGAATCTTCAGCAAGGCAGTAAGGCTGTTTCTCTAATCTCTCGAGATCACCTCTTAGCAAGCTTAAAAAGTAAGTTCAGGTTATCTCATTCTGTGTTATAGAGCATTGTTTCTTCATTATATGCAATATTGTACTGCTTGATGTTTATTTTATCAATTTGTAGTTTCACCTGGCTTGTTCTAATAAATTTAATATCAAAGAAATATGGTATCCGAAGTTTATGGAGCAGGAAGGTTTAGCTCTCTGTCCTACAGACAGAACAAACTGGTATGGCGGTGTTTAGGGACACTGACTAATGACAATATAAAAAAAAGAAATAAAAATAAATAAGTTAATAATAACATTTGTTTTGTTTTTTTTTATTACATTTTTTTTCTTTTTTGTTACTATTTTTTTTAACACTCTGTGATCAGAGCATTATAATGTTACCATAGTAACATTGTACTACTCAGGATGTTTATTTTTTTTACACATTATGTTTGCTCATAGCAGTGCATTACATTGCTATAAGCAAGCATTTTACTAAATGAAACAGGTTTATTAGGTTTGTTTTGTTGTGATTAGCTGTACTTTTGTCAAATTTAATCACATGGTACACATGAGCTGTGATTGGTCCTGTCTGTACCATGTGATCAAATTGACCAATCACAGCTAGCAACACAATTGTACACAATGGATGGCATGAAAGGAGGCCATCCATTGTGTACAACTGTCATGTGACCTGTTGTGATTATTCACGGCAGTCACATGGTACCAGGCAGCGAGCTGGTACACTAATCAGTCATTAGCTGTGTCTCATGGACAAAGCCAGTAAAAGATTGCACCGCTGCCCGGCCCCACGTATGGCACTTTCTGACATGGACATCATATGATGTCCAGTCAGGATAGGAAAGCAAATGCCCAGCCATCATCCTGCTATATGCTGGACGGGCAGGTGCTAAAGTATAACTAAAAGCAAAACTTTTTTTTTTAATGTTTTGGATAGAGTAGAGATGGATTAGAAACCCCTGTCAGTTTTTATTGCGGTCTGTGCCCCTCCCCCCGACCGGATAAGGAGATTCACCCTTTCTATTTGTCCTGTTTACCATCATCATTGAAAGTGAATGTAAAGAGGGTCGTCCCCAGAAACGTAATAGAGGGAAAATCTTCCAATGGGGCACTAGTTCTGGTAACCTGGGGATCCCTAAAGAATGCCCCTAATTTGCAGGGATTTCCTCTCACTTCCTGTTTGGCTCTCGGACAGGAAGTGAAGGGAACTCTCCTAAATGGGACACAGATGGCAAATTTGACAGTGTTTATAAGACAGTGTTTATAACCCTCCCTTACTCTATCCAAAATGAAAAAAAAACCTTTTGCCTATAGTTCCACTTTAATAAACCGCTCTACACTAGCAATAAGCTGCAATGGTCACTATCACGGCTTATCTCAGTTTAATGAACGTACATGTGTGGAGACCTGCATTTTTTCGCTCTTGTTACCTGCTGGTGTGATGTACGATGTCTTGCAGTGCAGAAAAATGTTTTATGTAGGATTAGGACTCATTCACACTATGTGCAGTGACCTGCATTTTACCGCATGCAAGTCACTGTTACATTTGTTTTCTAAGATTCCATTCACATCACTTGATATGCCGTATATTGCAGAAAAATGCAGCATGTATCCAATTTTTCCAATTTTATCCAATTTTTCGCACTCCATTGCATATCACCGCACTGCTCTGCAGTGACATAAATGAAGTGTCATTATGTGCTAGTTCAAGCAAAGCTGAGCCAACACAATACTACCCTGCATAGTAAAATGTAGCGTTGGAAGTGCATCGCTCTGCCAATTTTTTTTTCTTTCAACTCTATGTGAACACTTCTATAGTGACACTTCATTCGTGTCACTGAACTGCAAGCATGCAAGCATGGTGCATACCTCCCAAACTTGAGAATCAGGGACACTTGAAGGAGACAGGCAAAAAATGGTTGTGGCCAAACTTCACAGTGAGAGAGGCTTAAAGGGCATGGAAAACAAAAAGGCTTTAGATATGTGCTGGGTGGCACTTTGGGAATGGAGAGGACTTGTGCTAGAAGGTGAGGTGGAAGAGCGCTTGAATAGTGTTGAATGGGCCATCCCCACCCCCAGTTCTCCCCTCCTAAAGTTAGTGGAAAGTTGCTGAGACCTCTAGTTTCATTCTGAGTTTAATCGGTGATCCCCTTCCAGTTCCCCCTTCTCCAATCAGCAGCAGGTGGGGGGGGGGCAGAGTTATGTTCTACTGCTGGGGTTGAATGGCCAGTCCACACCTCCAGTCCCGCCTTCTCCAATCAGCAGCAGGTGGGTGAGGCTCTGAGTTTCTCCCTCTGATCTGAAGTTCGACAGCCTGCATTTGTAATTTTTGCTCTAGGGGTGGACTGTGGCATGCCTGGGCTTTCTGCGGGGGTGGGGGGTGCCCTGGTTATTGGCTAGAGCCCACCCCTGTGAGATGCATGTATTACTCCAGCCAGATTCGCTGGGATTTACTTGAAATTCCGGGACTGTTGGGAAGTATACATGATGTGCTGCGCTGCTATGTGGTGTCATGCACTGCAGACATGTTGTTCTTTTGACAATGCAACACACTTCACATCTGGATTGGACTGGAGCAGTCCTGTGTCAGCTTGTAGGTAAGCTGTCAGGGGGGAGGAAATTAACCTCCTGCTTTTACTTCCCTTTTGCCGCACATAGAAATGAGGCCTTGGTTTCTATCAGCTTACAAGCACCCAGGGTTTGTTTACAATGGAAAGCTGGCAAGCTGCTAAGATTCTGCCTTCCATAGTAAGTGGAGAAGAGCTGTGATTTCAGGGCTTCTGTTGTGAATTTTGAAAATGAATTCCTCCACAATACTTATAGTTACAGGATAAATAGGGGTTTGTTTTTGCTTTTACTACTTGTTTAGAATATGTAAATATTTTACTGTGCTTAGTCTGGGCACTGGATCGCTTTAGAAAGACACTGTCACCAAAGAATGCTTTGAGTAATTACATTTGCTTCTCTTCCTATACTACGGTTTTCTGTCTCCTTGGAGAACTTTCATTCTCGTATTTGCCTCAATCTCCCATGTTTTCAGTGTGTCAGAGGCTCTGTAAGTCCAAGAGTCCTTGCAGATTGCCAACTATGCCCACCCTTTGCATCCTGCTCGTCCATTCATAGAAGTGTTTTCTTTTAGCTTCCATCAATGAAACCAAATATATGAATGGAGCAGGTGTACCTTTTCATCTGTCCCCCCATCCTTATTCATAGACTGATTTCCACTGATGGAAGCTATAGTACATCTTCTATAAATGAAGGAGGCAGGTGAAAATGGCGGGCATAGTTGTCACTCCTGACAAGTGCTGGTGACAGATCCCTCAGCTTGTATTAATCCCTGCAGCACAAGAAGATTACAATTAGGGTGGGTAGGTGGGGGATCAGAGGTTTTCAGATTTAAATTAAAACAGCAGCCAGCAGCACAAGGACCATATCGCACTGGTTGTATGTACTGTCCATTGTGCTGATTCTTTTTTCATTTTCAAGTAAACATAGGCTTTTATTAACTAATGACATTATACCAATGGGATTTCAGGAAGAAGAAAAATAGGATTTTTATAACAGCTTACCTATAAAATCCTTTTCTTTAAAATACATCACGGGACACAGAGACATAGTAATTACTATGTGGGTTATAGGCCTCCTTCAAGTGATGGACACTGGCACACCCTAAGACAAGAAGTCCACTTCTTATATAACCCCTTCCACTACTGGGAGCACCTCAGTTTTTGTAGCAAAGCAATACACGTGTATACCAGAAAGAGGGGAGGGACCTCTATGTCCCGTGATGTACTTCAAAGAAAAGGATTTTACAGGTAAGCTGTTATAAAATACCTATTTTCTTAATCGTACATCACGGGACACAGAGCCATAGTAATTACTATGTGGGATGTCCCAGAGCAATGCCAACTGAAAGGAGGGAGACACAACAAAAGTAGGGCACCACAAGATCAGAGGACTTATACTGCTGCCTGCAGCACACTGGGCCCAAAGGCGATATCCTCATGACTTTTTACATCCACCTGATAGAATCTGGTAAATGTATGGATTGAGAATCAAATTGCGGCCTTGCAGATTTGAGCCATAGAGTCTTGGTGATGCACTGTCCATGAAGCACTAACAGCCCTTGTGGAGTGCGCTTTGATTTGAAAAGGTGGAATCTTTATCTATTTATAAACCATAAGCTTGAACAATTACTTGTTGAATCCATTTAGAAATAGTAGATTTCGATGCTGCCTGTCCTCTTTTAGGACCTTCAGGCAATACAAACAAAACATCCGTTTTTCAAATCTGAGCAGTTGCCTTCAAGTAGACCTTGACTGCTCTCACCACATTAAAAGAATGTAGTGACTTTTCTTCCGCAGAACCAGGTTCTGGAAAAAATGAAGGTAGAACAATATCCTGGTTTAAATGAAAACTTGACACTACCTTCGGTAGAAAGTTAGGATAAGGACGCAGTACTACCTTATCCTTGTGAATAATTAAATATGGCTCTTTACAAGAAAGAGCAGCCAACTCTGATACCCTTCAGAAGATATGGCTACCAGAAAAACTAATTTCCTTGTCAAAAGGACCAAGGGAATATGTCGTATCGGCTCAAAAGGCTGTTTCTATAATGCTGACAGAACTAAATTCAAGTCCCACCGGTTCAGGGGTGACCTAACCGGAGGATTAAGCTGCGCTACCCCCTGAATAAAGCTACAAACCAAAGAATGCGAAGCAAGTGGTTGCTGAAATAATACCAATAAGGCCGAGGCCTGTCCTTTGATAGTACTCAAGCCCCGCTTAATTTCTAACCCCATTTGCAAAAAGTCTAGGATTCTACCTATGACATACTTTCTGGGGTGCCAACCCCTGGATTCACACCAGGAGACATATGCCTTCCAGACTCTATAATATATGATTCTGGAGGCCAGCTTCCTTGCATTAACCAAGGTAGACACCACTGAACCTGACAGCCCACGCTTCTTCAGAATGTGGGTCTCAATAGCCAAACCATTAAATTTAGCATTTGTAAGGTAGGATGGAATACCGGACCTTGCGAGAGAAGGTCTGAACATGGTGGTAGGGTCCATGGGTCCCCTACTGCCATCTTTATGATCTCTGCTTACCAAGATCTCCTGGGCCACAAGAATCACTGACTTCCCTTCCTGCTTGATCCTGCGAAGAAGTCGTGGAAGCAGCAGAACAGAAGGGAATGCATAAATCAGTGAAAACTGATTCCACGGGAATACCAAGGCATCTGTTCCGCAAGCTAGCGGATGTTTTGTCCTTGACACAAAGTTGTCGATCTTTTTGTTGAACCTGGACGCAAACAGATCTACTTCCGGAATCCCCCATCTTTGACATATTGTCAGGAAGATATCGGGGTGAAGAGACCATTCTCCCAGGAACAACTGCTGGCGACTCAAGTAGTCTGCCTGCCAATTCTTTATTCCTGCAATGAAGACTGCCGATAGGCAAGGTACATTGTTTTCTGCCCAAATTAGGATATGATTCCCCTCTCTCTGGGCCACACGACTTCTTGTGCCCCCTTGGTAATTGATATAGGCCACTGCTGTGGCATTGTTGGATTGGATCCTGACAGGACAATTCCGTAACCTGAACATCCAGGCTCTCAGGGCCAAGCGCACTGCCCGAATCTCTAGAATGTTGATGGGCAAGGTCATTTCTGATCTTGACCATTTCATTTGGACAGTCACCTCTTCCAGGACTGCTCCCCAACCCGAAAGGCTGGCATCTGTTGTTACCACCTTCCAGGTAACTGGTAGGAAGGATTTTCCCTTCTGCAGATTTTTGGTTATCAACCACCAACTGAGGCTCTGGGGCACCTTTGGAGACAAACACATTGGGAAATCTAGAGCTTGGACCTTCTTGTTCCAACCCGATAGGATACTGTTTTGCAGCAGTCTTGAATGAAACTTAGCATAAGGAACGGCCTCGAATGAAGCCACCATCTTTCCCAACAACCTCATGCAAAGTCGAATAGAAGGATTCTTCTTTGCTTTGACTATCTGAATCAGCTCCCTTATGGCACTGATTTTTGCCTGGGGTAAGAATACCCTCTTCTGAGTTGTATGATCAGACCAAAGTATTCCAATCTCCTTGATGGTTTTAAGGAAGATTTCTCTAGGTTGAGAATCCAACCTAGGTATTCCAGGTACTTGACTGTGGTGACCATGCTTTGGTCTAAGCGGGCTACCGACTGGTCTGTCAAGAGCAGATCATCTAGGTATGCTATAATCGTTAAACCTTGGGCCCTTAATCTGGCTAGAGGAGGGGCCAGGACCTTTGTAAACACTTGAGGTTCAGTAGCTAGACCGAAAGACAGAGCTACAAACTGAAAATTAAGATTTTCTACCTCGAAGCGTAGATATTTCTGGTAAGCGGGGAAAATCGGCACATGAAAGTATGCATCCTTGATGTCGATTGACGCCAGAAGTTCTCCTCCTTGTAGGATGGAGACTACTGATCAGATTGACTCCATGCGAAAAGAGCGGGTATTCAAAAACCGGTTTAGATCTTTGAGATCTAGAATGGGTCTGACATCTCCATTTGGTTTTGGTACAGTGAAAAGGTTTGAATAAATCCCCAATCCCTGCTCTTCCATGGGGACCACCGATATCACCTTTTGAGACAAAAGATGGTCCAATGCTTGAAAGAGTGACTTCTTTTTCTCTGGATCCCTGGGAACGTTTGATCTGAGAAAACGAGGGGACTCTCAGAACTCTAGTTTGTACCCTAGAGTTATTGAGGAAGCCACCCATTTGTCTTGACACTCTTCTTGCCAGACCCTTGAGAACTGCAGAAGTCTTCCCCCTACTCTAGCGAACAGGGGTGCCCCTTCATAAGGAGGCTTTAGTATTTTGTTTTGTAGGTTTCCTTCCCCAAGACTTCTTTCATCCTTGGGGTTGACCCTGAGGTTTACCTCTTGAATTTGACAGTGGAGGCCGTCGTGACTGCCTGGAGGCTGATGCTCCTGGCACTGGAGAAGAGGCTCGTTTGAATGAAATACGCTTACTCCTTTTCCTTACTGGCAAAAGGGTACTTTTCCCATTAGAAATTCTTTGGATGTACTTATCCAGATCGTCCCCAAATAGCCGTTCACAGCGAAAAGGAAAACTAGCCAGGAGCTTTTTGCATGGTGCTTCTGCTGACCAATTTTTCAACCATAGTATTCTACGCATATGCACCAGCCCAAGCGTAAGGCGTGAGGCCTGGAGAATAGAATCTCTCATAACATCTATTGCAAAACATAACGTGCCTGGTAGCTTGGCCAAATCTTGGGCCTGCTGATCAGGAATAATCTTGAGCACCTGTTTAAACTGGTCTCTCAAGGATTGACATACACCAATTGCTGCCAGCGCTGAGTTACTGAACCTGCCAGAGAAAAAGTGTTCTTCTTTAATAGGATTTCCAACTTCTTATCCATTGGATCCCTAAGAATTTGAGCATTTTCTATTGGACAAGTCAAACTTTTATTCACAGAGGTTATAGCAGCGTCAATTGCTGGTATCTCCCATTTTTAAAATAAACTTTTCCTCCATAAGATAAAGTGTTGAAAACTTTTTAGGAGGATAAAAATGCTTATCTGGGTGATCCCACTCAGAATACATAAGTTTTTCCGACAACGAATGGATAGGAAAGGCATGCACAGCTTGGGGAGGCTTTAGTGAACCCAAACAAGAAGTAGGTTTATCAACCGACTCGGTTAAGGGCAGCATAAATATCGAGCGGACCAATTCAGTAAGAGATTGTACCATCAATCTTTCAGATTGTAAACCTGATTCTTCCGCATTTGACACCTCAGAAGAGTAGTCATCAGCCTCTTCCAGGTCCTCTGAAAAATTCATCATCTCTCGCCCCCGGTTCCTTAGTTTGAGGCTCCTGGGTAACGGAAGGGGACCTATCGCGCTTAGTCCCACTCTGGGATGCGATTAAAGCCGCTAACCTCTGCTCCAATCCTAATATGGTTGAGGAAAAAACTTCTTCAGTAATAGACAGGGGCTGCAGTGTTGGAAACAGTTGCAACACCTGATGGCTCACTCTGATCAGCCACTTCAGATCTCTCAGGGGAGGATGCCATTGTAGAGATGAGTTTAGGCTTTTTTGAGTTTGAAGGAGTCCCTATTGAGCCCTTTCTTTGGGGTGTTTCTACCCCCCCTTCTGACCATAGCCCGATGCACAAATGCAGAGGTACTACCAGAAGAAATTGCATCCATTGCTTGAGCAAATAGTCCAGCAACTTGCGCTTCTATTAACGCTCAGCCTGATGCTTTTAGTAAATGTGCCAAGGGAATGCCTGCATCACCAAACCTCTTACATGCCCCTTTTTGCTCTTGTGTCCCTCCGACAGCTGCAGCCAGCAAAAATTGAGCTTTTAAAACATACTTCCGCGCTGGATGTTGCTGCACGCCAATGCCGCGCTAAGCCACCCCCTCTGTTACATCGCGCCCCCTCTCTTTTCAAAAGAGCGTCTTTCCTGCGCGGGTGCGGACCCCGACCTGATGGGATCGGCGTGTGTGTGTGGGGGGATGGTGAGGAGGAGACCTGGTAACAAACCACCGTGCAGGGACGGTGAAAAATGGAGCGGCATCGCCGATCGTTCTGGCTTCCCCCTATCCAGGGAGAGGGGGAGAGCTTGTCCAGGTGGGGGTGTCTTTTTGGAAGAAAATCCCCCCAATGTTACCGGAGGCCTAGGCTGCTAGCTGGAGGGAATCTTTGAGGAAGCATGACAAGGTATATGCTCTATACAGCCCCGAGTGGTGACTTTTAGGCATGACAACATTTACTTTTTAAAGGAGCCAATTCATAAAAAACTTAAAAATTCCTTAGAAATCTCCACTTACCTTTCCCGCTGCAGGGATTTCTGTGGTAAAACCCAATCTTCACCCCTCACGGTGGGCTCCATTTTTAAAAACCTTCAGGAACCGGGGCTCCTTTTTATCAGGGGATCCACACTCCTGGACCCGTAAAAGACCCCGTCAGAAAAACGTTATGGCTGAAAAAACCAAAAGTACTGGATCCTGGGGTCCAGCTCTCTAAAAAGAGAAGCGTTACGGGCTAAACCTTGTTTCTTCCACCACGAGGCCCGGGTACCATTCAATTCGGCCTAAAAAGACACTTTGAATGGATCCGGCTGCATAGTTGGCCCCAACAAGGATTGCTCCAGTGGAGCTCAGCACAGCACATTTTTACTCGTGAACAACACCTAAGACACTGGCGAAAAAACTGAGGTGCTCCCAGTAGTGGGAGGGGTTAAATAGTGAGTGGACTTCCTGTCTTAGGGTGTGCCAGTGTCCATCACCTGAAGGTGGCCTATAACCCACATAGTAATTACTATGGCTCCGTGTCCTGTGATGTATGATTAAGAAAAGTTCCTCCTGTGAAAAAAAAACGTGGAAAAATATGCATGTGTATTCTCCATTACATGTCATTCCTGAACAGATGGATGGGCATTCGTCAAGAGTGGCAACTATGCCCACCCCTTCCATTCATCATGAAACCTCATTTATGAATGTAGGAGGTGTACCTTTCATTCATCTGCCCGTCCTCATTCATAGAGTGCTTTCCATTGATGGAAGCTATAGTACAGCTTTTATGAAAGAAGAAAGGGGTTGAAAGGGTGGGCAGTGCTAATGAGAGTTCCTTCAACTCATATTAACCCCCACAGCACCAGAAGATTACAACTGTGGGGGATCAGAGGACTTTTCAATTCCAACTTAGTGGTGTAGTGGAAAGCACTTTTGCCTAGCAGTAAGAAGGGTCGCTGGTTCGAATCCCAACCACGACACTACCTGCCTGGAGTTTGCATGTTCTCCCTGCGTCTGCGTGGGTTTCCTCCGGGTACTCCGGTTTCCTCCCACACTCCAAAGACATGCCGGTAGGCTAATTGGCTTCTGTCTAAATTGTCCCTAGTATGTATGAATATGAGTTAGGGACCTTAGATTGTAAGCTCCTTGAGGGTAGGGACTGATGTGAATGTACAATGTATATGTAAAGCGCTGCGTAAATTGACGGCGCTATATAAGTACCTGAAATAAATAAAATAACTTAAACAGCAGCAGAAGCACATGGGACAGGTTGCTTTGATTAAAAGTACTGTCCCTTGTGTTGATTTTTTTTTTTTTTTCATTTTTAAGTAACCTTAGGCTTTTAGCACTTTTATCTCTAAAATGATCCTAATGGGATTTCAGGGGTAAAAAAAAAAAAACCCATACTGTTTATGGTGCGCCTTCAAAAGAAAAACACGTGGAAAAAAATGTGCATGTGTCTTCTCTACTTCATGTCATTTCCAAGCGGGTCTAAATAACAAAAAATAAATAAAATAAAGCACTCGGCTTCCTTGAACTGTAGATAGTTTTTCCTTTTGTCCTTTACGCATCAGTTATAATGAATCAATGGCAGAAGGAAGCACAGACCCAGCATATCTCCCAGTGACTCACACCAATTTTAAAGCAAACCTGACCTGCCCTAAAACATTTCTAATGTTACAAACGGTGACAATAGTTAATCGGCATTAACTGTCAACGTGGGCAGAGGGTAAATATTAAGTAGATCTTAGTCTTATAGGGCATACACACGGTCGGACTTTGTTCGGACATGCCGACAACAAAATCAATGGATTTTTTCCGACGGATGTTGGCTCAAACTTGTCTTGCATACACACGGTCACACAAAGTTGTCGGAAAATCCGATCGTTCTGAACGCGGTGACGTAAAACACGTACGTCGGGACTATAAACGGGGCAGTGGCCAATAGCTCTCATCTCTTTATTTATTCTGAGCATGCGTGGCACTTTGTCCACCGGATTTGTGTACACATGATCGGAATTTCCGACAACGGATTTTGTTGTCGGAAAATTTTATCTCCTGCTCTCCAACTTTGTGTCAGAAAATCCGATGGAAAATATCCGATGGAGCCCACACACGGTCGGAATTTCCGACAACACGCTCCGATCGGACATTTTCCATCGGAAAATCCGACCGTGTGTACGGGGCATTAGAATCTAAGAGGTTTGAACAGGGGCACAGCGAATGATTTCAAACCAAGACAGGTATTTGCAGGTAGAAAAAAAAAATGGTACTTGCATTTCAGCACTGCTGTTAGATCTAAACGCTTACTTAGTGTCATTAATGGCCCATATACACAATCAGAAAAACGTACGAAAAATATCTTTTCTAAGCGATCATACAAAAATCTGACCGTTGGTACACAGCTTTTGAGAGCCGATCTCGACAATTCATTCGATGTTATCTGATGGGACAAGCATGAACATTTTTCTTGTACGATACCAGATCGCATAATTTTCGTTTAATCAGCACAGTTGCCATTTGAAAATATAATACAAATGCACTACAACACATTATCACTTAAAATTTTCATTCTGCCACATGAGAATTTTCGTAACTTTAGTAAACTCTTCATTTTCGATATGAGACTAGTATGCAAAAAAAAAAAAGGACCATTATTCATTTGATAATCCAATCGTGTGTACCAGGCATTCGTTTACTAAAACAATGTCTGAAGAATTCGATCAAGCATTTACAATGATTTCCTGGTGGTAGTTCCCTTTAAAACTACCTAAGTTTGGCAAGCATTTGCATCAGTTTCAGAAACAGTATGAACATGTGCAACAAATTTAGGTGGTTACCTCCAATTTAAGAACCTGCCACTTTGGTTGCGACAAATAAAGAATTACCGCCAGTTCACAGAATAGGAAACTGACAGTAATTGATCAGACTCTGGGCTGGCGTACAGAGAGATGCCAGTGCTCAGAGTGGGGCATCTAGTGCTGGGATGCAGCCAATGGGGCCCAATTTAGCAGTCAGCAGTGATATTCCAAAAAGTCAAAAGATTTCTGAAAGTTGATAGTAACAAAAGAGTTGGGCATACTGGTTATACTATTACCTAAATACACCATTCTGTCAAAAGATTTGGGACAGCTGCCTTTACACGTACATGAACTTTAACGCCATCCCAGTCTTAGTCCATAGGGTTCCTCCACCCCAAACTCGCTCATTCATGTCTTTATGGACCTTGCTTTGTACACTGGTGCACGGTCATGTTGGAACAGGAAGGGGTCATCCCCAAACTGTTTCCACAAAGTTGGAAGCATGAAATTGTCCAAAATGTCTTGGTATGCTGATGCATTAAAATGGTTGTAAACTCTGTTACACCACTTGCACCTACAGGTAAGCCTACTGTGAATGTCTTCTAAACTTGCACAGTTTAGGAGATATTCAGAGTGCATGCAGCCGATGACATCATCGGCACATGCGCTCTGAAGGTCCTGCTTACAGTGCCGGACCTTCAGAGCTTGTGACGGAAACGGCGAAACCTGCGCGCATGTACGGGAGTGATGTCATTGTGGCTTCGGCCAGTCACAGCGCCGGAGCCCATGGACACAGAAGAAACACCGGGGGAAGATGTCAGCGCTCTCAGCGGTGAGCGGGCGTCAAGGGAGGGCTTCGTTCATAATGTGCTAGTATGTGATGCATACTAGTACATTATGCCGGCGTCTTGCAGTTTTTTTTATTCTTCATCGGTTTACAACCGCTTTAAGAGTTCCTTTCACTGGAACTAAGGGGCCAAGCCCAACCCCTGAAAAACAACACACCATTATCCCCCCTCCACCAAATGATTTGAACCAGTGCACAAAGAAACGTCCATAAAGAAATCGATGAGCGAGTTTGGGGTGAAGGAACTTGACTGGCTTGCACAGAGACCTGACCTCAACCCGATATAT
This sequence comes from Lithobates clamitans, assembly GCA_037952925.1. Taxonomy (NCBI): domain Eukaryota; kingdom Metazoa; phylum Chordata; class Amphibia; order Anura; family Ranidae; genus Lithobates; species Lithobates clamitans. The sequence goes on from JBBGZY010000545.1 coordinate 2,070,687, forward strand.
CAACCTCACAAATGCACTTCTGGAAGAATGGTCAAACATTGTCATAGACACACTCCTAAACCTTGTGGACAGCCTTCCCAGAAGAGTTGAAGCTGTTATAGCTGCAAAGGGTGGGCCAACTCAATATTGAACCCTACGGACTAAAGCCTCGTACGCACGATCGGATTGTTGGCCAACAAAACCGTGGAATTTTGTCCGAAGGGCGTTGGCCCAAACTTGTCTTGCATACACACGGCCACACAATTGTTGGCCAACAAACGCAAACGTAGTGACGTACTACGTTGTTTTTGAGCTCTTTAGCACCACCCTTGGGGCTCCTTCTGCTAATTTCGTGTTAGTAGAAGTTTGGTGAGCGTTGATTCGCACTTTTCAGTTCGTTTATGAACGGCCGTTCGTCAACCAGACATGTTGCGGAATCAGAGGAGATAACCTGTTATTTATTATTGGTCTTGGAGTTATTGCTTTGACATTCTTTGTTTGGTTGAATAATGATTTGATTTGTTATATCTTCTATATTTTGGGATGCATAGAATGCGCTTTTTTTGGTAAGTTCTATTGGCAGATAGCATGTCTAATTTTATTTGTTTTATTTTTTTATTTTTTGATCTTAAAAACTAGGGGGTAATGGTGTTGTGGTAACTTGCCGAAATAAAAATAAAAAAGCATAATAATATTATTCTTGATATCACTAGAAAAAAAGCCTTTGAAAATTTGTTTGAAATAACTCCATCAGTATCACCAGCAAAGCAGCTTCATTTTTATCCCATTAAAGAAGAAGAGAATTGTGTGCTGCATTTCGAGATTTCATAATTTGCCACGTCACGAATGTTAATTCTCCATTACGAACGCTTACAAGACCGACTGCTTCTGGCTCGTCCTTGCTTCCGAGCATGTGTGTTTGTACTTTGGACTTTTGTCCGACGGACTTGTGTACACCCGATTGGAAAATCCGACAACAGACATTTGTTCGCGGAAAATGTTTAACCGCTTCAGCCCCGGAGGATTTGGCATCTCAATAACCGGAGGACTTCTTACAATTTGGCACTGCGCTGCTTTAACTGGTAATTGCGCGGGCATGCAATGTTGTACCCAAACTAAATTTGCATCCTTTTTTTTCCCACAAATAGTTTTGATGGTATTTGATTGCCTCTGCGATTTTTATTTTTTGCGATATAAACGGAAAAAGACCGAAAATTTTGAAAAAAATGATATTTTCTACTTTTTGTTATAAAAAAAAATAATAAACTCAATTTTAGTCATACATTTAGCCACATGTCTTTGGTAAAAAAAATGACAATAAGCGTATATTTTTTGGTTTGCACAAAAGTTATAGCGTCTACAAACTAGGGTATATTTCCTGGAATTTACGCAGCTTTTAGTTTATGATCTCATTTCTTGAGGTGCTAAAATGGCAGGGCAGTACAAAAAAAATTACACAAAGTTGTCATTAAATGATATATTGCTCACACATGGCATGATTACATGTGGAATTACATCCCAAAATACATTCTGCTACTTCTCCTGAGTATGGGGATACCTCATGTGTGAGACTTTTGGGAGCCTAGCCATGTACAGGACCCCGAAAACCAATCACCGCCTTCACGATTTCTAAGCGTGTAAATTTTTTATCTCACTTCTCACTACCGATCACAGTTTTGAAGGCCATAAAATGCCCCCCCCCCCCCCAAATGACCCCATTTTGGAAAGTAGACACCCCAAGCTATTTGAAGAGAGGCATGTTGAGTCCATGGAATACTTTATATTTTGCCACAGGTTGCGGGAAAATGAAATTTTTTTTTTTTGCACAAAGTTGTCACTAAATGATATATTGTTCAAACATGGCATGGTTATATGTGGAATTACACCCCAAAATACATTCTGCTGCTTCTCCTTAGTACGGGGACACCACATGTGTGGAACTTTTTTGGGGTCCTGTACACGGCTAGGCTCCAAAAAAGTCTCACACATGTGGTATCCCTGTACACAGGAGAAGCAGCACAATGTATTTAGGGGTGTAATTCCATATATCACCATGCCATGTTTGAACAATAGATCATTCAGGGACAACTTTGTGCAAAAAAAATAAATAAATTTTCCTGCAACTTGTGGCAAAATTTAAAATAATCCATGGACACAACATGCCTCTCATCAAATAGCTTGGGGTGTCTACTAGCTTGGGGGGGGGGGGGGGGGGGTTGTGCCATCTTGGCTTTTTATGGCCTTCAAAACTTTGATAGGTAGTGAGGAGTAAAATCCAAAATTTACACCCTTCAAAATCCTGAAGGCAGTGCTTGGTTTTCGGGGTCCTGTACGTGGCTAGGCTCCCACAAAGTCTCACACATGAGGTATCCCCGTACTCAGGAGAAGCAGCAGAATACATTTTGGGGTGTAATTCCACATATAACCATGCCATGTTTGAACAATATATCATTTAGTGACAACTTTGTGCAAAAAAAAAAGTGTAATTTTCACGAAACTTGTGACAAAATATAAAATATTCCATGGTGCTGGGATTTTATGCACAACATTTAGAAGCTTATGTCACAAATCACCCACTCTTCTAACCACTTGAAGACAAAGCCCTTTCTGACACTTTTTGTTTACATGAAAAACATTTTTTTTTGCAAGAAAATTAATTTGAACCCCCAAACATTATATATTTTTTTTAAAGCAAAGGCCCTACAGATTAAAATGGTGGGTGTTGCAATTTTTTTTTCACACAGTATTTGCACAGCGATTTTTCAAACGCAATTTTTTTGGAAAAAACACTAACTTTAACTAATTAAAAAATGATTTTATTGCACTAAAACACACTATATTGCCCAAATGTTTGATGAGATAAAAAAAATGATCCTATGCTGAGTACATGGATACCAAACACGACATGCTTTAAAATTGTGCACAAATGTGCAGCGGCAACAAACTACATACATTTTTAAAAGCTATTAAAAGCCTTTACAGGTTACCATTTTAGATCTACAGAGGAGGTCTACTGCTAAAATTACTGCCCTTGATCTGACCTTCGTGGTGATACCTCACATGCATGGTGCAATTGCTGTTTACATATGACACCAGACCGACGATTGCGTTCGCCTTTGCGCGTGAGCACGGGGGACAGCGGTGTTTTTTTTTTAAAATGATTTATTTTGCTTATTTATTATATTTTTAAACTGTTACTTTCATTTTTTTAATCATTTTTACTGTTATCTCAGGGAATGTAAATATGATAGCAATAGGTAGTGACAGGTACTCTTTTTTTTTGAAAAAATTGGTCTATTAGACCCTATATCTCTCCTCTGTTAGGAGCAAATCGCTTCTCCACCCCTGCCCCCATGCTTCAGCATATATGTTCTTTTTTTTAACTGTGGTGAAATCACCTCCGACAGCGCTGGAGTCACGGCTTTATGTATCGTGGGAGCAAACGCTGTTGCCGTCAAGAGGGATAAACCTGTGCTGCAGCTGAATGGCGTACTTGCTAAGCAAATAATGGTTAACAATAAAACATTACAGTATAACATACCATAGCTGCAAAGCAAATACAATAAAACATAGTAAAAATAAAACAGAGAGAGAACGATAGATATAGAACAATAGTGAGCGAACAGTAGAGTGGACAGTAGAGAGCAAACATAAGAGAGAGAACAATAGAGAGAGAGAAGAAAAATACAACCACAACTATTTTTGGATTTTTTATTTTATATTTTTTTGTGTTTTTTTGTTCCACTTTTATAAAAACTGTAAAATGAACATTGCAGATTAGGGTCTCTCAAAATGTGATGGCTTTTCGAGACCCTGTGTTAGTGTGCCTAGGACTGTGTGGTGCAGCACCCTACGCTAAAACTCCACTAGTGTGTGGTAGCATTTGAAACATTCACCAATGCAGAGACCAGCTTGGTCAGGACAGGAGGGACAATAAAAGCAGGTGTCACCCCTAAATCCGCATTTGCTGCAGACACAACATCTTTTTTTAGGGTTTCTTTGCGTTGGGGTACCAGGGAGGACAAAAGGAAAATGCCTCTCATGCAGCTGGCTTACTGCATTTGGATTGGGAAGTTGGGCAAGAGCACCGTCTGGAAACAGAAGGGCTCTGACGATCCCTTTCTGGAATTTAAGGAAGGATCCAGTCCGTCCTGAAGGTTTGTATAGCACAAAAGCGTTCAGCAAAGCCAATTGAAATAAATAGACACTTTTTTGTACCAGTGTCTGGCCTTACAGGCAATTAGAGCCCTTTCACACTGGGGCGGGGGCGGCGGTAAAACGCTGCTATTATTAGCGGTGTTTTACCGTCGGTATGCGGCCGCTAGCGGGGCGGTTTTACCCCCCGCTAACGACCGAGAAAGGGTTAAATACCTGGATGTAGGACCAGGATGTACTAAGCTGTTGGTGCTTGCCAGGAATAGCGGCGCTAGTACTGGCTCTCTGCTCCATATGAGGGACCTGTGGTTCTTGCACCTCAACGACAGCAGAAGATCGGGGTCTGGTACGCCTGACCTTGGCAGGGACCACAACTCCGTTGTCAGAGCTATCTGTCAGGGTGCCGCTGCTCTCTACAGGTTCATATTCTGAGCCTGAATCTAATAGATGAGTGATTTCCTCTTCACTATCTGTCATGCTCAGAAACGTGTAGGCCTCTTCACTAGTGTACCTTCAATTTGACATTTTGGTCTCTAAATTTACTGGTACACTAGTGAGACTCACAGGTAAAAAAGCACCTGACTGTCAGCAACTGCTTCAAACGCTGCAAAAAAAAAAATGTTAGTGTTCGCAGGGATCAGGCCTGACTTTGCGAACTCTGCAGTTATGTGTTTTGTAAGTGACAGTGATCGATTGATACTGCACTTGGGTGGGGTGGGCTGGGGTGGGCTGGGCTGGGCTGGGCGGAGGGGCTAAACGCAGGTGATAGCAGGTATCTGGTCATGCTAACACTGCATTTTTGGGAACCCTAAACTGCTGAGGACGCTAGTATAGATCTGATCAGATCAGACATCGATCCATTCAGACACTATACTACTAAAGGGAGGTGTATGGTGCGTGCGTGGGTGTTAGCGGTACTGGCACTAATCTGACGCTGCCTGTGGTGATGCAGACCCTGACTGACGCTTAAACCTAACTTTGATCACCCGCCGGGTGATCAGGGGGTTAAAACTTTATTGGGTAAAATACGGCGGGTGCCCTGACGCTATATAAAATAAACTAGCTAAACTGCTTCAACCGTGACACTTATACTGTGATCACAGGTGACAGTGGGTAATCAAGGGGTTAAACCTTTATTGGGGGCATTAGGGGGGGTCCCTAGGTCTATCTGGGCCTACCACTATTTACCCTAACACTGATTTTTGTCACTAATGACACCAGTACGGTGATCAAAAAAAAAAAATCCGATTGCTGTACTGGTAACAACAAAGTCTGGGGAATGCCCAGGAAAAAAAACCAAAGCCTACTTACCACCAGCTCGCAGACAACCAAATTATCCTGTTTAACAGTATGCGTTAAAAACAGGGGTTTAGTCCGCACGCATTTGCAAACGCATGCGAGAGCCACGTCACGGCACCCTGGTATCTGTGGTCCTAACACTAAAATATGAGTGTCCCCACAGTGGAGGCACATGCATTCTGATGGATAAATGAGAGCAGGTGGACTGAAGGGGAGCCCACCCCTCCTTAAAGGTACAGGAGCACACCAAACACCCAGGAATAGCACAATGGTTGCAAAGGTGTTGGTGCGTTGCTGGACCAATACAAACACACACGTGATAACAAAAGCTTGCCACCACTCTCATCTATAGCTGGCTATCGCAGTAAGCGGCATTGGAAGGCTAAAACAGGTAACAACAAAGTCTGGGGAATGCCCAGGAAAAAAACAAAGCCTACTTACCACCAGCTCGCAGACAACCACTGTGGGGACACTCATATTTTAGTGTTAGGACCACAGATAACAGGGTGCCGTGACGTGGCTCTGTGGCTTACGCATGCGTTTGCAAATGCGTGCGGACTAAACCCCTATTTTTAACGCATACTGTTAGACAGGTCAATTTGGTTGTCTGTGAGCTGGTGGTAAGTAGGCTTTGGTTTTTTCCTGGGCATTCCCCAGACTTTGTTGTTACCTGTTTTAGCCTTCCAATGCCGCTTACTGCGATAGCCAGCTATAGATGAGGGTGGTGGCAAGCTTTTGTTATGAATGCTGTACTGGGTGACACAGTGACAGGTGGTGAAGGGGTTAACTGGGGGGTGATCGGGGGGTGAATTGTGTGTCTATGTGACCTGGTGTCAGTGTAATGTTGTGCAACTCACTTTTAGATGCTCTCTCCTCTCGGTCTGGAACGGAAGAGATCGACACGAGGAGAGATGACATCACTTCCCCTGTCAGCGTTTACAGTTACACAGACAGGGAAAGGATCTCATTCGTCAGGACTGATCACCAGGTCCAGGCCAGATATTATTGGCCTGGGCCTTGATCAATTCCTGATCGAATCCGATCGTGGCTGTCGGGGGGGGGGCCACGCTTGGAGCGTGTACCTACGTGATTTTGTGCAGCCAGACCAACCTGCCGCGGTTAAACATGCTAGCCAACATTCGTCAGCGGAAAATCCGACAATTGTCCGATGGAGCATATACACGGTCGGATTTACCGCCAACAGCCTGTCATTGAACATTTCCTGTCGTAAAGTCCGATCGTGTGTATGAGGCTTAAGACTGGAATGCCATTAAAGTACATGTGTCTGTAAAGGCAGACTTCCCAATACTTTTGACAATATAGTGTATGACAATACCCATATTTGAAACATAAGTCACAGGAAGGCAGAACTGATGGGGAACTAAGCTCCACAGTCACAGGGCCTGTTGGGTGGACAGAGCTAGAGATGTAAAAGTTCTGGAAATTTTGAAGCCATGGGAGAAAAAAAGTTTTTTTCTGTCTTTTTCTTTTCCAGGAAATGTTTTTTTTTTAATTCAGTGTGGAGCAGTTTTACAAATTTAAAGTAATTTTGTTACACAAGAAGGTGAAATGCAGTGTATATAAAATATTCTGCTTAAAATAAATGTACAGCTTACTCAGTAAATAAACTAAACTTGCTTTTTAAAAAATATTTTTTATTACAAATGGAATAACAAGGACTGTATATGTTAAGAACATTTTACCTATACATGAGAACGTGTAACCCCCCCCCCTTCCTTTCCCTCATAATAATGTAAAAGCTCCCTACCAATATGCATTTTCAGTTATTGACAATGCTGATCCAGAAGCATATATTTCTCTATGAAGAGCCTGATCAATGTTCTTCTGATTTTCAAGTGTCATGTTATCTATAAATGAAGAGATTGCATACCTCCCAACTTTCAAACTTGAGAATGCAGGACACTTGTGGGAGGTAGAAGCCTGTGGCGTGATTCGCAGCAAAAAAATGGGTGGGGCCCAACATTACAGTGGGAGGGGCTTATAGGGCATGGTTAAAGAAAACCCAGGCTTCGGCTATGTGCTGGTGGGGGTGGTCGCTTTGGGAGGTAGAGGACTTGTGCTAGAATGTGTGGTAGAGTGGGGGACAGATATTTACTGGGGGGGGCCTTTGGGAGGAGAGAGGATTCGAAGGCTAGAAGGCAGGGTGGGGGTAGGGTTATTTTGACACTCTTACAACTTAATATATGAAAATAAAAAGGGTATTCCAAGTCATTGCAGTGCTTTCAAGATTCAACAGCAAGGAATTATATGTTGGACAAAAAAATATCCTCCTCCAGTCTCATCTATCCCATCCCACGTCCTCCTCCAGTTACATCTCCCCCATCCCAGGTCTTCCTCTCCAGTCACATCTCCCCCATTCCATGTCCTTCTCCTCCAGTCACATCTCCCCCATCCCACATCCACCTCTCCAGTCCCATCTCCCTCATCCAGTGTCCTCCTCTTCATCCAGTCCCATCTCCTCCATCCCACGTCCTCCTCGTCCAGTCTTATCTCCTTCATCCTATGTCCTCCTCCAGTGCCATCTCTTCTATCCTATATCTTCCTCCTCCTCCTCCTCCAGCCCCATCTCTTCCATCCCATGTCCTCCTCCTTCATCATGTTCTCCTCCTCCACTCCCATCTCCTCTATCCCATGTCATCATCCTCCAGTCCCATCTCCTTGCTGTTGGTCCTCTCTCGCAGTGTCCTCCCACTGTAATCCTTCTATCCCTCCTGTGCCCCCAGTACAACCCTGATCCAGGTGATATACATTAGGGATGGGCTTTATGTTCAGGTCGAACATGAGTTCAACTCGAACATTGGCTGTTTGCCGGATAGCGAACAATTTGGGGTGTTCGCGGCAAATTCGAAAGCCGCGGAACACCCTTTAAAAGTCTATGGGAGAAATAAAAAGTGCTAATTTTAAGAATATGCAAGTTATTGTCATAAAAAGTAATTTGGGGACCTGGGTCCTGCCCCAGGGGACATGTATCAGTGCAAAAAAAAGTTTTAAAAATGGCTGTTTTTTTGGGAGCGGTGATTTTAATAATGCTTAAAGTGAAACAATAAAAGTGTAATATTCCTTTAAATTTCATACCTGGGGGGTGTCTATAGTATGCCTGTAAAGTGGCGCATGTTTCCCTACCTGTTTGTGACTCCGCCCCCTCTGACAACACGGGGAAAGCCATAGGGAAGTCCCCGTGCGTCACAGGGGGGCGGGGTCACCGGGTAAACTGTCACCTGAACAGAACCGTCACACAGAGGAAGACTCCCACTTAGGCGGATCGTGCGGAGGACGAAGCGGAGAAGAAACTGGAGGAAGATGCCGGACGAGAAGACCGGAGGAAGAAGCGGGGGAAGAAGAAGATGGAGGCAGAAGAAGAACACCGAAGGAAGACCAGAGGAAAGAAGATGAAAGAAGAAGCGGGGAAAGGAGAAGAAATTAATAAAGGGATTGTCAAAAACCGTCTCTTGTCTTTTTTGACACTTTTTTTGTGAAATGGTAGGGGTACATTTGTACCCCATTACCAATTCACACGGGGGGGGGGGCGGGATCTGGGGTCCCCTTGTTAAAGGGTGCTTCCAGATTCTGATAAGCCCCCCGCCCCCAGAACCCCACAACCACTGGGCAAGGGTTGTGGGGATGAGGCCCTTCTCCCCATCAACATGGGACAAGGTGCTTTGGGGGGGCCGCTGCCCCAAAGCACCCTCCCAATGTTGAGGGCATGTGGCCTGGTATGGTTCAGGAGGGGGGCTGCTCTCTCGTCCTCCCTCTTTTCCTGCAGCCTGCCAGGTTGCGTGCTCAGATAAGGGTCTAGTATGGATTTTTGGGGAGACCCCACGCCATTTTTAAAAAAAATTTTGACACAGGGTTCTCCTTAAAATCCATACCAGACCTGAAGGATCTGGTATGAATTGTGAGGGGTACCCCCACGTCATTTAAAAAAAAAAATTTGGGCGCGGGGTTCCCTTTAATATCCATATCAGACCTGAAGGGCCTGGCATGGAATTTGGGGGGACCCCCACGCATTTTTTTTTTTAAATTTTGGTTTGGGGATCCCCGTGGGGAAGTCCCATGCCGTTTTTATCAATGAACTTTCATGTGTACTATGTATTATGTGTATTGCTGGACCGACAATTCATTATAGCCGGCGCTAGTGCTAGTACTTTTAAATGACTTTTTTTCATTTAGAAATGTCATTTTACACTCAAACGGGAAATATGCGCCACTTTACAGGCATACTATAGACACCCCCCAGGTACGAAATTTAAAGAAATATTACACTTTTATTGTTTTACTTTAAGCATGATTAAAATCACTGCTCCCGAAAAAACAGCCTTTTTTTGCACTGATACATATCCCCTGGGGCAGGACCCAGGTCCCCAAACACTTTTTATGACAATAACTAGCATATTAAGCCTTAAAATTAGCACTTTTGATTTCTGCCATAGACAATTCACTATAGCCGCTATTACTTCATGACTTTTTTCCCTTTAGAAATGTAATTTTGCTGTCAGACTATTCTAAACATGGGAAAAAAGCGCCACTTTACAGGCATACTATAGACACCCTATACTATAGACACTGTAGACACTTTTATTGTTTCACTTTAAGCCTTAGTTTTTTTTTTTGCACTGATACATGTTCCCTGGGGCAGGACCCAGGTCCCCAAACACTTTTTATGACAATAACTTGCATATAAGCCTTTAAAATTAGCACTTTTGATTTTTCATGTTCGTGTCCCATAGACTTCAACGGTGTTCGCGTGTTCAAACGAAGTTTTTGCCTGTTCGCATGTTCTGCATGAGAACCGAAAGGGGAGTGTTCGGCCCATCTTTAATATACATCAGTGTATGGTTGCTTCTCGGTCCCAGGGCTCACCTCACTCTCTCCCCAGACACACAGCTCTGATCGTTCACACTTCCATATTATAACCTCCCGCTGCAAATCTCTCACCCCGCTGGACCCATTTTGGCCCGACTCATTAAAGGGGGTGGGTTTGGATGGCACATTATGCGCCCATGATTGGCAGTGGAGAATTGTGGTGGTGGTGTGGGGTGAGTTGTTGGAGAGTGTCGGGGGAGAGAGATAGAGCTGTGGGGGAAGGTTGCAGCTGGAAGAGTGAGCAGACAGGGCTGCTGCTGTACCTGCAGCTCTAAATTTTGTGACTCAGCGTGGGACACTGTCCAGAAACACCTTAAAAGCACTGCATGCCTCTTGTATGGTGATGATAAAGCAGGTTAAATGACCAGTCAGTGATAGGTAACAATAGTGTCCACAATAAATGAAGCAAAGTAGGAGTCCACCCATACACAGCCAGATGAAATCTGTCAGATACCCACTGCAGCCAAACAGACCCAGGGTTGAGTGTAATGTGCAGCCATATGTGTCTCTAAACTAAAGCTGCCCAGATATTACTGGTGTGACAGGGAACTCCAATTCATGTTAAAAAATCACTTTATTGAAGCAAAATATCCACTTACATACGTGAACCACAGCCAACTGTTGTTGGAGAAGTCCCAACTGAATGCTGTCATTCACACCTCTCTCATGCCAAAGAGGCGAAGGGAGCCGGGGCTGTCACCGGTCAGCAGAAGGGAAAAGACCTGTCAGAGGAAGATCGCAAAGCCACTTACATTGATGGGAGCTATTCGCAGGGTGAAGCACACTCTCAGTCTAGATGGCGGAACGCAGACTCAAAGATTGGTGGAAATTGAACAAAAAGCTGGCCACAGGGATAGCACACTCAGAAGTCAAACTACTGCCAGAGGAAGAGAATCAAGGAGCCGCTCACACCAATGGAGGACTTGCCGGTTGAAACTTGTTCTCCTAGAGATGCAAACAGGAGGGAGCCGATGGATGGTGAGAAGGCAGACGCAACCAGGGCCTGGCCGGAGAGGTCACAGGAACCGAGTGCCGGAACTTGTTCTGGTGCTGGGCTCCACTCCGGGACTTAGCCTTGATTTGGCATGACTTACATCAAATCACGGGTTGGTCCTGGTGAATCCGGGACGGTTGGGAGGTATGGGATTGTGTATTTTTGGGAGGCTGTAGTTTGTAACACTTCCTTACTTGAAGATGCTGCTAGTGAAGAAATACTTTGTGATGATCCAGAATCAGCAGAAAGAGTGTCTCTGGAATGAGAACTCTGGAGGGAAAAGCTACTCACACTTTCATTATAGTCCTCACCCTTTCATTCTATAACTTATTTTTTAATATCTTTAGGGCACCTCTTGCATGCAAGGATGTGTTTTGTCATCCTTGTAGCATTTGGAAAAGAATATTTCTTTTCACAATATTTGCAAATTGCAGCCTTGTTCTCAGCAAAAATTGCACTGTGGAAATGTTTCCCAACTCAAGATATTGGTCTCACCATTTTACTGGGAGCAGGAAAAGAAAAAACAATTTACTGACCAGACTATAGGGAAACACTGCCATGTGATGGTGGAACATTAAAAGGAATCATTTAAAGGTTAACCCCTTCCCTACCGGCGCATTGTAAAATGACGCCGGCAGGAACGTTTCCTCCCTCCAGACATCATATGGGGCGCACATCGCGGCGATCAGGGATCAGGTGTGTCCCTCGGGACACAGCCCATTCCCAATCAGGATAAAGAGCCAATGAAAATGGCTCTTTATCACGTGACCAATCACAGTCGGTCACATGCACTGTCTTCATGCATGCCATTAATGCGCGCCCCCAGGAGAGTGCACCACGGCGATCAGGGATTAGGCGTGTCACTCTGACACAGCCCATCCCCGATCAGCGTAAAGAGCCAATGGAATTGGCTCTTTACCATGGGACTGGCTGTGTCCAATCACAGCCAGTCACAAATGTCAACAAACCGTGGTAACTATCTGTTACCAGGTTCTCCTCCTCACACACCAATCCTGTGTGAGGAGGAGATTGCATGAACAACTAGTTACCGATTACAGTAGTAAAACATAGTCACAGATTGCCCCCAAAATAAAGACCTGTCACCAGCCTATCAAAGTACCTGTCTCCAGCCTAGAGTACCCGAGTACCTCTCTGCAGACCATCAGAGTACCTGAGTACCTGTCTCCAGCCCAGAGTACCCGTGTACCTATCTCCAGCCCATCAGAGTACGCGAGTACCCAAGTACCTGTCTCCAGCCCATCAGAGTACCCGAGTACCTATCTGCAGCCCATCAGAGTACTCAAGTACCTGTCCCCAGCCCATCAGAGTATCCGAGTACCTATCTCCAGCCCATCAGTGCACCTGTCTCCAGTCCATCAGAGTACCTGAGTACCTATCTGCAGACCATCAGAGTACCTGAGTACCTGTCTCCAGCCCAGAGTACCTGAGCACCTATCTGCAGCCCATCAGAGTACCCGAGGACCTGTCTCCAGCCCATCAGAGTACCTGTCTCCAGCAGAGTACTTGTTTACAGCCCAGAGTACCTGTCAAAGTATCTGAGTACCTATCTGCAGACCATCAGAGTACCTGTCTCCAGCCCAGAGTACCCAAGTACCTGTCACCAGCCTGTCAGAGTACCCGAGTACCTTTCTGCAGCCCATCAGAGTACCTATCTGCAGCCCATCAATGTACCTGAGTACCTATCTGTAGCCCGTCAGAGTACCTGGGTACCTATCTGCACCCCATGTCTCATAGAATATAAGTTGGGGTGTTTGATTTCCAAAATGGGGTCATTTTGTGGGCATTTCCATTGTCCTGGTGCTCCAGGACCTTCAAAAGTGGGATAGACAGTCAGGAAATTAGATATGTAATTTATGCTCCTAGAACTCCTAAACGTGCTATGTGGCCAGGCTGTGTAAAAGTCTCACACATGTGGTATTGCCATACTCAGGAGGAGTAGCAGAATGTATTTAGGGGTGTAATTTTTGCTATGTAAATGCTATGTGTTAGAAATATCTTATAATTTGACAACTTTGTGTAAAAAAAATATGTTTTCATTTTCTTCCACATTTTCTAAAAACTTGTGGAAAAAAAATGACATGTTCAAAAGATTCATTATGTCTCATAGAATATACGTTGGGGTGTGTGCTTTTTCAAAATGTGGTGTGTACTCCAGGGCCTTAAAAGATGCGATAGGTCGTCAGGAAAATATATGTGTAATTTATGCTCCTAAAATGCCTGACAGTGCTCCCTGCATGTTGGGTGGTATTGCCATACTCAGGAGGAGTAGCAGAATGTATTTTGGAGTGTAATTGCAAGTATGCATATTTTGTGTGTGAGAAAAAAAACTTATATTATGACAATTTTGTGTAAAAAAAAAAACGAATTTCTTAATTTTCCCAAGAATTATGGGAAAAAATTACAACTTCAAAAAACTCACCATGCCTCTTACTAAATACCTTGGACTGTCTACTTTGCAAAAAGGGGTCATTTGGAGGGTATTTGCACTGTCCTGACATTTCAGGGCCTCAAGAAATTAGATAGGTTGTCAGTACATCAGGTGTGATCAGGTGAGAGCAATTTTTAGTGATTGGCACCATAGCTTGTAGACTATAACTTTCACACAAACTAAATAATATCCACCAATTTGTTTTGTTTTTTAACCAAAGATATGTAGCAGTATAAATTTTGACCCAAATTTATGAACAAAAACTACTTGTTTGCAAAATTTTATAATAGAAACTAAAAAAAGTCTTTTTTTTCAAAATTTACGCTTTTTTTTTACTTATATCACAAAAATAAAAAATCCAGTGGTGATTAAATACCACCAAAAGAAAGCTCTATTTGTGGGGGGAAAAAATTCAAAATGGTTCGTGAATAGTTTTGCATAACTGAGTAACTGTCATTCAAAGTGTGAGGGCACGGAAAGCTGAAAATTGGTTTGAACAGGAAGGGGGTGAAAGTGCCCAGTATAGAGGTGGTTAAAAAGATAAACTGATTTGTCAGACAAACTTACCCTCTTACCTGTCAATTAATGCCTGATTGGACAGAAACTATCAACTGATGTATCCCAACAATCACCCAACTGTAGAAGGTACAAGATGGAGTCCAGAAGCATACTTAACTAAGTTATCTTGTTTGAGAACTGCACTGAAAAGCACAGTGTTACTTGAACTGTATTCCAGTATTTGCCTATCTTCACCTGAGAGAACTTGTAATAATTTAAGACTTAACATAAAATCTCAGAAATCTTTCATTAAGATCTTCTTGTTATAAAAGAAGTAAAGACACTCTAGGGATGATTATCATTGCTCCAGCCAGAATTCCTGAAAGTGGCAACAGCAGGCCATGTCTGTGCAAAGTGAGTTGGCAGTCACTTGTAGTGGGCAACCAGGGGCCTGTGTAACAGAACAAGGCAGAATCAATAGGTAACCTTTTAATATTAAAAGGGTGCAGATTTTATAAGAAAATAAAGATTGAAAACATGTTAAAGCTAATATGAGATTGTAGTAGTGACTGGGACTAGATCTGCTTTAAAAAGTTTTAGTCTAGGTCAGATTCACATTAAGACATCACTTTTTATATACAGAATGCCTCAGGCCCTATTGAGATATATCTGCCACCAGTTACAGAATTTCAGCATATGGAGCTCCATTTTATTTTTGCCCAGGGACCAATTTTCTTGAAAAATCACAAACGCATTCTCAAACACCTGTGTATAACCCCTCTTTTTTTAAATTAAAAGATCCTACCTTTTTTGCATGAATAAATATAGTATGTTTGTATTTACATTTATTTGTCATACTGTTTTGCTTACAGTAAATCCAGGTGTTGATGTACAAATTTACAAAAAATATTGCGCTAGTGGGTTGATTTACTAAAACTGGAGAAAATCTGGCGTAGGTCTGCATAGAAACCAATCAGGTTCCAGGTTTTTTTTTTTGTCAAAGCTTGATTGAACAAGCTGAAGTTAAAAGATGATTGGCTACCATGCACAGCTGCACCAGATTTTTGCACTCTCCAGTTTAAGTAAATCAACGCCTAGGTGTTTAAAACTCTCGTTCACACTGAACACGGCTTGAAAAGCGTGTGAGTTCATCTGAACTCGCACGATTTCAAAGTCGCATTTCCGTTCCGACTTCGGGGGCGACTTGAAAGACATCTGTGCGAATTTTTGCAGGTCTATTGAAAATCGCAGCCAAAGTCGGGAAAAGTAGTGCAGGAACTGTTTTGAAAATCGGTGTAGCGCCACAAAGTTGGCTTCGCACCGATTGGGACACTCCTATTGCTGGCAATAGGCTCCAATCTGACATGCGATTTGACCTGTCAAATCGGCCCGATGTGAACAGGGGCTAATGGTTTGTTCAGACGTGCAGCCAGGGGGAGGTAAAAGCAGGCGGTTGAGCTGTGGTTTCCCTGCCCCCCCCCATCCCCCAACCGCCCACCTAAACAAAGACATGGAGCTGCTCAGGGCTGTGCACATATCACAGCCCCAATGATTTACAGCTGCAAAAATAAGTAAACCCCTGTTACATTCGGCAGGCAGTACTGCCATTGAACGCAACCTATTAAACTTAATAGGGCCAAACCACAACCGCCTTGCAATGACATGCAATGCAGAAGATTGCGGCATGCTGGTTCGGCCTTTTCAGCATTAATACGGGTGGTAAAGGAGGCAAAATATCACCTCCCAGGTGCCTATCAAAAGCACTCTGAAAAGTGATTAAGCACAAATCACTTTTCAGAGGGGCAGCAAAGGGTGCTGCATGAGAGAACGGGCCCTTGCAAAGATGACCATGGTATCTTATGGGTAAAATAAAAGCAAAAACACTAACCATAGGCAGCTGTTGACAGATGCTCAGAAAAGCACAGAATCTCATTCTTTCCTGCCAAACAAATGCTCATTTTCTCTAGACTTAATCCTTCTTGCTTTCTCAACAGAGGACAATAGTATTCCACGAATATATTAAAGATACATTGCAGAGCAAGAGAGACTTCGAAACTAAATGCTGGCCATATGCTGGGTGAGTGTGGACAACGCATGCCAATGGAATTTTAAATCCATTCACTTCTGGCAGATAAATCCCCCAAGGACAAGAAGCAATACTGCTATGTCTACGAGATTTGCTGGAAAGTGAAATCAGCACATGCACGATGGCTTCTAATCAGTACAGGCAGAATACAACACTTTCATTCCCTGCATGCTTATGCATTGCTCTCTAGCGTGGCAATAAAGGAAGAGGATACAGACCATTTCCTTTCCAGGAACCACAAAACCACATTACTAATACAGAAATTACTATGCGTTCCAGGTACATTTTCATTTCACATCCCAGCCATCTACTGAAATTTTAGATAGCTGTCTTTTATCCAACTCTTATATATTTTTGTTAATGCAAATGGTTAGGAAGAGAAGTTGTCCAACTGGAAAAATAAGTTTTTTTTTGTATATCTAAATTAACTAAGCCACAATGCACACAAAGTTTTAATATGTTACCTACTTGACTATCAATATTTAGTTCAGTTTACTAAGGCTCAGTTCACATATGCACAGGAATGCGATGTGGCACACTGCGTATATCACATGCGATGTCTGTGCGGTGTGATTTGAGCCATTCATTTGTATGGCTCAAATTGCACCGCATCCGCACAAAAAAGGTGCAGGGCCCTTTTTTTTCCCCGCACTGGAATCGGATTGCACTGAGCGATCTGATAATCACACTGCGTTTAGCGGGCCGTTTTGGGGTGTCATTAACTTAACATTGACACGCTCTGCAGTTTGCATGAACACTATGCTATTTCAAAGCGGTGCGGGAAACACACAGGATTCACTGCGTTTCTCACACCACATATATGTGAACAGAGCCTTAAAAGTTTAAAGTGGTTGTAAAGCCCAATTTTTTAAAATTCAAATAATAAACGTGTTATACTTACCTGCTCTGTGTGATGGTATTGCACATAGCGGTCCCTTACGTCATCTTCTGAAGTCCCTTGCTGGTGCTCTCTGCTCTTCCTCTTCTGTGTGCCTCCATAGCATGCAGTGTGCTATGGGGGCACATGTACAGACACGCTCCTGAGCCGGGCTGTGTGCATCATAGACACAAACAACAGGTCTCGACCCCACCCCGTCACTCCTCACGGGATTTGACTGACAGCAGCTGGAGCCAACGTCTCCCACTGCTGCCTGAGTCTCCCATGGGAGGAGGCAGAAGAAAGAGAAGAGATGCAGCTGGATACAGCGATGGATTGCTAGAGGACTCAGGTAAGTGTTTGGGGGTGGGGGGGGGGGGTGGATAGGTCAAAAATGGTAAAAATGACTTTTTTTTACCTTAAAGTGGAGGTATAGCCAAAACCTAAAAACGCTAAACCTAATCTCAGCCACATTCTAAACCTATTCTATCCAAACCTGTAAAGAAAAAAAAATTGCTATACTTACCTTTTCTGCCGAACATGTCCAGACCCCAGTGTCGGCTGCTGTGTGCAGAGAGAAAACTGAAAATGGCTGAGAAATGCCTGGGAAGTGACGTCACCCATAGAGTTACTATGGCGCATTCATTGTTGGCTGTCTCTCTTGCACACTCCCACACACTAAATCCGCCATTGACAGCTCAGTGTGGGACCGGACCGGCTGTAGAATAGGTATGTATAGCGATCTCTTCTTTACAGGGTTGGATAGATTAGGTTTAGAATGTGGCTGAGAGTAGGTTTAGCATTAGATTGGTTGTGGCTAAACTTCCACTTTAATGCAGAACCACTTTAGTTTCATTGACCAACCTCATTTAACACATTTATATTTCATGCAATATTTTCAGTACAAACAGCCAGTAATCACAAAGATTATCACATGGGTGTTGTTCCTTAAGCCTAGGTTCACACACATATGCAGCTCTGTGTGTCGCGTTTTGCTTAGGCACACCAGCCCATTCATTTGAATGGGCTGTCATGCCTCAGGGAAAAGGTCCCTGCTGCATTTTAGATATTGCAGCCCGCTTTGAAACCTCAAGTGCAGTGCAGTTCCCAATGTAGGTGCGATTTCCAGTGCATAGGTCATGCCAATAGGATTAATGACACCTGCACGCATCTAGTGTGTTTTTTGTGTGGGTGGCTGCGGCTGCAGGAACAGGTGCTTGCAGCAGGAACCACCCACACAGGTGTAAACCTAGCCTAAAGCAAACCTTGCAGTTAAATGCAAGGTCCACTTATTATGCCCAGGCCCTCTCCTCCTTTAAAAAACACTGCATGATAGTACTTCAAAAGGGTTCAAAAAAGTTGGATTATATACATACCATACCTTGGTTTTCTGCATTGCCAGGTGTGATGTTACTATAATTTTTGAGAGATTGAAGAGCTGCTCAAAACTCTTGGAAAGACAGTCCAGTTGCAAGAGTATCTTTTTTTTTAAATTTGGCTTGCTCTACATTTCCCAGTGGCTCACAGGAATTGTGATGTCACTTGCGCCCAGGAAGGGGGTAAGGTAAAAAGATCAACGTGGAAAAGATCTAACAGATTCCCCCATACATGCTAAACAACGTGACTGGAAGAATTTCTTGCTGCAGGAATACCTGAACAATGCCTGCATCTAATTGGATGGATTCACTGTTTGACCAACAATCTTTCTCCCATCTTCTCTAATTTTTCACTTGAGGGATGTTCCTGTTTAAGGCTACATTCACATCTGTTTTTTATCCAAAAAGCTATGGTGTATTTAGAGATATTGCTATTTGGACCATTTGCATCCACATACAAACAGGATTAAATGCAGCACACTGTTAATGCATCAAATGCAATAGTATAAAGGCACTGTAATGGCTGATTATGAGTGATAGTTCTTCCTTATAGCTTAATATAGATAAATAATTTTTTATGGTTCCTGCTGCAAGCACAAGACTTATAAAAAGGCAATGTTGCAAAACATCCTTTAATTTCCAATGCACTGTAAACATTAAACACATTTTATCTGAATGTAGAAAGCAGCTTTCACCATTTCCCTATTTCTTTTTCTGCAGTGACTTCACTTCTGCACAGAAATCAATTTCCATGACTGGTCCTATGTGAAAGATTTAATATTCTGTTTGCAGCAATCCGTTACAGAAATCTAAGAAGTACTTGACAAGAAGGATAGCATAAAACAATGATTTAATATTAACGAGAATCTTGTGTCAGAAAACAATCAAAAAATCAGAGCTAGGCCCGCCAATTCATCAAGGTCCACCCGGTGGAAAGACAGAATCAAATGTCCAGGAGTGTTGAAGCATGCCCTTTATAGGAAGCCTGCGGACACTATAAGGCTCTCCTGCACAAGGACTGTGAAATTGTAAAGACAAAGCAATGAAATGGAACATTATCCGCTTGTTCTGTCCTCTGAAGGCACCTATGTAAAGGTTTTCAATGCTTTCTAACTCATTATTTATGTCTTCATGCTGGTTTTTATCTTCTGTTGGTCTTGGTAAGATTTAGAGTCTTCCCATGGACGAGGTCCTCGTATGTTGTCCCATTCCTCAAATCTGTTGTCTCTTATTTTCTGAAAATAGGGAAACAAATAAGCTTAGAATAATCTATGAATGAGAAGCATTGATACATTCAGCATTGGGAATGGGAT
Organism: Lithobates clamitans; assembly: GCA_037952925.1. Taxonomy (NCBI): domain Eukaryota; kingdom Metazoa; phylum Chordata; class Amphibia; order Anura; family Ranidae; genus Lithobates; species Lithobates clamitans. The sequence goes on from JBBGZY010000545.1 coordinate 2,090,597, forward strand.
CTCTAAATGCAAAGATAAAAGCAGTCTTCACAGAACAAACAAATTCAACATGAGCATTACAGAACCTCAAAGAAAACCTGTACCCGTACTATGCACGTTAAAGTATTTGCATGTTTTATTTTACAAGCAGTAAAATGCCTTTAAAACAAGTCCTTATTTGCTTTTGTAGCTGCCCTCACTGGCCTCTGTAGCTGCAGGCACGAGGAAGCAAATTTAACAAAGCTGCTGAAATAAAACAAAGTACTCTCTGCTGTACGCACCTCTTGCCATTTTTCTGCACCCCTGTTCCTACCTTTTAGTGCATAGTTGAGTCATATGCACAAAAACATAGGAACTGGGGTGCAAAAAAATGGCTGCAGGTGCTCTGGACTGAGGAGTCAAAATGTGAAATATTTGGCTGTAGCAGGAGGCAGTTTGCTCATGAAGGGCTGGAGAGAGGTACAATAATGAGCTTCTGCAAGCAACAGTGAAGCATGGTGGAGGTTCCTTGCAAGTTTGGGGCTGCATTACTGCAAATGGAGTTGGAGATTTGATCAGGAATGGTGGTGTCCTCAATTTTGAGAAATACAGAAAGATACTTATCCATCATGATATATCATCAGGGAGGTGTGTGATTGGCCCCAAATTTATTCTGCAGCAATACAACGACCCCAAGCATTTAGCCAATGTCATTAAAACGAAGTTCCACCCAAAAGGGGAAGCTCCGCTTGGTTGCTTCCTCCACCTCTCCACTGCCGCATTTGGCACCTTTCAGAGGGGAGCAGATACCTGCCAAAACCAAGTACCCATCTTCCACATCCAGGTAAGATCGCCGCAATGGTTGTGCAGTGATCTACGCAACTTCCGGACCCTCCCCCCTGCTGCCTACTGGGAGACACACAGGTCCCAGAAAACAGTGGAACCGTTCAGAAAGCGCAACGCAATTTGCGCATGCGCAGTAGGAAACAGGCTGTGAAGCCGCAAGGCTTTACTTTCTGTTTACCTTGGTGAAGACCTGCACCCGGAGCCCATGGACAGATCAGCTTGGGGTGCCAACATTGCGGGCTCACTGGACAGGTAATATTGCTTCCCAATATTTGTAGCTGCTGACTTTGAATTTGTTTTTCCCCAGGCTGGAACCCCTCCTTAAGTACAATCTTCAGCGTAAGGAAGAACAAGGAGTCCTGGAAGTGATGGTTTTGCCCCCACAGGGCTCTGATCTCAAGATCATCGAGTCTGTCTGGGATGAAGAGACAGAAGGGTTTGAGGCAGCCTACATGCACAGAGGATCTGTGGTTATTTCACCAAGATGTTTGGAACAACCTACCTGACGACTTCCATTCAAAAACTGTGCGCAAGTGTACCTAGAACAATTGATGGCGTTTTGCTGTTCACACTAAAAAAAAATGTTACCTTAAATTTTCCAATCATGTGAAAATGACAGACACAGTTCATTGACAGACACAGTGCTCCATTATTCAGAACCATATGGATATACTGCCCCCTACAGGAGTAGGACACTAGGCAGAAAAAAAGACTTGGCTACGCCTATGGGCAGTCCTAGGAGGTATACACCCCCCTCTCTGCTATAGGCCTTCAATTTAGTAACAAGCAGTATCAGAAGTATTAAAACTCCTTAAAGGGGTAGGTGCTGTGTCTGTCAATGAACTCAAAGAAATGGATTTTACGTTAAGTCAAAAATCCCATTTTCTCTTTTGTTCATTGACAGACACAGCGCTCAATTATTCAGAACCATAGGGACGTCCCAAAGCAGTGCCAAACATGAGGTGTGGGACAACTAAAAATCCCAGGCTAACACAAGAGTCAACCAGGTAACAGGAGCTCAACACAGAACAAGCTGGAGCCCAACCTGAACAATACCCCTTCAAGAGGGAATAAACAGCAGCTTGCAAAACCTTGCGGCCAAAAGAGGCATCCGCAGATGCCAACACATCAACTTTGTAGAACGTTGTGAAAGTGTACACCGATGACCAGTGGCCACCATGCAAACTTGCACAACGGACGCCTGATGACAGAAGGCCCAAGAAGTACTAAGTGCCGGAGAATAATGCGCCGTAACAGGGAAAGGTGGAACCAGATCCCCGACAGAATAGGCCAGAGTCATCATCTGTCTGATCCATCCAGAAATGTTCGCAGAAGAAGCAGACAGCCCCTTTCTTGGCCCGTCCGTGATCACAGCGAGTCTGACCTCCAACAAGAATCAGTGGCTGCCAAATACACCCGAATCCCCCAAACCACATCCAGGGCAGATAAGGCAAATTCCTTAGGATGTGTTGACCAGGGACACAAGGAAAGCAACAAAATGACCTTATTGAAATGGAAATCCGAGGAAGGAACGATGGAAAAGGGCGAAGAACCACCTTAACCTTGTGTAACCTGGGGTAAGTTGTACGACAAGATAACGCCACCCTTTCTGACACCCTGCGAGCAGAGGTGATAGCCACCAAGAGGCCACCTTCCGAGACAGAGTAAGCAGTGGAATCTCCAGAATATTTTGAGAGAGGCTTCTGGAGAACCGAAATCACCAAGTTCAGATCCCACTGCGGTATAAGAGACCGCACCAGTGGAAACAGACGTCAAACCCCTTGAATAAAAGGTACGCACCAGGGAGTGCGAGACCAGGGGACACGGAAGAAGACCACCCAGACTGACACCTGGCCCTTGATGGTACTCGAGGCCCATTCCTGCTCAACCGCCCATGAAGGGAGGTCGGAATTGGAGCCACCGAGAAAGAACAAGGATGAATGCTCGGTGACTCACACTATGATATATGCACTTTCCACATCCGGAGGTAGAGCCTCCTAGAGGTAGCTAGACTCCCTAGCCATCAGCAGCGTCTGAACGGCAGCACCTAGCCCATCACAGCCAGGCCATTAAAACCAGCGACTCTAATGCAGGATGGAAGAACGGCACTTGGGACAGTAGATCCTGCCTGAGAGGCAGTCACCAAGGAACGTCGGCGACCAGGTTCACCCGGTCCACGTACCCAGACCGACGGGACTCATCTAGAGCCAAAAAAATGACTGGAATCCCAGCGGCCGTGATCCCGCACAAAAGCCACAGCAGAAGCTGGAGAGGAGGAAAGGCGTAGAGAGCAAATGTTACCAGCCCCATGGGCCACCAGAGTGATTGGGGTGCCCACCAGAGGTTCCCGTGACCTTGCCAAAAAAAATTGGTACCGTCCTGTTGAACCAAGATGCAAACAGATCTACCTCAGGAGTGCCCCATCGGAGAAACATCTGATGAAACGGGGCCTGGTGAAGAGTGGTCCAACCCTAGCCGACTGTGGCATCCAACTGTCAATATTCCACTCCTGGAATGCATACTTCGGAGAGGGCCGGAACAAGACGTTCTGCCCACCGGAGGATACTGGCAACTGCCAGGCTGTCAACGCCCTATTTTTCCCGTCCTGGTGATTGACATAAGCCACTGCCGTTGCACTGTCCGACTGGATCTGTACCGGGGGCCCCCGACGTCGATCTGTCCATGATTCAGACATAGTCGGATTGCTCGAAGTTCCAGTATACTGCTCGGTAGTCCGGATTCCACCAGCGTCCAACGACCCTGAGCAAAGCTCAGTCCCAGGACATCTCCCCACCCGGACAGACTGGCATTGGTGGTCACCCTGTTCAATACAAGGGGAGAAAGGATTTACCCTGCCGAAGAACCGGGGAGCGAAGCCACCAGACCAGGGAACCGCTGGTTTTCTGGCTCAGCCGAATCCGATTTTCCAGAGAGCTTGGGCACTTGTCCCATTATGCCAAGATCTCCCTGAAGGGAGCTTGTATGGAACTGTGCAAATGGAATCGCTTTAAAAAGGTAGATACCATCAGACCCAACACCCACATGCAGATCCGCAGGGAGGGCCACCTCTTGGACAATAGTAAATGAAAAAACGCAGTATGCAACTTCTGGAGTTTGTCCAGAGGAAAAAACACTCTGGCCAGAGCTTAAGCCCAGGCTCAGATAATCCAATGCTCTGGAAGGGGCCAAAGCAGACTTCAGATAGTATAGAAGCCAACTGAAATCTGTCAAGGTCTGTTTAGGAGCTACATTGCCCCTAGAGGTAGTCGAGGACTTGCAGAAGAAGATCGTCCAGGCAGCCCAGGACCGCAAACCCCCACTGACGTAACCATGCCAGATCCAGGGCCAACACCTTGTGAACACCCGAGGAGTGGCGGCAAGACCAAAGGGCAACACCACGCGCTGATATTGCTCAGCACCCACAGCAAAATGGATGAAGTGCTGGAATCGGACACATAGTGGAATGTGTAAGTAAGCATTCGTGTTGATAGAAGCCAGAAAGTCGCCATGATGAAGGGGTGTCACCGCCGTGCGGACGGACTCCATCCTGAACTTCTGTACCCACACATGGCAGGTCAGGGTCTTGAGGTCCAGAATCGGACATACCATGCCCTCCATCTTTTGGACTGTGAACAGGTTTGAATAAAACCCCTGAAACTGTTCCCGACACAGGAACCGGGACAATCACGCTCTGAAGCAACAGGGCTTGCACAGCCCCACGAGAAGAACAGCAAACGGTCCAGCGACAGACGCACATTGAAAGCAAAAAAACTTTTTGTGGAAAAAGGCCATAAAACTATCTTTTAACCGGACAAAATCAGGATGCGTCATCCAGGGTAGCCCCCCACATTACATGTCTAAGCACCACTGCGGAAACAGAAAGCTCAGCACCCAGGGGAACCGTGGCCAAGAGGCATAGCATACAAACTGCAGCGCCTAGACCAACAGATCCGCCAATGCAGCAAAGGCATAGGGATTCTGCTCCCCTTCCAGGTATGTCAACTGGATCTTTAGAAGCCAGAGATTTCTCTATTGGAATCACGGTTGCCTTGAGCAGCCTAAAGACAAGGGGGTCCATCACTGGTGGAACAGTCCACTTCTGAAGGAGGGACTCCTCAAAGGGGTACCTCACAGCAAGCGTTTTCTAAAGCACAAAGAGCACTTTGGACACTCCCAGTCTTCATGGACAAATTTGGCAAAATAAGGGGGAGAAGGGAAAGCTCATGGATGCCAAATGGGAACTGGCTCTCCACCGCAGCCGCGGCTGCATCTCCCATCTTGAAAAGTTCCCACACAGATGTAATAGGTGCAACAACCAGCGCCTTTTCATGCACCACTGCAGTTGTGGAGGAATCATCCTCACTCCCTGACAGGTCAGGGAGCGTGGCCACCAAACCCGCAAGGTGGGCCACGTCTGTGGTGGCAGAACCAGATATAGGATCGTTCGAGACAGAGGAGGTAGGGGAGGGCGGGGGGGTGCCATTTACTATTCTATATGCCTAAGCACCACCACAAAAAACTGAGGAGGGGGCCTCCAACCGAGACCCCCACTGCTCGGGGCCCACACAGGAGATGTCGACCGAGGCCCCGCTCAGGGGGCGCCGGATGCCCTGCACAGGGGGCACAGACCGAGGCCCCTCACAGGGGGCACAGACCGAGGCCCCCTCACAGGGGACGCTGACTGAGGCCACGCACAGGGGCTGCCGCACACACGAGGCACAACTGAGGCTCCTAACAGAGGGCCCAGGTCGAGGCCCCTCACAGGGAGCGGCAGGAGCACCCACGCCGGGCCCCCAAAAGGTGATCGCCCTCAGAGCACCCACAGTGCCGCTCCTCAGGCATGAGGCCTAGCAGGCTGCAAAAGCCATGGCCTAAATTTTCAGCTGCCTGCCGTGAGTGCGCTGCCCAGGGGGGGACCGGACCGCTGGACGGAGGGCAGACACCCAGAAAACGGAAGCGGTGGCTTCCGCTGCCCGCCCACCCAGCAGCCGGTCGGTAGGCCGCAAAGCCGCAGCTCAAATTTTCAGTCGAATGCCACAAGTGCGTGGCCCACGGGGAGACCGGACCACTCCGAGCCGCTGAAAGGAGGGCGGACACCCAAAAACAGAAAGCGGCGGCCTCCGCCGTCCGTCCTGGGGCCGCCCATCCAGTGCCCGGTTGGTAGGCCACAAAGTCGCGGCCTAAATTACGGGAGGGCCACCGCAGGCTGTCCCCTGATCGTGGATGTCCAGTAACCCGCCTCTTAGGCCCAACCACTGCAGCAGGTGGGCCCAAGGGATACCCCCCCAGCAGCAACCCCCGAGAGTGGGAGGGGGGGACAGTGTGTCCAAAAGGCACCGAGGCCAGAAGCCTGGGCCTCACCTGGGAAGAAAGGGAGGGAGGTGGGTGGAGGAGAACCCCCGGAGGGACCGACCACCCCAGGGAGTACCTGCGCCCCACACCACGTCCAGGGAAGGAGAGGAGGGGCCCTGTACTTACCGATCCAGTGAAGTGTGCGGGCAACGCTCCCAGACAGATTCCCCTCGCCACCGAAGTGGGGGGGCTGTCGGCCATGAGATACGCTGCGACTCAGGCCGAAGCCCGGTCATTTACGACCTCGCAAGACGTTTAACTTGCAGAGCCAGCCCCCGTCCAGTGGGACTATGTCACGGCCAACCTACAGCATAGCTGAGATCTGCACGCGCTTGCTGGCCAGACTGGGGAGACCACTGGATCTTAGTGTCCAGCCCGTCAGTTGATTGTAGATCTCACCGGAGAAAAATCCAGGAAACAATAAAATAACAAACAAAAAAAATTCCCAGGACTAGAGATCCCAGCAGGGAACTAGGTCCTTACTCCTGACTAGGCAGAAAAAAACTGAAGGCCTAAAGCAGAGAGGGGAGTGTATACCACCTAGGACTGCCCATAGGCATAGCCAAGTCTTTTTTTCTGCCTAGTGTCTTACTCTTTTAGGGGGCCGTATAGCCCTATGGTTCTGAATAATGGAGCGCTGTGTCTGTCAATGACGAAAGTGAAAACTCATTTTTATTTTGTCCGAACACAATTTGATTACTGAAGTGACTCCATTTTTTTTGTGTGAACATTCTTAACTCCAAGCCCAAGTTGACAGGTAACTTTACAAAACAGACTAGACCTTGATGGTATCTTGGCTGAAAGAGGTGGTACGTACTAGAGAGAATTACTGAAATTTCCTCTCCTAACAGTTTCACCAGACAAGATTCTGCAACGGTGACAGCAGTAAAAGTTAGAAAGGGGTCCTAGCCTTCCCCTACTCTACGAAAACAAAAACTTTAATTTCTGGGTTTGCTGTTGGGGAGTTACCCTCCCCTCCTGTTGGGTGAATCAGTTGTCAGCAGAACAGCAAGTTTTGGCTTGTGAGACATATTTAAGTTGACCTGGCAGGAACTAGCACATTTTTGGGTGACTAGATCAATTACAACAAGAAATCCAGAGAATAAATGTTTGAGTATGGACACTCATAGGATTCATCAACCTGACAGCATTGTTTCTGAGGAAAAGTGTACCCCCATTTTTGAAATGGTGATTATAACATGCATCTGGGAGGATAATTAAAAAATAAAAAGGTAGACGCCCCAATGAAAAAGTACAGGCATACCCAACTTTACGCAACCTCACTTTATGTACACTATGGTGGTGCAGGCCCACACACGGGTGACACCAGGCCTGCATGTCCTAACAATCAGGGTGCACTGCCAGGCACCGCTCAGGGTAAGCAGCCGCTATTCAGTCTCACATTCTCCACCAACATCCTCCGCTGACCCCTCTGTCCTGCCCCATAAATTGCCGCTCACCAGTGTCCTCCACTCGAGTCACCCCCATTACCTCCTTTGCGCAAAGCCCTCTGGTGCATACTTATGCTGGACAAACTTCAAGTACACTGGTGCAGCCTATGAGAGCTGACTTCACGGAACGACAGAGGACACCACAGTTTGTCTCTCAGCCCTGCTCCTTCCAATAGATCTCCCTCAGAGAGCCATGGAGTGGAGATGCGGTCTCCCATGCTGATCATCCGCTCTGTGCTGCTGCTGAAAGGAGCTAAAGCAACAATAAACCAGTGCTGGGAGTGCAGCCGGCCGCAGCACTCTATACTTTCTCACGAAATACAACAGCCAGGTGGACACAAGTGCTAGACCAAACCATGCTGGCCAGAATCTACATCAACCTGAAGCCCTGCACCATGGTCACGGTGAGTGAGACCACCCCACCTCCCCTGGGGACAGGGACCACCCCACCTCCCATGGGGACAAGGACCACCCCATCCTTCCTGGGGACAAGGACCTTGGGGAGCACCGAGAGGGGACCCAGGACTACAACATATCCAATTTTGGGGTCGGCCAGCTTGCCTAGGTAATCAGCTGTAAATGACTACTGCAATGCAGTACATGCAATGAGAAGTGGAAAAAAGCTATTGCTTCCCTTTAAGTGCATTTTTGTTTTACATACATACTCTGGTCCAATTGTGTACTTAAAAGTGGGGTATGTCTGTATATAACTTAATGGACCTAGCTGCACTATATGGTAAGATTTAGTTGGAACAGACATGAACTGAACACCACCCTCCACCCAGCAACTTAAAAGCCATGTTGAATATTAATCAGACTTGATAACAGAATTATATTTATGCAAAATAGGCTTGAAATAACTTAAAACATTCAATCCCTCAAAAGAAATGCTTATCTCCTTTGGAGTGACAGGCTAAAGTCACAAGTTAAACATATACCGTTCATAGATACTAATCAGTTCTGTCTGGTAACTAGATTGGCACTTTTTAACCGCTTCCGGACCAGCTGCCGCAGTTACACTGCGGCAGGTTGGCTCCCCTGCGCAAAACCATGTAGCTATACATTGGCTCGTGAGGTCCAGATAGCAGGGGGTGCCGATGCTCGTGGTCGACGGTCGCGATGACCGCCGGCCACAAGCGATCGTGAGCAGGAGACACAGAACAGGGACGAGTGTGTGTAAACAGACACTTCCCTGTTCTGTTCTGATAGCAGTGACAGATCGTGTGTTCCTATTAGCTAGGAACCACGGTCCGTCACTTCCTCTAGTTAGTTCCCTACCCCTTCCGTTAGAATCACCTCTCAGGGAACACAGTTAACCCCTTCACCGCCCCCTAGTGTTAACCCCTTCACTGCCAGTGACATTTTTACAGTAATCAATGCATTTTTAATCGCACTGATCGCTGTAATAATGCCAATGGTTCCAAAAATGTGTCAAAATTGTCCGATGTGTCCGCCATAATGTTGCAGTCACAATAAAAATTGCAGATAGCCGCCATTACTAGTAAAAAAAAATGAATAAAATTTAAAAATGCTATAAACCTATCCCCTATTTTGTAGACGCTATAACTTTTGCGCAAACCAATCAATATACGCTTATTGCGATTTTTTTACCAAAAATATGTAGAAGAATACATATCGGCCTAAACTGAGAAAAAACTCACTTTTTTGAAAAAAAAAAAAATGGGGATAGTTATTATAGTAAAAAGTACAAAATACTGTGGTTTTTTTTTCAAAATTGTTTTTGTTTATAGCGCAAAAATTAAAAACTGCAGAGGCGATCAAATACCACCAAAAGAAAGCTCTATTTGTGGGAAAAAAGATCGTCAATTTTGTTTGGGTACAATGTTGCAGGACCGCGCAATTGTCAGTTAAAGCGTCGCAGTGCTGAATCGCAAAAAATGCTCTGGTCAGGGAGGGGGTAAATTCTTCCAGGGCTGAAGTGGTTAACTCACGTCTATATTTCTGTGTTATTTTTTTGCCAAGTTATAAACCTATGTCTGTGCTTTAAGATTATGTTCATGAACATACTGTAAACTCTACAATAAGGTAGATGCTGGAAAAATATGTCAGACTGGGTTGTCATTCTCTATGTGTCTATTATGTGTCAAAAATAAATTGCCACAGATGTTTTTTCACTTTTCTCTTTGTGACATCTTAAAGGATAAGTGCACCTTTCGGAACATGTCACACCTGTATATAGGGTGTAACATGTTACTGTGCTCCAGTCCTCACAGCCCCTTAAACCCCCATTGTGACAGTAGGTAGGGGATGCTCTCCCCGCACCTGCAGTCACAATTTGAAAACAGAGCGGCCATGCGGAGCTTCACCCACATGGCCGCATCATTAATTCTCAGATGTCTGTGAATGAATAGACTACCAATATGGTCAGCCATTATGGCTGACAGCTTGTAATTCTCAATGAACTGCGAGGAAGCTGGCAAGTGCTCTTGCAGTTCATCGATTTTCCTGCTCTCAGGTAACTGCTTGCCTGTATCAGAGGTACGGGCAGATAGCTATCCTGACAGTCTGCAGGAGCCAGACATTGCACCTATGATCTGCTGATTGTGGGTGCAATGCTCTGCAGGCTCCATAGAAAAAAAAATAATAAATGCACACATAGGGTCATTGTAATCAGGATAAATACAATATTTTCAGTAAAAATATTTGAAACAGTCTGAATTATTAAAAGGTTACATTCAATTTGAAATCTGGGATAAGCAAATATTGTCTAATGACAAGAGGTAAGGCTCCATTCACACCTGAGCGTATCAATTTATTTGCGTTTTTCAAGGGTTTTTTTTAAGCTTTTTAAAAGCGTTTTAGAAGCTTATTACAATCATTTTAACGCGTCAGGCCTTTTGGTTTAGCTAATAATACACACTAGGGGGAGGAGAGGGAGAGGAAATTAGGGATAGAAAGCTGCTATTTGAGCAGAAAACGCTTGTAAAAACGCTCAAGAAAAGTCAGGCATTTCTATTGAAGTCTATGAGGCCAAAAACGCTTGTAATCTGCCAATAAGAAGCTCATGTAGTCTTTTGAACTTCAGGCATTTTGATTCAGGTGACAGAACACTCATATTTGAACAGGGTTGAATAAAATGAATATGATTCGGCTTGTTAAGCGTTCTAGAGCTACAAGCTTCAAGCAGAAAATCACTCAAGTGTGAATGGGGCCTTAGTGTATTCTTACTTAAATCTGTGCTCTTTGTATATTTTTTCCAGATCTGTGCAGTAATCCAGTGTGAAACTTTTCCTTTGTGCAGTAACTTCCTGAATTCAAGATCATTTACTGCTGCTCTACAGAACAGTGCATTTTCCCCAGCAGCTGCAAACGTGCCCTCTCGTTTCTCTTTCGTAGCTAATCCTGCCAATGCCCCACAAGCTGGAAAAGAGTTGGATTAAATATTTTAGCACAGCATGGGACGTTTGATGCAGGGGGATGTTCAAGAATTCTTGCTATTGAATGTTGAGGAAGAGAGCATCAGGAAAATAGAGGGAAGGGACCATTGGCAGGAAGCAGCAATTGACATGGATGTTCCTGCAGCAGCAGCTTACTGCCCAGTGAGCGGGAGCAAAGAGAAGAGTGGGGACTTGTAAGGTGGCAGAACGTACCTAGGTGCCAGAGATTGTAGAGTAATTGAAGGGGAGGCAAAACAGCAGTGAGTTAGGATTTTGTCCAGGGGTAGGGGGAGTTTGTAGAGGAATGGAAGGAGCAGTCTCCTCATTCCACCAGATGGCATTGACCCATGGGTACCGTCCACAGCTATCCGTCCTGCTGTTCCACATACTATAACTCAGCAGTCTTGGCCATTTTAAACACATCTGCTGCTGAGAGCACTGTAGTGATGCACAGCTTCTATCAAGAGTGGTAAATCTACTAGTCAAAAAAAAAAAAAAAAAAACACAGATCTCTCAATACCACCCCACAGGGAACAAATATAGTGCCACTTGGAAGGGCTGCTGCGAAAGAAACCTTTGCAGAGGCTTTTTTTTCATGATAAAAACTACCCAGCCTCTGCCTGTAAAATTGCCAGCTAGTAAAAAACAAAAAAGTCGACAGTGAATTTAGAGTCTGTACAATATTTCTGGCTTTTGTCTCAGAAGTCTAATGCTACGTACACATGGTCGGAATTTCCGACAACAAATGTTCGATGTGAGCTTGTTGTCGGAAATTCCGACCATGTGTAGGCCCCATCGGACATTTGTTGTTTGAATTTCCAACAACAAAAATTTGAAAGCTGGTTCTCAAATTTTCCGACAACAAAATCCGTCATAAATTCCGATCGTGTGTACACAATTCCGACGCACAAAATTCCACGCATGCTTGGAATCAAGCAGAAGAGCCGCACTGGCTATTGAACTTCATTTTTCTCGGCTCGTCGTATGTCTTGTACGTCACCGCGTTCTTGACGTTCAGAATTTCCGACAACATTTGTGCAACCGTGTGTATGCAAGACAAGTTTGAGCCAACATCCGATGGAAATAGATCCAGAATTTTGTTGTTGGAATGTCCGATCGTAAGTACGTGGCATAAGAGTCACAGTTCAATCTAGTTTTTGTTTTAGGATAAAGACTGCCTTGACTCTTTATGGCGCTGTGGTTTTGAGGTGTATTTATAGACTCTGTTATGGCATTTTATTCATTTTTAAGACAATACAGTGTTGTACTGGGAAAAAAGATCACATATTATGCAATTAAACAGTTTTGCCACTGGCCAATAGATATGAAGTTGAGGGCTTTAGTTTAATTTTTTTTTTTTATTAAGGCTAGGTTTACTCTGCTGCAATCTGACTTTGATCTGGTTTTTAGTGCAATTATGTAGTGCGACTTGGATGTGGTTTGCCTATTATATGGAGCCAAAATCATGCTGGAATTGTATCAAAGTAGTACGGGCACCTTTTCCAAAATTGCGCCTTGCTGGTTTGCATTGATGTGAATGGCTACCATTGAAAACAATGTGATTTCCATTGTCATGCAATTTTGTGCGACTCAAGTTGCATCTGACATCGCACTAGTGTGAATGGAGCAGTTCAGGCCTATTACGGCTAGATACAAAATCAGGTGTTGCAGCCAAAATTGCCCAAAAAGTCCTTATTCAAGTTGGAATTAAATCAGGTTGAAGTGCTGCCGCTATATTTATGCCAAGCAATATTATACCAGCAAAAAATGTATTTACACATGCAAAATATGTATTGCCAGAATACAGTGTCGCTGACACTGTCTGTTCCATAACATTGCATACAACTTAAAGCTATATCCCAAGCATGTATTATAATGGAATGGTGTTTTTCCCATTTTATCCATCAGGCCGGTTCACACCATGCCCGCACATAAATCGCACAGGAACGTGCTGTTTGTTCTTGTGCGTTTCTTGTGTGGTGCAATTTCAGCCCGTTAAAGAAGTTGTAAACCTCCATTTTCAAGTTGTACCTATAGGTAAGCCTATAATAAGGTGTACCTATAGGTACTGTAAATATCTCCTTAACACACACCGTGTAGGAGATATTTACTTTGTACTGCGCCGATGATGTCGGCACTAGCGAGTGCCGTGACTGTCGGCTCCCGCGTGCGAGTGACGTCACACGACTCCAGCCAGTCACAGAGCCGGAGTCTGCGGCCCCGGAAGGAAGAGTGGCGAACATAGATGCGACCTCCAGCGGGGACAGTGTGGGTTTCGTTTTACAGGTAAGTGTCACATACTGTGCTAGTATGCAATGCATATTAGCACATTATGCTTTTACTTTGCAGGGAACAAAAAAGGAAGTAAAACCCATCAACGTTTACTTCCTCTTTAACTTTGAATGGGCTAAAATCGCACTGCATGAAAAGTGGTGAATGCACTACTTTTTAAAATGCATGTACAAAAGTACTGTGCAATCTAGTATGAGCAGGTGCTGGCAAACAAACTTTTGGGGTGCAGTTAACTTTGTATCAAAACCTGCTGCAGATCGCAAATGGAGTGTGTTTTGCATGCCATGTGACTCATTCATGTGCGGGCATAGTGTGAACCGGCTCACCCTCTCTCCTTTGAACTAAATTTTTCAATGTTTGCATTGGTACATGTTCCCCATGGCATTACCCAGATCTCTGTTCCCTTTATTTAGCAACCCCTTGCCTACTACCCTTGAAAATGAGCAGAATTGATTTTAGAAGTCTGGCAATCATTCCATTGAATGTGTTTTTCCATATTTGTTTGAAAGGTGCAAAAAAATTCTTCACTAAAAATCTTGTCAGCTTTTAACTTCCCGTTTTCTGCATGTCCTAAATTCGTATCAGTTACATTGTTCTCAGTTATCTCTGAGGATTACAGAGCCACACCCATCTCTGTTATGAAGAAGAGGAGGTGGTGAGATTTCTGAAGGCTTGTCCTGATACAGTAGGGTGAGTAAGCATTGTAACTTAAAGATAGGAAATATGCTACTGGTAGAACCAACAGGTTAAAGCAGTGGTCTCCAAACTGCGGCCCTTTGCTTTCCTTTATCCGGCCTTTGGGCACTATTACTCCAACTGATACAAAACACTATTGTGCCAACTGACACCAACAACGGGGCACCATTTCTGCCACCTACCCCAATAATGGGCCACTATTCCTCCCAATTATACCAGTAATGGGGCACAATTCCTTCCCTAAATACCAAATGTGGCAATGTTTACTCCCACTGATGCCAGGAAAATGTCCTCTCCCGCTGGCCACAGGCCGGCCCCCCTAAAGTGTGAAGGACAATAAACTGGCCCTTTGTTTAGAAAGTTTGGAGACCCTTGGGTCAAAATAAAGAAAAAACAGTTTAAAAAAGGAAAACAAGGCAGCCACCACATCTAAGGACTGGTAAGCTGTAACATAATCACATTTTTAATTTGGGTTTAGATGTGCTTTTACTTATGGTGTGGAAAGTAGGATGGAACAGGTTAAGTAGACAGAGTATCACATGGGATTAAGCCATTACCCACTCAAAAGCATTGGGCTTATTCATCAGAGACTACTGCATTTTTTATGTAATAGCTTTATTCGTCACAAACAGCTGCCCAAGACCTGTCTATACAATTATATTTAAAATGCTTCCAGCTTGTCCTCTCTGCTGGCATACCAGAGAAGAGGAACAGAGGACAGGATATAACCTTCATCTTTGAATACCTGTGTTATACTTAATGGCGTTTTACATGAGTTCTCAACCTCAAGCATATATTCATATGAACATAATAGAAATATGGTCACCCTCATGTCTAACTTTATTGCCAAAGTAACTTGTTTCTTTTCTTTTCCTACAGGACCTGGTCAGACCTCTCATTTATTGCCAACAAAAGGAGTCCCAGATAAAGTCTAGGACCACCGCCTGCTTTTTGATATCTCAAAGAAGCTGCACAAAAAAAATCAGGTTATAGAAAAATATCAAGATGAATTGGGATCATTAATAAAATATAAATGAAAAGATCAGAACACGGTGCCGCTTTTAAGTTTCAAACATATCTAATGGATTAAAATGAAAGGGAGAAAAAGCTTTTTCAAATAAAATTATATCTAAAGTGCAAGTGGGCTTTTATGTGAAGGAACATGCTGCACCATTTAGAAATGTCTATGCAAATGACTTATTCTTTTCCACAAGGTTAAGGACACTTTTCTCACTGTTGGTCTAAGGCTGGCCATACATTAAGCAATTTGCTTTTCTTTACCATCAGACTAAAGGGAAAAGTCGGCCATAGATGGATTGAAATTCGGCTGGTTCAGCAGGAACTGGCCAAATTTCGATCCATCATTGGGCAGGCTGGTTGTACTGAAGTCAATCAACTTCAGTACAACCAGCCTTTTGGTTTTTTTTCTGTGCGATTACTGCTGCTGGCTATATCTGGCAGCAGTAATGATTGTATTCTGACAGCGGAGAAACCGCTCGCTGTCAGAAAACAATAACGGCGTGAGAAGGATTCCACCATCAACACAGAATATGTGTTATAGCTGCGCTATGGTTTTCTGACAGCAGGAGGTTTCACCGCCATCAGATTAGGATTACTGCTGCCGGATATAGCCAGTAGCAGTAATCACACAGGAAAAACCCTATAGGCTGGTTGTTCTGAAGTTGATTGATGAACTTCAGTACTGCCAGCCTGCCCATAGATGGATTGAAATTCAGACAGTTCCTGCTGAACCAGCCAAATTTCAATCCATCTATGGCTGACTTTACTTTTTAGTCTGATTGTAGGGAACTAAATAAGGAAGGATGTTTTATAAATCAAAGTGCAGCCAATGATAGTGCAGAACAGTAGTGATAAATTATTTACATTTGCCAGTAGATCTCAATCTGATTGATATAGGCCCTCCTAACTCTGCTTAGAAGTAGTACTGCACCAATATAAAATATTGCCATGATTAATTTTTTTTAGGGTCCTCACTGACAAAGGAGGCCATCTAAATGTGCAGGAGTGATTTGACTCCCCATCAGCACCTCAGCCTGCAGTAAGACATATAAATATCAGACTAAAGTGTATTCCCTATTTCTGTGAAAGCTGCTGTATCAGCTCATGAGGTGGCAATAGTGTATGATTTTTTTGACACCCCCCGAAAATGGTAATTTGGCAGTTGTCTGTGTGATACCCCAGATAGTGCCATTATTCTAAGTAAAGTGTTGTTTTGTTTATTTGTGGCCATATGAATTGTAAAATGAAAGAGCAGAGAAAGCAGTTATTTAGAACTATGATGGGCACTACCTTGTCAGGCAGGAGATGGTGTGACATCACTCTGGTGACACCAGGCAAAAGGAAGGATCAGCTCTTTACCTGTAGCGGTTATAGTTTCCAAATCAAGTGTCAATAAATGTTGTTTCTTAAAGCATGACTGTTATGCAGCTTACACACGAGCGGACTTTTCGATCGGACTGGTCTGGCGGACAATCCGATCGTGTGTGGACTTCATCGGACTTTTCCAGTCGAAAATCAGACGGACTTTAGATTTGAAACATGCTTCAAATCTTTCCAACAGACTCGAGTCCGGTCGAAAAATCCGCTCGTCTGTATGTTAGTCCGACAGACGAAAACCCACGCTAGGACAGCTATTGGCTACTGGCTATCAAATTTCTTAATTTAGTCCGGTCGTATGTCATCACGTACGAATCCATCGGACTTTGGTGTGATCGTGTGTAGGCAAGTCGGTTCAAAAGTCTGTCGGAAGTTCGGAAAAAGTCAGTCGAAAGTCCGTCGGACCAGTCCGGTCGGGAAGTCCGCCCGTGTGTACGCGGCATTAGATTGCATACATAAAACCAATGTGATCCCTTCAGTCAAAAATACCTTCTGATGCACTAGTCAGCTTTTGGATTTACATGGAAACACAAGCACAGAATTGTCCTCTACTACGTAACACATGAGTCATACAGCCCCAAAGTCTATAACTGGTTCCCATCTCCCAATAAAGTTTATTATGTATGGTGTAGGAGTGCTGATCCCAGCTGTACTATACTGACCTGTAGTTTGTAACACTGCGGGTTTAGGGGCTGCCCTCTATCAACAGGGGTATCCCAAAGGACCTCTGAAGGAAGTAACTTCCCAAATGACCCCCAGAGGCTATCAATGTCAGTCCTTGACAGTAACTCACTGATTCACTTTAGAAGCACTGATGAAGGAATGAGGGGTGGTGGAGGAGGAGTGTTTGATTTTCCAAAATGTATTGGCTTTCTTTCTGTAAAAAAATACGTTATTATGGACTGTTATTAGTGTTGTGATCCCATTCTTCCTATGGTCCAATAAAGAATTGGAAATAGGCCCATGGGGCTACAGGGTGCATGTGTCAAATTGTAGAGGATGTCTCTGTGGTTGCAGTTCTATGCAAACAAAAACAATGGCCTGATGGGCAGCATTCAGCAACTTCTTCTTCAGAAGGTATTTTTGAGTCTTAGGCATCATTGAGAGATAGTGAGCATTTTGTATTACTCCTCTGCATGATATTTAAATTAGGACAAGTGGCTATGCCTGTATAGCTGCTGATTCTGCTAAGACTTATATGGGCTGTCTGCATGCAGCACCAGGTGGTCCAGCATCATAAACAAATAGCCGATTCATCATGTACGAGCCTCAGCACCTGTGTGAGTGAGGCCTAAAATAGTAAAAAAGCCCTGAGAGGAGCATACCTATTGTTTATGTGTAGTCTAGAATTCATCCTTTAAGTTAAGACACTACATTAGAAAACTATATATGTTGGCATGCTGTAAAAAGAAATGTGCAATATTTCCAAAGGTTACGGTTTCTCTTTACGTCAACAAAAAGATTGCAAATATAATGTTAAATCTAGTTTGAAAAACTGTCACAGCTGATTGCCTGGGATTACAGGCGTAAATGCAACTGAAACCATTGCAGAACTTCTGGTGATTAAGAGACATTTCAATTAATGCAAGTAAGGTACTTTATTGTGTTGGCACCTTGCTTGACAAATCCTTCTATCAGTTTCATGTGTTCTGGTTTATTTACACTTCAGGATATATAAAGTAATACTTTATATAAAATTCAACTCCAAAAAAGGTTCAGTAAAATTAGTTAATTAAATGTATATGCAATATTAAAAACGAAGATTTCAAAATAAGGGAGTTGTGTTAAAACAGTAAGGTTTAAAATGCTACTGCATACACCACGTGCTTTACTAACAACGGCCCTAACACACTATAATATATAAATTATAGTACAACTATACACAATACCTAAAAATGAATATGTTGTGCAGCAAAAAATATAAAGTACTATGCTCTTTTTTTTCCCCATTGAGCCTCTATCAGGTTATAAGACTTACCTGTTGGGCCTGCCAGCCAAGTACAGAGTCTTTCAATCAGTGTTATCGGGTGACAACTATAACACAATGGGGGTTATTTACAAAAGGCAAATCCACTTTGCACTGCAAGTGCACTTGGAAGTGCAGTCGCTCTAAATCTAAGGGGTAGATCTGAAATGAGGGGAAGCTCTGCTGATTTTATTATCAAATCATGTGCAAGCTAAAATGCTGTTTTTTTATTTTCCTTGCATGACCCCCTCGGATCTACATCCAAGTGCATTTGCAGTGAAAAGTGGATTTTCCTTTATAAATAACCCCCTCTTCTTCTGAATTCAGGGCAGTGCTATCATCCTCACTTTGGCTGTGCCCAAAGGGCTGTAGTGAAAATGTGTCATGGTTGACAGCCAAGCAAAGTGGATAAAAACCAATGATTTAAAAAATAAAAATAAATAAAATGCTTTTGGAGTAAAAATCTATCTAAAGATAGTTTTCTATTTAAGATACATTAATAATTTAGTTTATTCAGCGTGAAATGTTATGTAGCAAGAGGCTACATATTCTGCAATATTTTCGGTAAACTCATTCAATGAATCTATGCACTGCAAGCGGAGATAACATGCACTGCATTCACACAATTTCACAATTTTCACAATTTCATTGAGGCGGAAGTGACGTTTGACGTTGCTCCTGTCATCCGATGGCATAAGGGTCGAGTGGGGCCATCATTG
Organism: Lithobates clamitans; assembly: GCA_037952925.1. NCBI lineage: Eukaryota > Metazoa > Chordata > Amphibia > Anura > Ranidae > Lithobates > Lithobates clamitans. The sequence continues at coordinate 2,109,672 of JBBGZY010000545.1, forward strand.
CCTCACTCGACTTCCTGCCTCTCAGGGGAAAACACTGGATCGTCTGTGTCGCTTTCCGGATCCGTTGGTAGTGTTGGAGACGATCCAATGTTTTCCCCTTGGAGGCAGGAAGTCGAGGGGGGCTCGGCGGGAGAGGGGTGGGCACCTCTCCCGCCGCCGATAAAAATGATCTTGCTGCGAATCCGCCACGGAAACCACTTTTATTTCAAAGCGGATCGCCCGCCATTGAAGAAAATACCAGGGTTATGGCAGCTATCTGCTTCCATAACAACGGTATTTAACGTCAAAGTAGCTATGTAAATCCACGGTGGGCGGTCCGGAAGTGGTTAACAGAAGATTAAATAAACCCTAGGGGGCAGTGTGTATTGGTATGTTCAGCCAAGTATCCGTCAACGAACACCAGCATCCAGATTTTCAGCTCTATCAAAGAAACTAGCACCCTCAGAAGAATATTAATGCAAAAAGTAGGTGTTGTATTGCAAAATATACCACAATATTTATACAAATAGTAAACACTGTGATAGATATCTACAGTGTCGGTAACACATAACAAGCACAAATATTAGTACATGGTACGGAGTACATGCAATACAGCAATTCAATAAAATGCACATTAGTAGAAATAGTTGGCCTCAACTGTTAAGTCAGGCAGATATAAAGAGAAGTGAGGTACTATAATTACCAACGTTTCAGGGTACTAGACTCCTTTCTCAAGAAGGTCCTCCTTGACCTAGGGGTCTAGTACCCCAAAAGATTGGTATTTAAAGGACCTCAATTCGGTCACATCTGCCTGACTTGACAATTTTGGCCAACAATTTCTGGTAATTCAAATTTTGTCTATAGTTTGTTATTGCTCTATAGTATGTACTCTGTATCATATGTGGCTATTTGCATACATTTCACATCAATATTTATGTGGGTGTGCTAACTTCTTACCCTAACTGTATTGAACAGGACACATATTCATAGATCATTGGTTATATACTGCTACCTTCAGGTGATTTAACACTGGCAAATACTTTTACCACTCTATGAGGTTCGAGTTTTTGCTAGTGTCCTTAGGTTATGAACCTGTTCTCCTCCACAGAAGTATTTTTCTTTTGTGAACCGTTCACATGTTTTTCATCTGAAACTTCTCAAAAACTGACTGCTTATTGTCTTGCGCTACCTAGCAGTTTCCAAATCAGTTACCCTTGCTGTGTACCTCTGGGACCATGACCAGGCCTCACCATTTAGGGCCGGCCTGTAATATATGCTCTGGGCACTGTATCCTATGTTAGGGGCTCACCTTGGCACTAAGTGCAACATGTAAAGTTTGCTGCAGGGTGCTATACAGGTGCAGGAACATGGTCCTTTTCTTATATTCTCAGACCCCAAAGACCCTTTTCGTGGGTATGCTCTCAGGGAAAGGCCCAGTGTCATGGATAAAGTAAGGTAGGGTTTCCTTGTATTTTGAGACTCGTTCCTGCCTTTTAATATGCAGGGCATAGTACGCTATGCAGTTTAGTGTGTAGAGGACTTTTATTGTGGTAACCCCTGCCATTTTATCTCGAATGCTTTTCAACACAAGCAATTTAAAAATTGGCAGTATTTCCTTCAGTCTATTTAGACTAAAGCCGGCCATACAAAATTCAGCAGGGACGAGGGCCTGAGATTCGATTAATGTATGGCCAGGCAGATTTTACCCGTTGATCGATCGACCGACTTGGATCTGACCAGCCTGTTGGATTTTTTTTTTACATGCGATTATGGCTGGCGCCTATAGCCACTAGCAGAAATCATTGTGTTCTGCCAGCTGGAAAGGTTCTCAGTGCCCCCGCACTGTTCCCAGCAGAACACAATAGCGCTGTGAGGCATTCCCCCATCAACAGGGACTGTGTTGATGGGGGAATTGAGTGATTTGTTCAGTTCATCTATGGGGTGCCTTAGACTCAGAAGGATGAGGTCACTGTATAATGCCTCCCAGAGTACATGTTTCCATCAGCCTGTTTTACCGAGAACGTATTCAATATGTTGCTGCTTTGCTGTGGCCATCGCTAGCTCAGTCAGTGCCTGAGATATAGAGGACCCTTCCCTTGACATATAAAACTCCATCCATTCCTGAACCATGAGTACCCCACTGGGGATCTCCTCACTAACAATGGCAGCTCACAGGTGCAAGAGAGCTGGGACTAAAGGCCTGAATGACATGCATTCTGCTGACGGCCTACAAGCATGCACTATATGTCCTATCTATCTAACAAAATCAGATTTCTCTGCCACTACGTTTAAATTCTTTGGAAAACTCTCTGCACTTCTGGAACCTTTGGTTTCCAGAGGCCACCCTCTGACCCTGTTTACCTGAAGATATGGAAGAAAGTATTGAGGACACTGATTTTTTAGTGTAGGATTTCCTTCCCCTGTAGCCTATATAGTACAGGTTATGACCTGGTGCCAAATGTTTTCCACTGTGGACACACTAATTGATATGGTTTGCGGTAGTCTTTGCCTAATACCTGATTCTCCACAGCCAAAGCAGACTACTATGGGTACTAGGAGACTGGCTAAGCTAAAAATAGGATTGTTTTACTTAATGTAAAATCCATTTCTCTGAGTTCATTGACTGACAGCCTTCATAACGATAGTGTTATACTCCACAGGAGTAGGACTAGGCAGAAACAAAAAATCAAAACACTTGGCCACTCCCATGGGCCATCCCCAGCCAGTATATAACCCCCTCCCTGCTCTAGGTATTCAGTTTAGTAGCAAGCAGTAATAGAAGTATCAAAAGAACTCCATAGAGGGGTGGGTGCTGTGTCTGTCAATGAACTCAGAGAAATGGATTTTACGGTAAGTAAAAAATCATATTTTCTCATTCATTCATCGAGACACAGCCTTCATAACGATAGGGACGTCCCAAAGCAGTGCCAACATGAGGCATGGGAAAACGAAAAATCCCAAGGCTAATACAAGTCCAACCAGGTAACGGAAACTTTACCCAGAAGAAGCTGGAACCCAACCTGAATGATACCCCTTCAAGAGGGAATAGACCCTCAAAACAGCGGCCTGCAAAAAAAAAGAAAGAAAAAAACTTGCGGCCAAAAGAGGCATCCACAGATGCCAAACGATCCACTTCATAGAACTTGTGAAAATGTACACCGACGACCAGTGGTCGCCTTGCCAACTTGCGCAAGAAGGAAAGATGAAAGAAGGCCCAAGAAGCACTAGTTGCCCGAGAAGAATGCACCATAACCGGGAAAGGAGGAAACAGATCTCTGACAGGATAGCCCAGAGACATCATCTGTCCGAACCATTCAGCCCAACAGACTCAGTGGCTGGCAACTACATCCGAATCCCCCAAACGACATCCCGGCCAGATAAGCCAATTCCTTGGGACGTGCGGGCCTGGGACACAAGAAGCCAACCCAATGTCCTTATTTAAGGACGAAACTATGTAAAAGAAGGACGAAACACCACCTTAACCTGGGCAAGGTGAACCACAAGACAACTCCGCTATTTACGACCCTCTGCGAGCAGAAGTGATAGCCACCAAGAGGTCACCTTCTGAGACAGAATAAGCAGTGGAACCGCCCGAATATTTTGAGAGAAAGATAGAGAGGCCTTTGGGGAACCGAAAACAAGTTCAGATCCCACGGCCGTGGAAGAAAACCACCCCGGTGGAAACGGACGTCTAACCTCTAGCCCAAAAAAGGCACGCACCAGGGAGTGCAAGACCAGGAGACGCAGAAAAAGACCGCCCAGGCCGACACATGGCCCTCTATGGTTCTCAAGACCTATTCCTTGTCATCCCTCCGTAAATGGAGATAGGAAAAACGGAGCCACCGAAAAGGAACAAGGACAGACCTGATGAAACCCGGCCCTGAGAAAGGTCCACCCCGTGGGCCCAACCCTAGCCAACTGAGGTATCCGTTTGACAGCATTGCACTCCTGGAATGCGTTCGTGAGAAATGGACGTAACTAGAGGTTCTGCCCACTGGAGAAGGATACTGACCACAGCCAGGGTCGCCAACAGCCTTTTTGGCCCACCCTGGTGAGGGACATAAGCCACTGCTGTAGCCTGTCCGACTGGATCCATACTGGGAGCCCCATGAAGTTGAGCTGTCCGTGATCCAGACCTAGTCTGATCAATTGAAGTTCCGGGATATTACACGGTAGTCTGGATTCCACCAATGTCCAACGACCCCGGGCCGAGCTCAGTCCCAGGACGTCTTCCCACCTGGACAGACTGGTATTGGTGGTCACCCTGTTCAATACAAGGAAAGAAAGGATCCTCCCCACTGAAGAAGCGGAGAACGAAGCCCCCAGTCTAGGAAACCTCTGGTTCCCTGACTCAGACGAATCCGATTGTTCAGAGACCATGGGTATTTGTCCCATTATGCCAGGAATCCCCCGAAGGGAGCCTACATGGAACAGTGCAAAAAGCCTTGCTTTACAAAAAGGGGAGATACCATCAGACCCAACATCCACATGTGGATCCGCAGAGGAACCCACCTATAGGATAGTAAATTAAACAAACTCTGCATGCCACTTCTGGAGTTTTTCCAGGAGAAGAAACACGCTGGCCAGAGCTGAAGCCCGGTTAAGCTCAGATAGATCAACGTTCTGGCCGGACCAAAGCAGACTTACGATCGTATAGATGACAATGGTGCATTGGCCGAGAAACAAACCCAGGTCAACTGATTGGAAGTCAGCTATGCTCACCACTATACCACCAATGCCTGAAATCAGAGAAAGTCTGTATAGCAACTACGTTGTTCCTTGGTGTAATCGAGAATTCGGCGCAGCAGATCGCCCAGGCAGCCCAGGAACGTCAACCCCCAGTGACGTAACCCTGCCAGATCCGGGGCCAACACCTCGTGAACACCCTAGGAGTAGTGGCCAGATCAAAGGACCACACCACGCGCCGATAATGCTCCGCACCCACAGCAGACAGAGGAAGTGCTGGAGTCGAGCACATAACAGAATGCTTAAGCATTCGTGATGTAGTAGAAGTCAGAAAGACCCCATGATGGAGCGCCACCACTGCATGGACGGACTCCATCCTGAACTCCTGTACCCACACAAAACAGGTCAGGGCCTTGAGGTACAGAATTAGATGTACCCTGCCCTCCATCTTTTAGACTGTGCCCAGGTTCAAAAAGAAACCCCTGACACTGTTCCCAGCACGGGAACCGGGACAATCACATCCTGCAGCAATGGGGCTTGCACAGCCCCCTGCGGAGGACAGCAAGCCGTCTAGCGACAGACGACTATTGGAAACAACAGACAAACTGGAGGAACACAGCCGGAAAACTATCTTATTACCGGACAAAACTCAAAACGCGACATGAGGACATTCAGGGTAACCCCCCAAAATACATGTCTAAACACCCCTGAGGCAACAGACTCAGCAACCAGGGGAACTGCAGCCAAGAGGCATTGCGGACAAACCAGTAGGTCTCCAAGCCGCAAAGGCAGGGAGATTCTGCTCCCCCTCCAGTATGCCAACCTTAGAAGCCAGGGATTCCTCTATTAGAGCCATGGTTGCCTCTAACAACCTAGAGACAGAGGGGTTCACTACTGGTGTAACAGTCCCCCTCTGAAGAGGGGACTCCCCAAAGGGGTAACTGACAGCCAGCGTTTTTGGAAATGCAAAAGGCACTTTTTACACTCCCAGTCTTCATGGACAAATTTGTTAAAATAAGAGAGAGAAGAGAACGCTTTCGCCACACAAGACGGTTTATCCAAGAGAGCACCGGCCCTCCCCCGCAGCCACCGTTGCATCCCCCATTTTGAAAGGTTCCCGCACAGATGTATGTGCGACAACCAGCGCCCCTTTGAGCCCTTCCGCCGTCATCCCAACTCCCTCCCGTGCGGCAGAGTCAGATAGGATAGTTCAACAGGGGAGGTAGGGAAGGGCAGGAGTGCCCTATATTAGGGTATCTGCCTAAGCGCCACACCAAAAACTCAGGGGGGGACGGGGGGTTGGGGTCCCACCCACCGGGACCCCCCTCCGAGGTCCACATAGACCGCGGCCCTCACAGGGGGCACAGACCATGGCCTCTCACAGGGGGTACAAACTGGGGCCCCTGACAGGGGGCACAAACCGGGGCTCTTTACAGGGGGCATAAACCGGGGCTCCTCACAGGGTTGCACAAACCGGAGCCCCACACAAGGGACTCAACCACGGCCCCTCAAAAGGGACACAAACTGTGGCCCCTCCCAGGAGGCACAAACCATGGCCCCTCCCAGGGGTCACAAACCGTGGCCCCTTACAGGGGGCACAAGCCGTGGCCCCTCACAGGGGGCACAAACCGTGCCCCCTCACAGGGGCACAAAATCGTGGCCCCTCTCAGGGGCACAAAACCGTGGCCCCTAGCAGGCAAGAAAGGGGGGCCGCCACAAGGCCTAGCAGGCTGCTGAAACCACGGCCTAGCTGGCCACAAAAGCAGCGGCTTTAATTTCTGACCTCTCACCGCGAGCACGCGGCCTAAATTTTTGGCCACCTGCTGCGAGCCCGCATGGGAGCGCGGTAGGCCGCGGCCTAAATTTCTGGCCGCTTGCTTAGAGCACACAGCCCGCTGGGGGACTGTGAGCTAGATTTTTGGGTGCACACCGCAGGCCCGTGGAGGGACCGGGCCGACCCTGAATGGATGCTCGGCCGGTAGGCCACAAGCCGCAGCTTAAAATTTCATACTCCGCCAGAAGGCCGCAAAGCCGTGGCCTAAATTTTTACCTGCTGGCCACAAGTAGGGGGACCGACCTATTCCAGCTGGTGGGCCGCAAAAGCCGCGGGCTAGATTGTTGGACGCTCGCCACCGGCCCACGGGGGGACCGGGCCGACCCTGAATGGATGCACAGCCGGTAGGCCGCAAGCCGCAGCCTAAATTTTCACACTCCGCCAGTAGGCCGCAAAGCCGTGGCCTAAATTTTTACCCGCCGGCCACAAGTGGGGGGACCGACCGATCCCAGCTGGTAGGCCGCAAAGCCGTGGCCTAAATTAACCTCAGGACCCCCGATCACCTTCCTCCCAGGCCTCACCACCAGATACCCACCCAATACCAAGCCCAAGGGTGGAAAAAAGGGCCATCCAGAAGGGGGAACTGAATCACTCTGCCGCTAAGCAGCTACAGGTTTGAAGCCTGCACCCCAGACCACTGAGGGTCCTCTGGGCCCTCATCTGGGAAAGAGGGGGGGTGGAGGAGAACCCCTCACCTGGGAAAGAGGGGGGGTGGAGGAGAACCCCAGAGGGACCGAACACCCCAGGGAGCACCCGCGTCTCATACCACTCCGGGGAAAGAGAGGAGAGGACCCCTTACTTACCTCTCCAGCAAACTGCGTGGGTAATGCTCCCGGACAGATCCTCGCCACCAAAGTGGGGGGGGGTGTTGGCCATGAGAAACGCTGCAACACAGGCCGAGACCCGGTCGTATGTGACCACGCAAGATGTTTAACTTGCAGGGCCAGCCCCTGTCCAGTGGGGCTATGTCGCGGCCGACCCAGCGTGTAGCTGCGGTCTGCACGCGCTCGCTGGCCAGACTGGGGTGACCCCTGGATCTAAGTATCCTGTCAGTCGCCCAGTCCGGCAGTTGATTGTAGATCTCACCAGAAAAAAATCCAGGAAAAAGAAAATAACAAACAAAAACTCCCAGGACTAGCGATCCCAGCAGGGAACTAAGTCCTTACTCCTGACTAGACAGAAAAAAAAACTGAATACCTAGAGCAGGGAGGGGGTTATATACTGGCTGGGGACGGCCCATGGGAGTGGCCAAGTGTTTTGTTTTTTTGTTTCTGCCTAGTCCTACTCCTGTGGAGGTGTCAGGAAAAGCCCTCTTGCAAATATCTCAGCAAACTGAAGTTTAAAGGAATGCCCATGCACAGAAGCGCCATCCGGCGCTCGCGCACGCGCAGTAGCGCCAACAGAGCTAACGGTCGTACACGCATGCGCAATAGCGACAATAGTGCAAACGGACGTACGAGCATGCGCAATAGCGGCGCCCTGTGACAGCACTTGGCGCCAAAGAGGCTATTTAAAGAGGACTGTTCCACTGATGCCTTGCTGTCCGGTCTACAGCGTTCCTGAAGACCCCTTGTGCCCTGTTACTTGCATTTGCTACCTGATACCTGTTGGACTGTTCCTGACTACTCTGTTTCCTGCCTGCCCTGATCTCAGCTTTTGGACTTTGACTACTCTCCCCGATTTACCTTCTGTACCTGATATGCCCGCCTGTGTTTGACTCGGCTTGCCTGTACCCTGCTGTCTACCTCCTGCTGCTGGACTACAAGACACCTCCCTGCTGTCTACATCCTGCTGCTGGACTACAAGACACCTCCCTGCTGTCTACATCCTGCTGCTGGACTACAAGACACCTTCCTGGTGTCTACATCCTGCTGCCAGACTACAGGACACCTCCCAGCTGACTACCTGATTCAGCTCTCTGCTCCAACCTTCCAGTGAGGCACTTGTGCCCCTTCGCACTCCCGAGCCCCCGTTATCACTACCAGGGGTTCCCAAGTCGGAGGTATATGAGAGGCCGTTCCCTGCATTCTGGGCTCCACCTACCAGGTACGTGACAGGAGGCGATATAACCCTATCGTTATGAAGGCTGTGTCTGTCAATGAACGAATGAGAAAAGACCATTCCCATACATGCACATATTGATTGTGCACTTTATGAAGACTCGCCAACCCTGAAAACCTTTACTCCTCCCAAGCTTTTTGCTGAGATTTATCCATCTCAGTTCTTAATAAACACCTTACAGTTCCTACTGAGGAAGGTCCCTGTTTTAAGGGTTCTGTTGATAGGTGTTTTGACTCCTTTTTAAATGCCTTTTCCAAACAGACCAGACTTACTGGTTCAAGGCTCCCTATTCCATTCTGCTTCTTAGTCACTGGCTTCCCTGTTGTTCAGGACTTTGCTGAAGCAAGTTAGTTCAAGTGTTTTTTTTGAGTATTTTGTTTGGGGTTCTTTAAACCCTTGTATTTCTTGAGGGCTTATTGGCAATTCTATGTTGCACACCCCTTGGTTTTATTGCTTGTTTACATCCCATGGTCTATAAATACAAGTCCTGTACTGTACAATTATGATAAAGACAGGTAAGTCAAAATGGTTGTTATCTTGAGTAGAGTATAGGATACAGGCCCCTTATTTATTACTGAAAATGAGCCAGATTTTCACTCTAAACAGATGCATAACTGTGAGGTGGTCAAGGTTAGGTTTCATTCAGTCGCAGTGCAACTCAGAAGCAGACAAAGAAGGAATTATACATGTGTCCATGTGTCTCACAATGCATTTCACTGCTCCTGGTTAGCACTCCTTTCCAATGTGACAAGATTGATAAATGTTACTTTCTGTGTTTAAAACATGAATAGAGATTAATGAGATTATTTACATCAAGCTGATCGGTTCCATAAACTGTTAGCAAATAAAAAAACAAAAAAACAAAACAAAAAAAAAGCTGAAAAATTTGAAAGACGATGCAATCCTTTTAAAGTAGGAAACTAGTCCTTTTCTTTGAATGTTTACCATGGCTCTATCAGAGGATTAGACAGATACAGTTGGGACTATACTTGTGTTCTAATTATCTGTTGGCAGCAAATATGGACCTGCATATACAGTATGTGTGTATATATATATATATATATATATATATATATATATATATAAATATAAAATCTGAAACTATTCACTTTGTTTCTAACATTAATATATCTGTCTATAACTAGTTGTCAGCTTCTTCTCTTTTCAATAACCTCTTAAAACATCATTGCCAGTCACGTTGACCTATTCCAACACTTTGCAGTGCTGCCATGGCAACATGAATACATATAATTGAGGTTTAAAGTGTATATATAGCCAAAACCTGTTATTTTATTTCTATATTCCTAGGGAAAAAGTCTCCCCCGCTTTTTTTTTTTGGATGCAAGCGACTTGTTAGGTAGATTTACTTTACTCTCTGTTCCAGAGAACAACAGGAAGTTTCATATAGAAGTGAGGGGAAATCCATTACCCTTTTAGACAGATACCTGGACCAGATTTCCCTTTGGAAGATTTACCCTCAACCACGTATTCTGCTGACAAATCTAGAATTTTAGATGTTCCCCTTACTTTCTGTCTCTGTGAAAACATCACCAGCACAAATATAGTACAAATAAAAAACAAACACAAGAAGGCACCTCCATCTAGGTGTAGTAAATTATTTTAAAAAAAGTATAAAAGATAAAAAAAATGCACTCTCTAGCTAAAAGTGGATCAAAGCTGGTCATTGACCGATATAGACCTCCAAAGGATGCAGAGCTCTGGAGCCTCACGGTGATCCTATGAAGGTCTATATGGGTCTATGACAAGCCTTGATCCACTTTTATCTAGTGAGTTCATTTTTATTGTCTTTTATACTTTTTTTATAATAAATCGCTACACCTAGATGGACACACTCGTGTTTTTGTTTTATATGTGCATTCGAATCTCAAGACTTAATCTCAGAGGAGCTGCATCCACTTTACCTGGTGTTCCCCAACACTCTCTTGGACCTCTCGTGTGCCCTGTTTAATGACGGTTAGGTTCCAGTCAGCGCAAAAGCTTATATTTTTTCTTTGGTAACAAATATAGCACAAGTTTGACAGGGGTTCTAATTCTTCAATGCTCTATCCAAAACTAAAAAAAAAGTCCACATTCCAGCAATGCTATTTGGTCGTGAAAACCAAGTAGAATCATAAAATATAATGGGGCTGGACTCCAATACCCTAGAATAGAAGGATAGAAGTGCTGTTATTGTTTAGGGGATTGTGGTGATGAATCCCTTTGTATCAGTATATTAGTGGACCCCAGGAACATATGTTCTCACTCAAATCTATAAAATCCCCTTTTTATAGGTTAGATGGAAAATATTACAAGAAGCGTTAAAAGCACATTGGTATTCTCCACATCCAACACCCTCACATACACAAAAAATAAAACCAATCTACTGTGCCAAAAACCTGCAAAAGCACCTTTATAAACACGCATAAATGTCTTACTTTGTCGTGCACCTTAGGTGACAAACTGTACATTCCTTACAATCTGTTTTACATGTCCTCAGCCCAGGAACAAATCATCTTCATTAGTCTTAGCACGGCTGATAGAAAGAGTGATGATGGCTTAGACAAATGGTGTCTCCAATGAGTACATTTGTGTGATAGGAATACGAGAGTGAGCTGCAGAAACAGGTATGCCTGCTGTCTCAGAGCCTGGAACTATGATCCTGAAGATATGACTCCAGATTAACACAAATGGTGTTTTACTTCCACTGCCTTTGTCTGCATGCTAAACATTTTAAAAGTCAAATTGCAGCTCCTGCCTGCCCGATTGCCTGTCTATTACTGGGGCGGACAAGGCTGCAATTACTGGTATTTATATGCTTCTAGTCCTACTGTTCTATGGAAACTGTACATGAAAATGGACACTAAATTATGTAAAATATTATCAGCAGGGCTGGTGCAAGGCTTTTCACCACCCTAGGCAAAACCTAATTTTGCCGCCCAATTGGCCCAACCCCTGACTACACCCCCTTTGTCCTGCCCTTGTAACACATGTGGCCTACCGGACCATTACACTGACCTACCTGACCACATACACTGACCCAACTGACCGCTACACTGACCTACCTGACACATACACTGACCTACCTGACCACTACACTGACCTACCTGACCACTACACTGACCTACCTGACACATACACTGATCTACCTAACCACTACACTGACCTACCTGACACATACACTGACCTACTTGACCCCTACACTGACCTACCTGCCACATATACTGACCTGCCTGACCACATACACTGACCTACCTGACTCCTACTTCCTGCACTACTCACACCCCCCCCCCACACACACACACACACACACACAGATCGATGTAGATCAGAGGATTCATCCTCCTTCTTACCTCTCCATGGCCTCATTGTCCATCACATCTCTCCTGAGGGCTGTTTCCAGCACTGGGCAGGCAGTATTGCTTTGGAGTCCCCACCAGTGCCATCCAGCCACTCTGTGGTGTCCCTCGTCGGCCGGGAGGTCAGCTCAACTAACAGCTGCTGCACCTCTCCCCATGTTCTCCACCAAGCCCCGCCCCCTCTGCCAGGGCAGCAGTGAGGAGATGTGACAGCAGGGCGCTCAGCTGGACATGTCATGAGATTGGTGGCATGGCACCTGCAGCGGATGTGTTCCCAGGACAGGCGGCACTGAACGGGGGCAATCGATTAGGAGAGGAGAACCGAGCTCACACACGCATAGAGCTCCCCCCCCCCCCGGGACAGAGGCCATGGCTGCACCCTAGGTGGTAGTGCGCCCTAGGCGGCTGCCTAGTTTGCCTAGTGGTAGCACCGGCCCTGATTATCAGTTTTAGTTTCAATTGGGAAATTAAAAAGGCATATTTTCTTTTGCTGCAGAACAGAACATTCTGGTGTCCTCAAATTACCTGCAACTTTCAACTGCCACTCCTTGGTTTGAGAAACTAAGAAGACTTACGCAACAGAGAATTATAGACAGATTGACATGATTGTTTAAAAAAAATCAAAATCTACCCTTTTCTGTTTCTGTTTGAGGCTTGTAAATTGCAAATTTTGAATAAAAATATATATATATATATTAAAAAAAAAAAAAAAAAGCATTTTTTTGTCCGTACCAATGATCTAGGATACAAAGGAACGATAAATTAGAGTTACCTCAAAATGATATTCCGACTATACTCTCAGTACTGCCAGTAGCATCATGAAGTATAACTTACTTATACAGCGGCAAAGCTGCGTCGGATCACGTACCTAGTACATGATCCAACACTTCCAGGTGCGAGGCGAGCATGCACGCCGCGCCAGTGACACACTCTTGCTGTGATTATACACGGCGGGAGCTGATCTGAAGGTACCGTGGACTCTATGTCCACTGGCACCCGCCGAAGATCCGGCACATAGGTAGATCGCCATTCTGTCAGTAGGGAAGGCATGGATTCTGTGTCCCTGCAAAGCAGGGACATGAATCCATGCCTTCCCCTAGTACAAGCACCTCCTACAATACACTAACACACTAGCTAGATACACAGTTAACCCTTTGATTGCCTCTGTTTAACCTCCTCCCAGACAGTGTCATTAGTACAATGACAGGGCATATTTTCTAGCACTGATCACTATATTAGTGTCACTGGTCCCCAAAAAAGTGTCAGTTAGTGTCCGACTGTTGGCCATATTATCGCAGTCCTGCCATAAGTCACTGATCACCCCCATTACTAGTAAAAAATAAATAATTAAATACAAATATCCCATCGTTGGTGGATGCTATAACTTTTGCGCAAACCAATCAATATACACTTATCAGGTTTTTTTTTTTTTTTTTTACCAAAAATATGTAGCAAAATACATATTGGCCTAAATTGATATATTCAATTTTTTTAAATTGGATGGTTTTATAGCAGAAAGTAAAAAATATGGGATTTTTTTTAAAAATCGTGTTTTTTTATAGTGCAAAGAATAAAAACCGAGCTCTAGAATAAAAAAAGAAAGCTCTATTTTTGGGGGGAAAAAAGGACATAAAAATTTTATTTGGGTACAGCGTCGTACAACCGTGCAATTGTCAGTTAAACTAATGCAGTGACGTATTACAAAAAATGGCCTGGTCATGAAGAGGGTAAATCTTTTGGAGGTCAAGTGGTTAAAGTATGTATTATTAACTCAAAAATACCTTCTATTGCTCTCAGCCTCCTCTAATTTTTTTTTTCGGCTACGATTCAACTTCCTGTTAAGGGGTGGCTAGTTTAGACCTCCATGGTCCCACTGTACGTTGGAATGTAGCCACCATCTCTTGCTTGCTCCCAAGATAGACAAGCGACTGTGAACTATGGGATTTGTAGTGTGCATAGAGCAGTGCACATGACCGCAACTAGTATACACTGCTCACTCCAAAGTTAGGGAAGTGAGGGGGAAAAGGAAAGGTTTAAGAGGTCGGGGAGGACATTACAAGGAGGCAGGAAAAAAGTTATAAAACCATTCAGTAGTGGGTATGCATGTATTTCATTTGTAGAATAAAGTATATTATTTAGTGTCACTTTAAAGATAATCACCTAATTGACATAGTTACATAGTTGGTAAGGTTGAATAAAGACACCAGTTCATCCAGTTCAACCTGAGTGAGGGTGCCTGTCTACAATTGGCCCTATCCCCAAACATTGTGTCTCATTAGGATGCTCATCTATTATTATTAATTTATTTAAGGTACCCATATAGCGCCGTCAATTTACACAGCACTCCACACATACATCACACACTCACATCGGTCCCTACCCTCAAGAAGCTCACAATTCAAGGTCCCCAACTCACACCCATATACCAAGGCCAATTTTGGACAGAAGTCAATTAACCTACCAGCATGTCTTTGGAGTGTGGAAAGAAACCGGAGTACCCGGAGGAAACCCATGCAGGCACAGGGAGAACATGCAAACTTCAGGCAGGTAGTGTCGTGGTTGGGATTCGAACCAGCGACCCTTCTTACTGCTAGGCGAGAGCACTAACCTCTACAGGTGTAGTGGGTGCCGGAAGTGGGTGCAAATACCTGTCTAAGACAGGTATCTGCACTCCCCTCCCCCCTGAAAGATGCCAAATGTGACACCGGAGGGGGGGAGGGTTCCTAAAAGCGGAGGTTCAATTAAGCCACCTGCTTGAGTACAGTTTTTGAAAATATAGCAAATTACCCAAAAAACAATATAGAATAATTATTTGTATATTACTTACTTACTGTAATTAACCCCTTGCCACCCAGGCCAATTCTGACACTTCTCTCCTACATGTAAAAATCATCATTTTTTTGCTACACAATTACTCAGAGTCCCTAAACATTATTTATATATATATATATATATATATATATATATATATATATATTTTTTTTTATTTTTTTTTAGCAGACACCCTAGGGAATAAAATGGTGGTCAAGGCAACTTTTTTATCTTTTTTATGTTACATGGTATTTGCGCAGCAATTTTTCAAACGCGTTCTTTTTTTTTGGAAAGAAATCGTTTCATGAATTAAAAAAAAACAAAAACACTAAAGTTAGCCCAATTTTTTTGTATAATGTAAAATATGTTACGCCAAGTAAATAGATACCAAACATGTCACGCTTTAAAATTGCACACACTTGTGGAATGGAATACTTAAAAATGTCCATAGGTGATGCTGTAAAATTTTTTACAAGTTACATGTTTAGAGCTACAGAGGAGGTTTAGTGCTAGAATTATTTGTCTTGCTCTAACATATGTAATCTGTGTGTATCTGGCTCTGATACTAGCCAGTGCTTCACCAGCCACTGACCTCACCGCACGTCCTTGGTAGAATTTGGTATAGAAGGGGGGTGTGTATTTTGGGGTGGTTATTTGAATATTTGAAGGACAACTAAGGATATCAAAAATGTTGTCTTCCACCTGTTGGAGAAGGCTCTGTTCTGTAGCTTCTATTCAAATAAAAGCGTATTAGAGCTAAGGGGGCATGCACAGATTGGGAGGATCTAATAGGACATGGCCTCGTGCATTCCCTCAACAAAGGGGATCTTTGCTTTATTTGTTTCATAAACAACATCTGAAGGTATATTGACTGCCCTGCTGATACCAACCTCTACCTGATAACCTGCTCTAATATTAATCAATGTAGTTAAAACATGAATGAAGACTTATGGTAAACCTTGTTATTAACCGCATGCCGACCCACCGCAATTCATTTACGGTGGCAGGTCAGCTCGTACAGGCACAGTAATGTACCTGTACGCAGCAGCTTTCTTCCATGTCTGCACACACATGCGCACCCAGGCCGGGAAGACTTTGCTACCATTCGCTGCAGCGCAAGTCGATCAACAGGTCCCAGCCAATGATTTATGGCTGGTACTCACTAATCGCTCAGCGAATGAGGCAGAAGAGAGCCCTGTGTTGGTAAACAACACAGGGCTCTCTTCGTGCAGCAGCGATGTGCCATTTTTGCAAAGCAGGGAGTAAAAACTGACACATTGCTTAGTAAAACACCTGATTGCCACCATTAGTAGTATAAAACAAATACATAAATAAAAATGCCACTATCTATACCATAGTTTGTAGACGTTCTAACTTTCACACAAACCAATCAATATACACTTTTTACCAAAGACATGTAGCAGAATACATTTTGGCCAAAATTAATGATGAAATTCGATTTTTTTTTCCTATTGGATCATTTTTAAAGCAGAACATAAAAAAGATTAAAAGATAAAAAAAAAAGTTTGTTTTTTTTTTTTCCAAAATTTTTGGTTTTTATTTATATCGCAAAAAGTAAAAAAACTGTGGTGATCAAATACCACTAAAAGAAAGCTCTACTTGTGTGAAAAAAAAATAAATATACATTTCGTTTGCGTACAGCATTGCATGACCATGCAAATCGCCACTGAAAGTAGCACAGTGCCAAACTGCAAAAATAGCCTGGTCATGAAGGGGGTAGAATCTTCCGGAGTTCAAGTGGTAAACGTGACCTGTCTTAAAATGTTCCTAAGGTGAGAACAGTATTAAAGTGTAGGAACTTTGCCCTTGAATGGTATCTTTAGGCTTTACATGGGGTCAAGCACTTCTGCCTGTTATTCAATTATCATAAGCTAGAACTTTTGTGAGCAGTAGAGTGTACAGTATCTGTTACTAAGAAGCAAATTTCTCCTGTCTCTTTGACCAAGAGTACAGCATTGCTTCTATTACATGTCAGCCACTCTCCCCTGACTTTACAATTGCTAATCTTTGTATTCGTTGTTAAGACCTATAATTCAAAATTATCCTTTTGCATTCAGCTTCCAATAAATGCTTTTTATCCAGTTTTTATTATGTAAGTATTTTCTCTACATTTACTTTCACCTTTACAATCACCGAGTAGCAGCGTGCATACAAGAGCTATGTGCACCATGGGAATTGTAGTTGCTACTTGCAAGACTTTGCTTTCATTGCCGCTGTGTCCTTTGCAGTGTTCCAAAGCACTGATGACTAGTCAGGAAATGAAATGCAAATACACAATCCATCAGCTTGACGAAAGGTAGACTTGGAACTTGAAAGCAGTGCAGCATTATTTTTGATTCAGGGAAGGACAAAACAAGAGCTATGACTACTCTGTGATTTAAAGGCACTCTGATCTCAAATTTTCTTTGCTTAATTGTGTCTAGCATAAATATATAGGGCTATGCATTAGAGGATCCTATACATCAACTGATACCATATTTTAAAAGGGCTCTATCAATTTGACCAGACAACTTGCAGGGGGTGCTTCTCAAGGCTCCAGCCAGGTCCTCTCCTGTAGTACACCACTGTGAGTGCTGGCAAGGACAGCGCTCATCCCCGCTCCAATGATATAAGAAACAAAAAGGTCCTATGTGCTGCACATTACTGCAAGACCCTGTGGATATAAGAAATAACAGCCTTAGAATGGGCTCCAGCCAAGCCACGCCCCCAATGCGTTTCACTGAACCCACGGAGCTTATTCATTGGGGATCATGGGGGATCCCCATGATTTGGCTCCGGGGTGGCGTGAAACATGTTAGGACCGTGGCTTGGCTATGCATGGCCACACTAAAGGCATGGAATTAACAGCTATTGATGTTGTAGAGCCCCTTTAGCCTCTCATATGATATACTGTATATGTAAAGTCATAACTATTTTTTTCCTTTTATTAGGGAAAAGATAAAACCCCTGCCAGTTTATTTTGCATGTTTCATCAGGGTTAACATCACTCGGGCCCTGATAACGTCAACAGTGACAAAACATGTTGGGCAAAGTCTAGCGATCGCTGTGACAGAAAGGTACACTGTGTTGCGCAGGCTGGAAGAGATCTGGGACTAACCAGTAGCTTTGCAGAGTGAGAAGCAGGCAGCGCCCCTTCTTCCCTAATGCTTTGCCCTTTAGATGGACAGAATTGCTCTGTCTTCATGTGAATGTATTATCTCCATTTTTCTGATATAATACGTTTTTTCTACAGCGAGCACTATCCGTTTCCTTTCTGAGCATCTCGGTCTGCTATATGCCTGATTGATTGGATCCATTAAGGAATGCTTAAAGTGGAACTTTACCCATAACAACTTGATAAAAATGTTTTTTAGTAAGGGACATACATTCCACATTATTAATTATGCTACCAAAATTAGTGTGTGCTAAAAAATTGCCTCCAGCAGTGCTCCTGTTTCTTGTTGCTGGATACTGCCATTTTACTGAAGCCCAGAGCCTCTGAAGAGCAGTAAATCTGTCAGCAGATCAGCCTCTAGCAGCTTCAGAAGCGCTGCCCATGCATTCCAATGGGCGGGGCAGTTTATACCACCCCAAAGATGCTGCTTGAGGACTTTTTGTAACGTCCTGCAAGTGCACCACCCCAGAGTGAAAGAACTCAGGCTTTCACACTTGGGATGGCATGGAAGGAGTTTTTCATGCGCTTTATGGGCGCTATTTTTAGCGCTAAAATGCCTGAAAAACACCTTCAGTGTGAAAGGGGTCTTAATGTTTTACATAGCTATACCTACAAAAGGGGCATGAGGTGATATAGCAGGACTTAATTTTCTGACTAAAGTCAGAAACCACTTTAAAGTGGGGTTCCACCGAAAAAAACAAAAATACCTGAAAAATTCTAAAAAACAAAAACAAAAAAACATTTGGATATTTTTTTTTTTTTACTAACCTCTAAATGCCTGTTGCTAGGTGGTCCCTCGTAGTCTGCCTCTTCCTTTGCCTGGGCTGGTGATATCACTTCCCCCTCGGCACAGGAAGGGCTCGGCTCTGCTCCCTCCCTCCTGTCAATCATCTGGGACCCATTACAGGTCCCAGGTGATTGAGCGGCCAATTACGGCGCGCGGCGCCGCTCGCGCATGCGCAGTGGGTGCCAGGCTTTGAAGCGCCCACAGTTGAAATGCCGACGAGTGGAGGGGGGGGACGAGCAGGGCTTCGATCCCCCGCATCGCTGGACCCAGGGACAGGTAAGTGTCCAATTAAAAGTCAGCAGCTGCAGTATTTGTAGCTGCTGACTTTTAATTTTTTTTTTTTTTTTTTTAATGGACCGCCTGGGTGGAACTCCTCCTTTGGTTAGAGAGTGCCCAAAGGGGATGGTGAAAGTTTCACAGAAGGAGTGCACATCATCACTTTTGGCATATATCTGATTTATCATGAAATTTTGAATTTATCAGTATCACTTTGTACCGGTTTGGCACTGAATCATTGTAATGGTTATGTTTTGTATTTTATCGATTTACTGTAATATATATAATATACATATATGATCAGCCAGAGATACAGAACTGCAGTCTGCTTATGTAAACAAGGCAGATTGCCGTTCTGAAAGGTGGGAAGTTATGTATCCTATGTCTTTGTAAAGCAGGGACTAGGATCCATGTCTTCCTTTAGTAAAAGCACCTCCCACAGTTTAATAAAACACTGGCTAGGCACACAGGTAACCCTTTGACTGCCCCTGATGTTAACCCCTTCCCAGCCAGTGTCATTAATACAGTGCATATGTTTAGCACTGGTCACTGTATTAATGTCACTGGTCCCCAAAAAGTGTCAGTGTCAGAAAGTCTGCTGCAATATTGCAGTCCCACTATAAATCGCTGATCGCCGCCATTACTAGTAAAAAAAAAAAAATATCCCATAGTTTGTAGACGCTATAACTTTTGCCCAAACCATATAATACATATTGGCCTAGATTGATGAAGAAATTTGATTTTTTTCAATTTTTTGTTGGGTTTTATAGCAGAAAGTAAAAAATTTTTTTTCCCAAAATTGTCGCTCTTTATTTGTTTATATCGCAAAAAATAAAAAACACAGAGGTAATCAAAAGCCACCAAAAGAAAGCTCTATTTGTTGGAAAAAAGGACATAACTTTTTCCTTATCGCAAAAAATAACCTGGTCATGAAGGAAGGCAAATTTTCCAGAGGTCAAGTGATTAAGGGAGGGTATAATCAACCTGTATAATACATAGGTTGTCCATATAGTGAATGTGGTGTAGATGTTACTCACTTTCAAGTCATTACAGGGGACAAGTGGACACTCTACATCAGGAGGAAGAGCTGTGAAATTGTGGAATAGACTCCTTCAAGAACTTGTTCTGGCCAGCTCAATAGATCATTAAAAAAAAGAGCTTTATGTATTCCTAAATGCCCAAAACATAACTGGATATTAATATTTAGAGTTAATATCGACAGGGTAGTTGATCCAGAAAATATCCGATTCCCTCATTGTGGACCAGGAAGGAATTACTTTCCCCCATTGGACCGAATATTGGTACAGTATTTTTTGTGGGGGTAGGAGAGGTATACAGTTAGGTCCACATATATTGAAAACAAAGGAGGGTGTTGGGACTTTAAATGAGGTGCATGATACCATGCACCTCCATCCCTAAATCATAAATAAGAAAAGGGTTTTTGGGACTTTCAGTGAGGCACAAGACACGTGGTAGGAGAAATTATAAACATTTTAATTGACATATGAACAAAGCATACCTCATACACATATGATACATGGTTGAACATGAGTATTTTTTTATCTATATACAAGGCAATGGCATACAGAAAAGAAGGATTCATATATATGTATATACACATGTACGCATCTGAAATCGCATAGTATCCCATGGAAGTAATTAATGTAAAAAGCCAAATGCTTATTGAATAATGGATACAAATGGGTTATAAGATACAAATGAATCACAGCTGAGGTCAAGCTATGTGTTGGGAACATGATGACATTGATAGGCTCGACGTGTTTCGTGGCCAGGTGCCACTCATCAGGAGAAAACGCACAGCATATGTATAAATTGTTCCAAATAAGCATTGTTGCAAGTCAGGGTCTGTGAGGCAAGTTTGGCCCAGGAGCTGGGGGAATGAACCAGAGGAAGAAGCGAGCGCACCAACATACCCCAGGAGCACCCTCCAAACACAATATGTAGGGGTGAAAAAATTCCAAATATGTCTGGTGACATTGCATAGAGACATGCTCTGAGACATGATGTGCATGTGTGAGGAAAGAAGCCAGAGTCCACATATGTTTGGACACAGGCACAATTCTCATACTTTTGGCTCTGTATGCCACCAGAATAAAATTAAAACGAATCAATCCAAATGAATTTGAAGTGTGTTTTGGATCATCGTCCATCTGTACTATGAAGCGCCGTCCAATCAATTTAGCTGCATTTGGCTGAATCTGGTCTGACAGTATATCTCTAAACACTGCAGAATTCACTTGGCA
This sequence comes from Lithobates clamitans, assembly GCA_037952925.1. Taxonomy (NCBI): domain Eukaryota; kingdom Metazoa; phylum Chordata; class Amphibia; order Anura; family Ranidae; genus Lithobates; species Lithobates clamitans. Next base: position 2,130,901 of record JBBGZY010000545.1, read on the forward strand.
GTCTTCTATCACATCATAAACACCAATGACCCAGTGCCACTGGAAGCCATGCATGTCCATGCCATCACACTGCCTCCATCATGTTTTACAGATGACTTGTTGTGTATTTTGGATCATGAGCCGTTTCCAAGCCTCCTCCACACTTTTTTCTTCCTGTCATTCTGGTACAGATTAATCATAGTTTCATCCGTCCAAAGAATGCTTTTCCAGAACTGGTCTGGCTTTTTTAGATGTGTAAGTCTAATCTGGCTTTTCTATTCTTCAGGCTTATGAATCGTTTGCACCTTGTGGTGAACCCTCTATATTTGCTCTTGTGAAATATTCTCTTGATTGTAGATTTTGACAATACACCCAACTCCTGGAGAGTGTCTTTCACTTGTCTGGATGTTCTGAATGGGTTTTTCTTTACCATAGATAGGATCCTGCGATCATCCCTAGATGTCCAGGCCTTTTTATGTTGCTGAGCTCACCAGAGCGTTCTTCTTTCCTTACAATGTACCAAACTGTTGATTGGGCTACTTCTAATGTTGCTGCTATCTCTCTGATGGATTTGTTTTTGAAGCCTTACAATGGCCTGTTTTACTTGCATGGACAGCACCTTTAAACACATGATGAATGGATGATGTAGGTTCACAGCAAGAGATTCCAAATGCAAATACCACACTCAGAATCAACTCCAGACCTTTTACCTGCTTAATTGATGAGGAAATAATGAAGTAGTCCACACCTGGCCATGAAACAGCTTTTGATTCAATTGTCCAATTACTTTTGGTCCCTTGAAAAAAGGGGGATGGCTATTCTTAAGAGCTGTAATTCCTAAACCCTTCCTCCGATTTGATTGTACATGCCCTCAAATTAAACCCAAGAGTGTGCAAGTTCAGACCATTTCCATTATATAACTATAGCTTGAATATGTTTTGGTAAATACTTGAATAAAAAATGAAATTGTGCCAGTGTCTGGGGGGAAACTCTGAAAAGAGGGGAAGCTCTGCTAATTTCTATCATCCAATCATTTGCAAGCAAAATGCTTTTCTTAATTGTACATCACGGGACACAGAGCCATAATAATTACTACATGTGTTATAGGCCACCTTCAGGTGATGGACACTGGCACACCCAAGGCAGGAAGTCCCCCTCCCTATATAACCACTCCAATTACAGGGAGTACCTCAGTTTTTTCGCCAGTGTCTAAGGTGTTGGTCATGAGTAAAGAAGTTCTAAAGAAAGCTCTGCTACAGGATCCTTACTGGGTCAAGGAGCTATGCAACTGGATCCATTCAAGGTGCCTTGAAGAGGTCAATGAATGGTACCCGGGCCTCGTGGGGAAGGAACGAGGTTATGCCTGTAATGCTTCTCCCTGGAGAGCTGGACCCTGTTTTTTCTTCCGAATACCTAAAAGTTTGCTGGGAGGGTGCTATACGGGTCCAGAAAAGAGGACCCCGTAAGTGGGGTCCCGGTCCCTGAAAGTCTGTCATGACTTGGTCCACCATGATGGGTGAAGATTGGGTCTGTCTGGTCTTCAGCAGTATCCTGCGGCGGGGATAATGTAAGTGAAGACAACCCTAAGGAAAACCTATGGGTTTCTTCTATTTGTAAGTAAATGGTGTCGTGCCTTATGTTCGCCACTAGAGGGTGTAAAACTCTAAAACACATACCTGATATATTTACCTTGCCTCACAGTGTAATAGTGCTCAGTGTGGCAGCAGCTCCAGACGAGTTTGGCTGCCTCTCCTCACTCTCTAGCCATCAAGGGTATTTGGGGGTGGAATCACCCATCTACCAGCGATCCCCCAAGACGGAACTTCTCCTCCTGTCCAACACCCCCCCCCGCCGGCTGCCTCGTGGGCGCGCGCGCTCGTAGCTTTAATAAGATACGATTGGCAGCTGAAAAAGGAGGCGGGGCCAGGGCACAAGCCAACGTGCACGTGGGTTAGGCATGCACGTTACTAACGGCGCAAGCGCAGAGCGGGCTGATTTTTTAAAAGCCTCACTCTATTGGGCTGAGAAGTCGGTGGTACACAGGAGCGTCAGGGACATGTATGGTGGTGGGATCAGGCACTTCCTAAGGGGGCACATTTATTTAAAGCATCAGGCTGGGCAAGTGTTAGCAGCATATATATTGCTGGACTAGGACTCAACAGTTGATGAGCTTGGGTTAGTACCTCTGCATTTTTATGCATTCCCGCAGAGGGCGCTCAATTGCAGCAAAAGGGGCACAAAGGCATCACCTTCAGGGTCTGAGGATTCTTTGCATGCACCCGCAGTACCTTCCTCTCTGAAAGACCCGATGTAGCCGGCCAGGATGAGCCATTGGTGCTATCAGGTAATTTGCTGCCTCTCCTAGCATCACAGCACCTGCATACGTAACTGAGGATGTTCTTGCATCAGCTTTGGTGGGCTTAGAAGAGAGGTTAGCCTCTTTAATCGCTAAATCTTCCCAGACTGGGAGAAAAAAGGGTGTCAGTTCCCCTTCTCCCTCCCTGGACTCCCAGATAGAGAGACAATGGAAAGACGATGTTGAATCACCATCGAGGACCGAGAAGAGGGACAGTCTGATGACTCCTCTTCAGAAGAGACAGTCTCAGAAGAGCTTGTCTCAACCTCGCAATCTCAGAGATTGCAGGTCCAATCCCTTTCAGAGGTGGTTCGTTCAGCCTATAAGTTACCCTCTGCTGAGGCAGCCGAAGCTTCAGTTCTCTCTTTGGGGTCTTTAAAGCCCCTTCAGACTTTACATGCTTTTCCTCTCCACCTGTTCTTGGAACAGCTTTTATGCTGATTGGGAACACCCAGATAAGCATTTTCTTCCTCCTAAAAAGTTTTCCTTACTTTAGCCCATGGAATAGAATTTCGCCAAGAAATGGAAGGTACCAGCAGTTGATGTGGCTATTTCTTGTGTAAATAAAAGCCTAACTTGTCCAGTGGACAATGTCCAAGTATTTAGAGATCCAGTGGATGAAAAACTGTAATCTTTGCTAAAAACCTCATTTGCTATGGCCGGGGTGGTAGCTCAGCCTGCGGTGGCAGCAATTGGCATCTGTCAGTCCTTAAAGGACCAAATGAAGCAGGTAATAAAATATGTGCCTGCTCAACAGGCCCAGGACATGGCTGATCTGCCCAGGGCCTTATGTTTTGCGGTTAAGGACTCTATTCATCAGAGTCTGATGAATAGAGTCTGTGGCTAAAACACTGGTCAGCCGAGTCACCATGCAAAAGGATGTTGACTGGATTCCCCTTTCACGGGGAAAGGCTGTTCGGTGAGGATTTGGACAAATACACTCAAAAAATTTTAAGTGGTAAAAGTACCCTTTTACCAGTGAAAAAGAAGCGTAAACGTCCTTTTAAACGTTCATCCTCTCCAGGTCCAGGGACAACAGCCTCGCGACGGCCTCAGTCATCAGCCTCTAGAAGTAGATCTCAAGGTCAGACCCAGGGGCCAAAGAAGCCCTGGTGACAAAAACCTACAAAGCAGAGTCCCAAGGCCTCCCTTTGAAGGAGCGCCCCCGCTCAGTCGGGTGGGGGGAAGGATTCTGCAGTTTTCAGAGACTTGGCAGGAAGAGATCGAGGACAAAATATGTCATCTCCATAATTTCTCTAGGTTACAAACTGGAGTTTCAGGAGTTTCCACCATACCGTTTTCTATGATCAAACGTGCCCAAAGACCTGACAAAAAGGTCTTTGTTTCTGGCACTAGACCATTTGGTGTCTCAGGGGGTAATCATAGAGATTCCCACAAGGGATCAGGGTATGGGATTTTATTCAAATCTCTTCACGGTGCCAAAACCGAATGGGGATGTCAGACCCATACTGGACCTCAAAGACCTAAACCAGTTCCTAAACATACATTCTTTCCAGATGGAGTCAATCTGGTCAGTAGTCTCCACCCTAAGGGGGGAAGAATTTTTGGCGTCTGTGGACATCAGAGATGCATACCTATTCTTCCCACTCACCAAAAGTTCCTATGGTTCGGGGTAGAGAATCACCATTTCCAATTTGTGGCCCTACCCTTAGATTGGCTACTGCCCCTCGGGTATTCACAAAGGTGCTAGCTCCGCTCCTGGCAAGGCTAAGGACCCAGGGTATAATGGTGATGGCATATCTAGACGATCTGCTGTTAGTAGATCAGTCGGTTGCTCGCCTAAATCAGAGTGTGTCCACCACGGTCAAGTATCTGGAACACTTAGGGTGGATCCTCAACTTCAAGAAATCAGCCTTACAGCTAGTAAAAAGGCTGGAGTACCTAGGCCTGGTCATAGACACAGCCCAGAGAAAGGTGTTTATGCCCCAAAGGTCACTGCTATAAAGGAGCTGGTCCAGCTGATCAAGGCAAGGAAGAATCCTTCCATCCGCCTATGCATGAGATTATTGGGGAAGATGGTGGCTTCATTCGAAGCAGTCCCCTATGCTCAATTTCATTCAAGACTGTTGCAAAACAGGATCTTGTCAGCTTGGAACAAGAAAATCCAAGCCTTGGACTTACTGATCTATCTGACCCCGGACGTTGGTCAGAACCTCGGTTGGTAGCTAAGAATTTGTAGAAGGGAAAATCCTTCATGCCGGTTACTTGGAAGATTGTGGTGACGGATGACAGTCTGTCAGGCTGGGGAGCAGTATTAGAGGAGGCTATGGTCCAAGGGAAGCGGTCCTGGGTCGAAGAAGACCTTGCCCATCAACATCCTAGAGATTTGGGCAGCACGTCTGGTCCTGGACGTCCAGGTTACAGAATTGGCCTGTCAGGATTCAATCCGACAATGCTACAGCGTTAGCCTACATCAATCACCAAGGGGGCACCAGAAGTCACGCAGCCCAGAGGGAAGTGAACCATATTTTGGTTTGGGCAGAGAGGCATGTACCTTGCCTGTCTGCAGTTTTCATTCCGTGGAGAATTGGCAGGCAGATTTCTTAAGCCACCAACAGCTGTTTCCAGGGGAATGGTCTCTACACCCCAATATCTTTCGGGTGATTTGCCAAAAATAGGGCACCCCAGATGTGGACCTATTGGCATCCAGGTTCAACAAGAAGTTAATCAACTTTGTGTCAAGGACAAGGGACCCACTCGCATGCAGAACAGATGCGTTAGTGGCCCCGTGGGATCAGTTTTCACTGATTTATGCGTTCTCTCCAGTACAATTGATACCAGTTTCTTTGCAGAATCAAGCAGGAGGGGAAGCCAATAATTCTGGTAGCCCCAGCGTGGCCCAGAAGATCCTGGTATACAGAGATCGTAAAGATGGCAGTAGGAGACCCATGTCCCTTCCACTGCGCCAAGACCTGCTCTTGCAGTATTCCATCCTTCTTTACAAACGCTAAATTTAACGGTTTGGCTATTGAAGCCCATATTCTAAAAAATCGTGGGCTTTCGGGTTCTGTGATTTCTACCCTGATTAATGCTAGAAAGCCAGCCTCCAGAGTCATTTATTATAGGGTCTGGAAATCCTATGTCTCTTGGTGTAAATCCAAGAGATGGCATCCCCGGAAGTATGTCATAGGTAGAATTCTTACCTTTCTACAGCTAGGAGTAAATGAAGCTGACCTTGAGTACTATCAAGGGTCAAATCTCGGCCTTATCAGTGTTCTTTCAAAGACCGATTGCCTCACATTCCTTAATCCGGGCCTTTATACAGGGGGTAATGCGTATAAATCCGCCAGTCAGATCCTCTCTTTGCCCATGGGATTTGAATCTAGTTTTATCGGTCTTACAAAATCAGCCTTTTGAGCCGATACGTCATATTCCATTAGTCCTTTTGACAAAAGGAAATTGTTTTTTCTGGTGGCTATCTCTTCAGCTAGAAGAGTATCAGAGTTGGCTGCTTTTTCTTGTAAAGAGCCATATTTGATTGTTCATAAGGACAGGGTGGCGTTGCGAACCCACCCGTCCTTTCTACCTAAGGTAGTATCGGGTTTTCATCTGAACCAAGATGTTATCCTGCTTTCCTTTTTTCCAGAACCTAGTTCTGCGCAGGAAAAGTCTTTGCACTCACTTGATGTAGTGAGAGCAGTCAGAATCTATCTGAAAGCGACAGCTCAAATATGTAAAACTGATGTGTTGTTTGCGCCGCCAGAAGGTCCCAGGAAGAGCCAGGCAGCATCGAAGTCTACTATCTCTAAGTGGATTCAGCAGGTTATTATCCTGGCTTAGGTTCTGAAAGGGAAAACTTCTCCCTTCCAAGGTAGAGCGCACTCTACCAGAGCAGTCAGTGCTACCTGGGCAGTGCATCACCAAGCATCCATGACTCAGATCTGCAAGGCTGCAACTTGGTCTTCGGTCCATACATTCACCAGATTCTATCAGGTGGATGTAAAAGGGCATGAGGATGCCGTCTTCGGGCGCAGCGTTTTGCAAGCAGCAGTATAGATCCTCAAGTCTGATGGCAGCCATTTTTTTCTGTGTCTCCCTCCCCTCAAATGGCATTGCTTTGGGACATCCCATGTAGTAATTATTATGGCTCTGTGTCCCGTGATGTACGATTAAGAAATTAGGATTTTTATACCAGCTTACCTGTAAAATCCTTTTCTTGGAGTACATCACGGGACACAGAGGTCCCACCCATCTTTCTGGGATATATGTATATTGCTTTGCTACAAAACTGAGGTACTCCCTGTAATGGGAGGGGTTATATAGGGATGGCGACTTCCTTGTCTTGGGTGTGCCAGTGTCCATCACCTGAAGGTGGCCTATAACCCATGTAGTAATTATTATGGCTCTGTGTTCCGTGATGTACTCCAAGAAAAGGATTTTACAGGTAAGCTGTTATAAAATTTCCTAATTTTATTTTATTTTCCTTGCATGTAATTGAGTATTCTTTGCAAAATTAGGTTTTACCACAATTACTAAGCTCTGAAGCATGTGCACAGTATACAGGTGCTTCTTAAAAATTAGAATAGCATCAAAAAGATAATTTATTTCAGTAATTCAATTAAAAAAGTTAAACTCATATTATATAGATTCATTACACATAGGGTGAAATATTTCAAGCAATTCTTTCTTTTAATTTTGATGATTGTGTCTTACAGCAAGTGGAAATCCAAAATTCAGGATCTCAGAAAATCAGAATATTACATAGGACCAATACAAAAAAAAGGATTTTTAATATAGAAATGTTGGCTTACTGAAAAGTATGTCTATGTACAGTATAGTATGCACTCAATGTTTGGTTGGGACTCCTTTTGCATGAATTACTGCAGAAATTTTGATTAAAACCAGACTGAGGGACCATTTAAAGGCTCAGGAAACCTTTACAGGTGTTTTGATTTAATTACCGTATTTATCGGCGTATAACACGCACTTTTTCCCCCTTAAAATCAGGGGAAAATCGCAGGTGCGTGTTATATGCCGATCCCCTGCGTTCAAAACTTCAAAATCGCCGACCGCGATTTGAAAATGGCGCTGCCGGCGCCGAAATACAAAGAGCCGGTCCTCGGCTCTCGTTCACTTTCGGCTCCACTCGTAGTCCCGAGCGGAGCTATCCGAACCTACTCGGCTAGGTTCGGATAGCTCCGCTCGGGACTACGAGTGGAGCCGAAAGTGAACGAGAGCCGCCGGGAAGAGCCGAGGACCGGCTCTGTGTATTTCAGCACCGGCGGCGCCATTTTCAAATCGTGGTCGGCGATTTTAAAGCCCAGGACAGAGGATCGAAGGCTGCACTGGGGCAAGGCTGCACTGGGGAAGGCTGCACTGACAAGGCTGCACTGGGGAAGGCTGCACTGACAAGGCTGCACTGGGGAAGGCTGCACTGACAAGGCTGCACTGGGGAAGGCTGCACTGACAAGGCTGCACTGACATGGCTGCACTGACATGGCTGCACTGACATGGCTGCACTGACAAGGCTGCACTGACAAGGCTGCACTGGGGAAGGCTGCACTGACAAGGCTGCACTGGGGAAGGCTGCACTGACAAGGCTGCACTGACAAGGCTGCACTGACATTGCTGCACTGGGGCAAGGCTGCACTGAGAAGGCTGCAATGATGGGCATTTAAATGTAAGTTTTTTTCCCTTCAACTTCCCTCCTAAAAGTTTTTTTTTCCTTAAAATTCCCTCCTAAATTGGGGTGCGTGTTATACGTCGATAAATACGGTAGCTGATTAGAGTGTGACACCATGGGGGTTATTTACGAAAGGCAAATCCACTTTGCACTACAAGTGCAAACTACAAGTGCAAAGTGCACTTGAAATTGCACTGAAAATGCACATGGAAATGTAGTCGCTGTAAATCTGAGGGGTATATCTGAAATGAGGGGAAGCTCTGCTAATTTTATCATCCAATCACGTGCAAGCTAAAATGCTGTTTTTTATTTTCCTTGCATGTCCCCCTCGGATCTACAGCGACTGCACTTCCAAGTGCACCTTCAGTGCAATTTCAAGTGCACTTTGCACTTGTAGTGCAAAGTGGATTTGCCTTTCGTAAATAACCCCCCATGAGTCTACAATATTGAACTTATTCACAATATTCTAATTTTCTGAGATACTGAAATTGGGTTTTCACTAGCTGTAAGCCATAATTCTCAAAATTAAAAGAAAGAAATGCTTGAAATAAATCACTCTGTGTGTAATGCATCTATATAAATATATATGAATTGAATTACTGAAATTAACTTTTTGATAAGCACCTTTTTATTTTTTGAGAAGCACCTGTATTTGCCTTCAGTAAATCAACCCCATTGTTTTGACAGTTTTTGCAATATTCAGATTTTGTTTTTCTGGAGCACACCACATATTACATAGCATTACTGAGGCGTTTTTTAATTTTGTGTGTGCAGCTTAATCTGTGCACAGGGTTCATTTGTTTAAATCTCTCTATTTAATACGATATCAAAAATATCAGAGAGAAAGCATACAACAGATGCAAGAGTCATAACAAAAAAACAAAGCCAAACCATGCAACTGAAAATATGTGCTTGCTGAAGTACAAATACTCAAAATATGTGCTTGCTGAAAATATACTAAATACCTTTACTTTAGGAGGGAATTGTTAGAAAGGTTAGATACCTCTTCTTTGCATATTTAAATAGCTGAAGATCCACAGTTAATACAAAGCTGCACACATGGAAAAATACAACTGAAGATGCAGAATAAATCCTGCAAAGACTGCAAGCTTCTACCGTGTATTTGTTAGTCAAACATGCCATACAAATGTGTGTTGTGCTGGACCATCTGCCCGTAATATGCTTCTTGAAAGTGATTTAAAAATATATACTGAAATATAAATACATAGCAAGCTGCCACATACTAATATAAACATATGCGATTACAAGGTTTAAAGAAACACAGATTGAGAGCAGATGTGATGGAGATGAAAACTCTGTGTCACAGAAGTTGACATAATAACAAGATGGGTAAAATTATAGATCTTGGAGCTACAAAGGATTTAAACTGTGGGCATTAGTTACTCCACCCGGAAAGCCCTCAAAATAAAATCACATATCCATTTAAAGTGTTTAAAATTTATAGTCTCTGTAATAGATAAATTGATCTCTGACTTTAATGACTCCAGCAGTGTAGATTATTCCTCCAACATTTCACACTAAAATATCAAAATTATTACTGCTTGTTTGATTGATCTCCTTAAACACTCTGCAGATTGTTTATGAAACCTTCCTCATGTAACATGTATCAAATGCTTTTGCAGAAAATACCTAAAGTAATGGTTCATCATCAGCTGCTAAGACAAACCTTTCTTATGATTATCTAGACCAGCCTCTCTCAACCGGGATGCAGCGACACCCTGGGGTGTGGTCTAAAGCAATCAGGAGTGCCACGGAATCCTGGTAGAGAAAGGCATTCAGATGAGATGGGAATGAGCTCCATCGGCACAGCAGGAGTTCAATCAGGACAGTGACCCCCACTACAGTGCAGTGCCAGTAAAGGTAAAGTACTGCAATTTTAAAAGAGGCTGTGTGTGTGTATATATACAGTTAGGTCCATATATATTTGGACACGAGCACAATTTTAGTGTTTTTTTTCAGGTATTTACCAAAACATATTCAAGCTACAGTTATATAATGGATATGGGGTGAAAGTGCACACTCTAAGGTTTAATTTGAGGGTATGTACATCCAAATCTGAGGAAAGAAGAACGCACTGGTGAACATAGCAACATAAAAAAGCCTGGAGGTCTACAGGAGACAACAGTGGTGGATGATCGCAGGATCCTCTCTATGGTAAAGAAAAACCCAATCACAACATCTAGACAAGTGAAGGACACTCTCCAGGAGGTGGGTGTATCATTGTCAAAGTCTACAATCAAGAAAAGACTTCACAAGAGCAAATACAGAGGGTTCACCACAAGGTGCAAACCATTCATAAGCCTGAAGAATAGAAAAGCGAGATTTTTTTTTACTTTGCCAAAAAACATCTAAAAAAGCCAGACCATTTCCGGAAAAGCATTCTTTGGACAGATGAAACTAAGATTAATCTGTACCAGAATGACAGGAAGAAAAAAGTCGGGGAAAGGGTTGGAACAGCTTATGATCCAAAGCCCACAACGTCATCTGTAAAACATGGTGGAGGCAGTTTGATGGCATGGGCATGCATGGCTTCAAGTGACACTGGATCATTGGTATTTATTGATGATGTGACAGAAGACAGAAGCGGCTGGGTGAATTCTGCAGTGTTTATAGATATATTGTCAGCCCAGATTCATCCAAATGCAGCAAAGTTGATTGGACAGTGCATCACAGAACAGATGGACGATAGAAGCTTTTGAAGGAAAATAAGTGGAAAATTCTGCAATGGCCGAGTCAACCCAATTGAGCATGCATTTCACATACTGAAGGCAAAACTAAAGGCAGAAAGACCCACAAACAAAGAACAACTGAAGACAGTTGCAGTTAGAGTCTGGCAAAGCATCAGAAAGTAGGAAACCCAGTCTTTGGTAATGTTCATGGGTTCCAGACTTCAGGCAGTCATTGCCAGTAAAGGATTCTCAACAAAATATTAAAAATTAACATTTTATATATGATTATAATAATTTGTCCAATTACATTTAAGCCCCTGAAAATGGGGGGACTGTGTATAAAATTGGTTGCAGTTCCTAAAATTTGTACTTGATATTTATGTTCAACCCCTTGAATTAACCACTTAAGGACCGCCCAACCACATATATACTGTGGCAGGGCGGCTCTATTGCGTGACACGACGTACCTGTACGTTGTTTTATGCAATAGTGTGGGGGCCCGCTGCACAAAGGAGGAGCTGATGCGCATGTCCAATGGACCCCATGTCTGCCGGTCACCATTGATTGCTTCACAGAGAGGTAAATCCCCGTTCTGACAGGGGAGAACACGTAGTTAACCCCTTCTCTGCCAGTGTCTTTTTATCAATGATTAAGCACAAGATGTATGTGTGAAATGCATCTATGTGACTACATGCTGGTATCTGCAGTGTCACTATGGTGATCAATAAAAGGCAATTGGTACCTCTGGATGTGCAGCTGTTTCTTCTTTTCTTAAAGTTTACCATGGAGAGGGGCCAGGGCTGGCACTCTAAGATTCCATTTGGGTTTAATTTATGCCCCCAGAGCAGTGGTTTTTTCCTTCTGGATCTAGAAAGCTTAGTTCTTGCTCTTTACTATTAGCCAGTGAACTACAAAAGGATTGTAGTATTATATCCTGAGATTTGTGGAAAGTTGACGTCACTTTCAGTTTAAATCCCGGATCCATTTGAAGAGCGATTCTGTCATCGTAAATTCTGAGGAAAGGCTCTCTGACCGAGCCTGGAGTTCTCCTATCCTACGTGCTGTAGTGACAGCTACAAGGAAGACATGTTTGAGTGTCAGCAGGTGTAAAGATGTCTCTTTTAGAGGCTCAAAGGGGCCTTTGATGATCCCCCTAAGCATCAATGACAGATCCCATGTGGGACACGCAAAACCTAGAGACCAACGGGTCTTCTTGTAGTGTCCATTCTAGGTACACCGAAACCGCTGCTGTCTGAACCTTCAGCGTACTGAGCGCTAGACCTTTATCAGCACCCTGCTGTAGGAATTCTAAGATAGTTGGTGTATCCAGCTTTTGTCTGTTATTCTCAGCGCACCAGCTGTTACATTTTTTCCAGGTCTTTCTGTAAATGGCCCTGGTGTTAGGCTTCCTGGCGTTCAGAAGCATCGCCACCACTTTATCTGAGAGTCCTTTCGATCTCAGGATGTCTTCCTCAGTAACCAGGCGGCCCACTTGAAGCTTTCTTGCTTGAGGCCTGTTAGGGGTCCCTGACACATCAGGTTGTCCCTGAGAGGAAGTAGCCAAGGCTCGTCTGCTGAGAGACTGAGGAGCTGAGAGAACCAGGCTCCCTCGGGCCAATATGGTGCTATTAGTATACATTTTGTCTGTTCCTGTAGGAATTTCTTTATCACTTGAGGAATCAGATGTAAGGTGTAACACATTTTGAAATCTCAAGGATTCTGGAGTGCATCTATCCCCCCGAGGCTGGTCTTGCTGGGTGAGCGAGTAAAAAGCCTTCACCTTGGTGTTTCTTCAGGATGCAAAGAGGTCTATTTTTGGTATTCCCCAGCAGGTTGTTATCTCTGAAAACACCTCTGAGTGTAACTCTCACTCTCCCTGGGAGATCTCTTGGTGGCTTAGGAAGTTTGCCACTGGAATGTTTTCCCCCTTTAGATGAACCGCTACCAGGGTAAGTAGATTTTCTTCTGCCCATCGGCAGATCTTATTTGAAATGTAGATAAGGAGGGGATCCGGGTGCCCCCGTTTGTTCACATACGCCACTGCTGTGGCGTTGTCTGACAGTATTAAGGTGTGATGACCTCTGAGCTGATATTGGAAGTGCTCTATGGCTTTAGCGATTGCCATAAGCTCCCTCCGAGGACCACTTTCCCCCTGGGCAGGCTGACCTGCTGGGTGGGCTCCCCATCCCCAACTGCTTGCTTCTGTGGTCAACCCTGGTTTAGGTTTGGGTGGATCCTCTTCCACCACAGCGATCTCTTCACTGAAGCTGGAACTAACAGTTTTCTGTCTAGATCTTCCTTCAGAAGAAAGGTTTGTAGAGGCCGTAGGTGATACTTGGTCCATTGAAACGCAGGAATTGTTGAGGTCATCAGCCACAGAACCAAAATCAGCTCTCTGACAGATATTGGGAGGTTTTCTGTATAGAGCTTACTCTCCTGGTAAGACCCTGAATTTTTTCTTCCGGTAGGAACATTTTCTTCTCTGTAGAGTTTGTGAAGATATGCCAGGAATCGTATGTTCTGGGTAGGACGTAGGTTTGATTTTTCTATGTTTAAAATCCATTCTAACAATTTCAGCCATGGTTTGGGCTTCTGCCAGGTCTTCTGCAAGCTGTACCTCTGACGGTCCCAGGAAGAGCAGGTCGTCCAGGTAAGGGTAAAGGACTACCGTCATTTTCTTCAACCTCAGAGGGGCCAAGGCTTCTGCTAGGAATTTGGTAAATATCCTTGATGAGGACAGGCCGGAAGGAAGAGCCCTGCTTTGGATATGATCTCCACTGCCAACCTCTGGTATCTCATTTCTCATATGGGAGTGTGAAGTTAGGCATCCCTGAGATCCACAGTAGCCATGAAGTTTCCCGGTTGAAGAATTTTTTTGACTGAGAAAACAGATTCCATGCAGAATTTTTTGTATTGGATCGCTTGATTCAGGGGTTTTATATTTAATACTAGTCGAAACTTCCCGGAAGGTTTTTTGATCACAAAAACTTGCGAGTAGAAACCTTTCCGTTTTTTCTTCCTCTGGGACTAGAGTTTGGACCTTTTGGTCTATCATCTCTCCCAGTAACAATGGGAGAGCCCTTGCCTTCTCAGGATACCTGGGAAGTTTTGTTAATAGAAATGGAGGAAGACTGTTGAACTCAAGGGGGTAGCCCCTTGCGATGATCTTTAGAACAAAACCATTGGCTGTCACCTTCTGCCATTGAGGTAGGAAGGTAGCCAGCCTTCCCCCCAATGGCATTCTGTAGCCACTTTTTTGGGGTTTGGCTAGAAGAGCCAAAGAGGACGTTACTCTTTGGCTTCCCCTTGTGACCTGTCCAGTTCTTCTTGGGGTAATCTTTCTTTTCTTCTTGCAGACGTTATTTTCTCCCACGGAAAAACCTTTTCCTGTGGAGGTTTATGTTTTTCGGTCAGGAAGGTTTTCTTCCTGTCCGCTGTTCTTTCTAGGGCTTCATCCAAGCCTGTTCCGAATAAAATCTCTCTGGAAAACGGGAGGTTACATAGTCTCATCTTGGATGCAGGGTCCCCTGACCAAGTCTTCATCCAAATAGCCCATCTGGCTGCCATGGCTAGACCTCCTGATCTAACTGCCAGTTTGACGGATTCTATGAACGCATCTTCTATGTAACTGACCGCCTTAAAGAGAACCGGTAAAATTTTCTGAATTTCTCCCCTAGGTGTACCATTCTTGATATGCTCTTGAAGTTGGGAGAGCCAAAAGTCAAGGTTTCAAGCGCAGGCTTCGGGCTGGCGACACTCGTTTCCCAAGCCCTTTTTAGGACAATGTCACCTCTCTTATCCATACAATCCTTCAGATGCCCCATGTCTTCAAAGGCCAACGAGGACCTCTTGGAGACTTTAGATAATGGAGCATACAACTAAAGGTTCTTGTTCCATACCCCCTTTGGATCATCATCAAAGTGGAACCACTTCTTTTGGTTAGCTGCAAAGAAGGGTTTATTTTCCGGGTATGCCCATTCATTCTTCACTACCTCTGACATCATCGGGTGGACCAGGAACACCTTGGACTTTTTCTTTCTTAGAACCTGGTACATTAAATCATGTTTTGATGGAAGTTCTTTTTCTTCCTCCATTTCCAAAGTTTCGTATATAGCCTAAGTAAGTGCTCTACTTCCTATTTGTACTTGGGGCCCCTTTTTTCTTCTCCCCCATATTCCTGCTCCGAATTTGAGCTGTCGGCTATTTCGCTAACCAGCCTACTACCCGCTCGTTCCCTCACTGTCTCCTGCGACCCTGAAGCGACTGATCTTGGTGAGGCTATGGGAGAGGAACTTCCAGATGGAGCTATTGGAGGTTTTTACCTCTGAAATTAATTTTTTAAAATCCTTAAAAGTAGAAGCCATGTCATCCCTCATGGATCCAAAAATGTTTGTGTAGATTGCATCTGACTGTTTTTTAACCAGTCTGTCTATGCACACTTGACATAGCAGTTCCATGTATTCCAAGGGCATCTTGGTAGCACGTGTTGCACACAGCTTTCTGGATGTGGGCTTTTGGTCTTTCGGCAGTTTACCTGCCCGAAGACAAAAACACAGAGCACCCCATGGTGGTGAGAAAGAAGCACACTCCACCACACCATGAATACAGTGCACACCTGGTGACACCAGTAACCCCCTGCTGAGCCCCAGCTAGCTAGTGTCCACTGCCGCCTGCTGCCAAGGAGGGTTGCCTGTGGCCATTAACCCAACCTCCTCCACCTAGAGCATGGTAAGGGTGCACCTGCCCCAGCCAAGCCCCTGAGAGATGGAGCCTCCGGGGGTCCCTCAGGCAAAATTTCTCCTCCGGATGGAGAAAACACGATGACTGCCCAGGGACCTGAGGGACTGCCTTTTAAAGTATTGAGTGGCAACGCCTTTCCTGTTTGGAGGGAGGAATTCCATCTCTCAAATGCTGACCTGGAAGAAGACTGGGGGAAAATATGTAGCAGAACACATATTGGCCTAAATTGATGAAGAAATTCGTTTTTTACATTTTTCTTTTGGATATGTATTCTAGCAGAAAGTAAAAAATAGTTTTTTTTAAAAAACTTTCAGTCTTCTTTTGTTTATAGCACAAAAAATAAAAACCACAGATGTGATCAAATACCACCAAAACAAAGCTCTATTAGTGAGAAAAAAAGACATCAATTTTATTTGGGTACAGCCTCGCACGCCCATGCAAATGTTAAAGTAACGCAGTGCTGTATCGCAAAAAATGGCCTGGTCATTAATTATTATTATTATTATTCAGGATTTATATAGCGCCAACAGTTTACACAGCGCTTTACAATATAAAAGAGAGACAATACAGTTATAATACAATAAAATACAAGAGGATTAAGAGGGCCCTGCTCAGAAGACGGCAGGTGTAACTGTGGGGAATGAGCTGATGGAAGTGGTAGGAGATTAGTTGGAGACGTGATAGGCTTTCCTGAAGAGATGAGTTTTCAGGGATCGCCGGAAGGTAGCAAGAGTAGGGGATAGCTGGATAGATGGAGGTAGCGAGTTCCAGAGGATGGGAGAGGCTCTGGAGAAATCCTGGAGGCGAGCATGGGAGGAGAAGATGAGAGAGCTTGAAAGCAGGAGGTCTTGAGAAGAGCGGAGAGGTCGATTTGGGTGATATTTGGAGACAAGATTAGTGATGTAGCTCAGGGCAGAGTTGTGAATGGCTTTGTATGTTGTGGTTAGTATTTTGAATTTAATTTGCTGGGTGATTGGGAGCCAGTGTAGGGATTGGAGTAGAGGGTTGGCAGACACTGAGCGGTTGGTAAGGTGGATAAGTCTGGCAGCAGCATTCATGATAGACTGAAGAGGGGATAGCCTATGGAGAGGTAAGCCAATGAGAAGGGAGTTGCAATAGTCAAGGCGAGAGATAACAAGGGAGTGAATGAGGAGCTTGGTGATTTCATTTGTTAAAAAGGGGCGAATTTTAGAGATGTTACGGAGGTAAATTCTACAAACTTTTGACAACGATTGGATTTGAGGCTGAAATGACAAGTCAGAGTCTAGGATTACACCTAGTACCCTGGCGTGAGGGGAGGGACTGATGGTTGCATTGTTGATTTTGATGGAAAAGTCATGGAGGGGGGCACGGGCGGGGGGGAATATTAATAGCTCAGTTTTAGAGAGATTTAGTTTAAGGAAGTGGTGCGACATCCATGCTGATATGTCAGTAAGTAAGTTAGTAATGCAAGAGGAGACTGAAGGAGTGAGATGAGGAGTAGACAGATAGATTTGGGTGTCATCAGCGTATAAGAGGTAATGGAAGCCGTGGGCAGTTATTAAGTGACCAAGGGAGGAGGTGTAGATAGAGAAGAGAAGGGGTCCAAGAACCGAGCTTTGGGGGACCCCCACAGAAAGGGGCAATGGAGAGGAGGAGACAGAGTTGTAGGTGACACTGAAGGAGCGCTGTGATAAATAGGCAGAGAACCAGGATAGAGTAGAATCTCGAAGGCCAAGGGAATGTAGTTTATTGAGAAGGAGCGAGTGGTCAACAGTATCAAAGGCCGCAGAGAGGTCAAGTAGTAGGAGTATGGAGTACTGGCTGTTGGTTTTAGCAGTTAGTAAATCGTTAGTGAGTTTTAGTAAGGCAGTTTCCGTGGAGTGCTGCGAGCGAAAGCCAGACTGTAGGGGGTCAAGAAGGTTATTTTCATTGAGGTAGGAGCTAAGACGGTTGTAGACTAAGCGTTCTAGAAATTTAGAGGTGAATGGGAGCAATGAGATGGGTCTTAAGTTGTTCAGGTCGGTAGGGTCCAGTGAGGGCTTTTTAAGAATGGGAGTGATCTGCGCATGTTTTAGAGGGGAGGGGAAGATGCCACTAGAGAGGGAGAGATTGAAGATGTGGGTGAGGGAGCATAGGATAGAAGAAGAGGTTGACCATAGTAGTTGTGAGGGAACAGGATCCAAGGGACAATTGGTTAGGTGGGCATCCGAGAAAATTTTTGTAACCTCTTCCGTAGTAGCCAATTCAAAAGAGGAGAGTGTTGAATGTGCTGCTAGGCAAGGTATGTTGGGTGGGGAAGACGTACGCACAGTGGAGATGTCCTCACGAATTGCATCGATCTTGTCTTTGAAGAGATTGGCAATCTCTTGGGCAGTGAGTTAGTGGGTAGAGGGGGTGGTGGACGAAGCAGAGAGTTAAAGGTTGAGAAGAGCCAACGGGACTGGATGATAAGGAATTGATAAGAGAGACAAAGTAGGCTTGTTTGGCAGCATGGAGGCATGAATTGTATTTTAGAAGGGCAGATTTATATAGGGTGAATTCTTGCAGGCATTTGGTTTTACGCCACAGTCGTTCAAGAGCACGGCAATGTCTCTTGAGATTTCTAGTGTTGTCAGTTTGCCAGGGTTGTAACGGTCGGGGCCTGATTCTGCCTGTGGTTAGAGGAGCAAGTGCATCTAGTGATGATGAGAGTAAACTGTTGTAGACAGAGGTGGCCAGGTCAAGACAGGACAGGGGAGAGATTATGTCATATAGGTGGATAGTAGCAGAGTAGAGAAGAGAAGGTTTAAAGTGGCGAAGGTTTCTACAAGTAATTGTTTGCTGCTTGGAGGGATGGGTGGTTGGAGGCAAGGATACAGTGAAAGTAATGAGGTTTTGATCAGATAGAGGAAAGGGGGTGTTGGTTAGGTTGCCAGGGTTGCCAGGATGGGAGAATACAAGGTCAAGGGTATTACCATTGGAGTGAGTGGAAGTATGTGTCCATTGGGTTAGGTCAAAGGATGAGGTTAAGTCGAGAAGTTTAGCTGTAGTTGGGCTGTTGACAATGACAGGAATGTTAAAGTCACCAAGAATAATGGTGGGTATTTTAGAGGAGAGAAAGTAGGGTAGCCAGGCAGCAAAGTCATCAAGAAAGGGCGATACTGGTCCTGGAGGCCTATAAATTGCTGCAATCCTCAGAGAAATGGGAGAAAACAGACGAATACAGTGCATCTCGAAAGAAGAGAGGGAAAGAGAGGGAGGGACAGGAAGGACTTGGAAGGTGCTTTGTGGGGATAGAAGGAAGCCAACTCCACCTCCTTTCTGTCTGTTGGGTCTGGGGGAGTGAGTCCAATGGAGACCACCATGGGAGAGGGCAGCAGGAGAAGCTGAGTCAAAATTTTGAAGCCAGGTTTCTGTTATGGCGAGTATGTTCAAGCCATGAGAGATGAAGAAGTTAATTAAGGGGGTTAATCCTTCCGGGGCTAAAGTGGTTAAAGCTGAAAGTCTGCATTTCAAATTCATTTGGAATGTTTCCTTTTAATTTTATTCTGATGGCATACAGAGCCAAAAGTATGAAAATATATATGGAGGTTTATATGTGTGTGTTTGTATGTGCGTGCTTTTTTATGTGTATTTATATATGTGTGTGCGTATGTATGTACAGTGCATCTGGAAAGTATTCACATCGCTTCACTTTTTCCACATTTTGTTATGTTTCAGTTTTATTCCAAAATGGATTAAATGCATTATTTTCCTCAAACTTCTACAAACAATACCCCACAATGACAACACGAAAGAAGTTTGTTTGAAATCTTTGCAAATCTATTAAAAATAAAAAATGAAAAAAATCACATGTACATAAGTATTCACAGCCTTTGCTCAATACTTTGTTGAAGCCCCTTTGGAACCAATTACAGCCTCAAGTCTTTTTGAGTATGATGCTACAAGCTTTGTACACCTATTGGGCAGTTTCTCCCATTCTTCCTTGCAGGACCTTTCAAGCTCCATCGGGTTGGATGGGGCGCGTCTGTGCACAGCCATTTTCAGATCTCTCCAGAGATGTTCAATCGGGTTCAAGTCTGGGCTCTGGCTGGGCCACTCAAGGACATTCACAGGAGTTGTCCCGTAGCCACTTCTTTGTTATCTTGGCTGTGTGCTTAGGGTCATTGTCCTGCTGGAAGGTGAACCTTCGCCCCAGTCTGAGTTCCAGAGCACTCTGGAGCAGGTTTTCATCAAGGATGTCTCTGTACATTGCTGCATTCATTCATCCTTTCCCTCAATCATGACTAGTCTCCCAGTGCCTGCCGCTGAAGAACATCCCCACAGCATGATACTGCCACCACCATGCTTCACTGTAGGGATGGTAATGGCCAGGTGGTGAGCAGTGCCTGCTTTCCTCCAGACATGACGCTTAAAGAATTTGATCTTTGTTTCATCGGACCAGAGAACTTTGTTTCTCATGGTCTGAGTCCTTCAGGTGCCTTTTGATAAACTCCAGACAGGCTGTCATGTGCCTTTTACTGAGGAGTGGCTTCCATTTGGCCAGGCTACCATACAGGCCTGATTGGTGGAGTGGTGCAGAGATGGTTGTTCTTCTGGAAGGTTCTCTTCTCTCCATAGTGAAATGGTGGAGCTTTGTCAGAGTGACCACCAGGTTGTTGATCACTTCCCAAAGGCCCTTCTCACCTGATCGCTCAGTTTGGCTGGGCGACCCGCTCTAGGAAGAGTCCTGGTGGTTCCAAATGTCTTCCATTTACGGATGATGGAGGCCACTGTGCTCATTGGGACCTTCAATGCTGAAGACATTTTTCTGTACTCTTCCCCAGATCTGTGCCTTGATACAATCCTGTCTGAGGTCTACAGACAATTCCTTGGTGTGTGCCTTTCCAAATCATGTCCAATCAACTGAATTTATGACAGGTGGACTCCAACCAAGTTGTAGATGCATCTCAAGGATGATCAGTGGCAACAGGATGGACCTGAGCTCAATTTTGAGTGTCATGGCAAAGGCTGTGAGTACTTGTGTACATGTGATTTTTTTTATTTATTTTTTTATAAATTTGCAAAGATTTCAAACAAACTTTTTTCACGCTGTCATTATAGGGTATAGTTTGTAGAATTTTTGAGGAAAATAATGAATTGAATCCATTTTGGAATTAGGCTGTAACATAATGTGGAAAAAGTTAAGCGATATGAATACTTTCCGGATGCACTGTAGGGTAAAAAAACTGAAATGGTGGGATCACCTGTAAAATAACCAAAACCACTGACATATGAACAGATATACAGTGCACAGGTTATTATTTTGTGGTCTTATACAAAATTTAAGAGAGAGCAGCTTATCCAATTATCGCAAAGGCAGTATAATAAGGGAGCACTCCACTTTTGCCTAGCAGTGTTGAGAAAAAAAAATATTTATTACATATAGTCAATATAACAAGTAAAGACATAAAGAAGCGTGAACAGAAATGCATGGCTTGTATTTTCATGTGTTCTTCCTTTTATTTCTTAAACATCTGTGAAATCATGGATTTTTTTTTTTTTACATTAGGACAATAGAAATGTAATTTCTCTTTTTTTATTTTAAATTCAGTATTCCTTTCAATGCAAAGAAAAGGACACAAACTAACTTTTTCAAAAGTGTGAAATAAATACTATTTGTGGAAACAGAGATCATCAGAAAACATATGGCATGGACCAAGCCAGGATGAGATCTGATTTGTTCCGCAGACTTGTTCCATTCCTCCGCGTCCAAATAGTCATTGATGCCTGGCTTAGTCTCATTCAGAATATGAAATCTGAAGGCATGGCAGTAAGTGGCATGGAAAAGGCAATGACATGAGAAATAATCTGCAGTCACTCAGCTGGCCAAACATTTATGTATTTTTTTTATACTTTGCTTACATACACACAATGACCTTCCCTTAATTTAGCAGCTAGTTGTATTGCTTTATGTAAGGTTTTATTATTCACAAGCATCCTTGCTTTCACATTAAACCACAATTGGCTTCCAATAACTGCTTCTATTGATGTACAACGAGAAATAGAAAAAAGAATAATTGTGGAATTGGAAAACAGAATAATAAATGGGTAGGAACATTCTTTTTTTTTATTATTTAAATCAATCCTGTGTCCTGGGCAAAACATACAAGCACACAGGTTCCATGTCTGTAAAAAAGGTAAGTTTACACTTTTACTTGATTTTCAAATTGATTTCCAATAGAGGTGCGCATCTTTACTGGTCTCACGATTCGATTACGATTATCTGGTCAACGATTAGATTTCGCAATGCATCACGATTACCGACGAGCTCCCACTTCCGCTTGGGCCACCTAGGTGGCCCTTCCTCCCTGCAATCTTCTAGGACATATCACAGGTCCCAAAAGATTGCCCGGCTATGCAGGACAGCGCAGTGAGACATGCGCACCCGGCTGTGAAGCTGCAATCTGTCACAGTCAGATGCCCACAGTAGTATTGCCAGCGCCGTGGACAGGCGGGGAGAGAAGGGAGGGTTTGGGTGGCCACGTCTCTGGATTGTGGGACAGGTGAGTGTCTTTACTAAAAATCAGAAGATACACTTTTTTTGTAGCTGCTGACTTTTAATAAACAAAAAATTGACTGGAACTCCGCTTTGAATTAAAAAATAGGATTTTTATAACAGCTTAAAATCCTTTTCTTTGAGTACATCACGGGACACAGAGCCACAGTATTTACTGATGGGATATATAGGCACCACTAGGTGATGGACACTGGCACACCCTTAACAGGAAGTTTAGCCCCCTATATAACCCCTCCCCTTACCTCAGTTTTCTTGAAGAAAATGATTTTACAGGTAAGCGGTTATAAAAATCCTATTTTCTTTTTCATACATCACGGGACACAGAGCCTCACTATTTACTGATGGGATGTCCCAGAGCAATGCTATCTGAGGGGAGGGAGGGAGACACAACAAAAGTAGGGTGCGATCAGACCTGAGGACCATGTACCGCTGCCTGCAGCCCACTGCGCCCAAAGGCAATATCCTCATGTCTTCTCACTTCCACCTGGAGGCCTGGTGATGCACTGCCCATGAAGCACTAACAGCCCTGGTGGAGTACGCTTTGATTTGAAAAGGTGGAACATTCCTCTTCAAACCATGAGCTTGAACAATTACCTGTCGAATCCACTTAGCAATGGTAGATTTCGACGCTTCCTGTCCTTTTTTAGGACCTTCAGGCAACACAAACAAAACATCCATTTTGCGAATCTGTGCAGTCGCTTCCAAATAGGTTTTGAACGCTCTCACTACATCCAGAGAATGTAGTGACTTTTCTACCGTAGAACAGGGATCTGAAAAAAAAGGCAGAACAATATCCTGGTTTAGATGAAAACCTGAAACCACCTTTGGTAGAAAGCTAGGATGAGGACGCAATACTACAAGAAAGAGCCGCCAATTCTGATACCCTTCTTGCAGAAGAAATGGCTCCCAAAAAAATTAGCTTCCTTGTCAAAAGGACCAAGGGAATATGTTGCATCGGCTCAAAAGGCTGTTTCTGTAATGTCGACAGAACTAAATTCAAGTCCGAGGGGTGCAGGGGAGCTCTAACCGGTGGATTAGGCCGCGTTACCCCCTGTATAAAGCTTCGGACCAAAGAATGCAAAGCAAGTGGACGTTGAAACAATATTGACAAGGCCGAGATCTGGCTCTTGAAAGTATTCAAGGCCAGTTTCATCTCTAACCCCATTTGCAGAAAAGCAAGGATTCTCCCTATGACATACTTTCTGGGATGCCAACCCCTGGATTCACACCAGGAGACATATGCCTTCCAGACTCTATAATAAATGGCTCTGGAAGCTGGCTTCCTTGCATTAATCAAGGTAGAAATTACTGGGCCTGAAAGCCCACGACTCTTCAGAATGTGGGTTTCAATAGCCAAACCATTAAATTTTGCGTTTGTAAGGTAGGATGGAACACTGGTCCCTGCAATAGAAGGTCTGGACATGGTGGTAGGGTCCATGGGGACCCTACCGCCATCTTCACTATTTCTGCATACCAAGATCTTCTGGGTCACGCTGGGGCCACTAGAAGCACCACATTTTTTCCTGCTTGATCCTGCGAAGAAGTCGTGGTAGCAGCAGTATAGGGGGGAATGCATAAATCAGTGAGAACTGATGCCAAGGAGTCACCAATGCATCTGTCCTGCATGCAAGTGGATCCCTTGATGACACAAGTTGTCAATCTTCTTGTTGAACCTGGACGCAAACAGATCTACATCCGGGATCCCCCATCTTTGGAATATAGCCAGGAAGATGTCAGGGTTAAGAGACCATTCCCCTGGGAACAACTGCTGGGGACTTAAGTAGTCCGCCTGCCAGTTCTCTACCTCTGGAATGTAGATTGCCAATATGCACAGCACATGCTTTTCTGCCCAGATTAGGATCTGGTTTACCTCTCCCTGGGCTACACAACTCCTTTTGCCCCCTTGGTGATTGATATAAGCCACTGCTGTGGCATTGTCGGATTGGATCATGACAGGACAACCCTGCAATCTGAATGTCCAGTCCTTTAGGGCTAGGTACGCCGCACAAATCTCTAGAATGTTGATGGGTAAGGTCCTCTCGGTTTTGGACCATTTCCCTTGGACAGTCGTCTCTTCCAGAACTGCTCCCCAACTCGAAAGGCTGGCATCTGTTGTTACCACCTTCCAGGTAACTGGTAAAAAGTATTTCCTTTTCCGCAGATTCTCGGGTACCAACCACCAACTGAGGCTCTGACGCACTATTGGTGAGAAGCGCATCGGAAAATCTAGCGCCTGGACTTTCTTGTTCCAGGCAGACAGGATACTGTTTTGCAGCAGTCTCGAATAAAACTGAGCATAGGGAACCGCTTCGAATGAAGCCACCATCTTTCCCAACAACCTCATACAAAGGCGAATAAAAGGACCCTTCTTTGCCCTGACTACCTGAACCAGTGCCTTGTTGGCACTGATTTTTGCCTTGGGTAAAAACACCCTCTTCTGGGTTGTATCTATGACCAGACCCAAGTACTCTAGTCTTCTTACTGGTTTTAAAGAAGACTTCTCTAGGTTGAGGACCCAACATAGGTATTCCAGGTAGTTGACTGTGGTGACCAAGCTTTGGTCTAAGCGGGCTACCAACCGGTCTATTAAGAGCAGGGGGTTAAACTTCCCGTTTAGGGTGTGCCAGTGTCCATCACCTAGTGGTGCCTACATAACCCATGAGTAAATACTGTGACTCTGTGTCCCATGATGTTCGAAAAAGAAATAACCTCACTCCCTTAAAAAGTGCACTAATCTGGTGCACTACAGGGTACAGGCATTCACACACACTACTGCTGGGAGGTCAGGAGGGATTACAATCCACAGCTGAAAAACAGCCCTGTGAAGTTCCATGTACTGTCTCTGTGCTGACCAGTGGCAGCTGGTGCTCAAAATTTTTGGGGGGATGCAAACAAACTGAAAAATACAGAACCTCCCCCATCAATTGCAGCCTCACTGTGCCCATCAAATGCAGCCACTTGTGCCCGTCAAATGCAGCCACTGTGCCCATCAAACGCAGCCACTGTGCCTATCAAACGCAGCCACTGTGCCCATCAAACGCAGCCACTGCGCCTATCAAACGCAGCCACTGTGCCAATCAAACGCAGCCACTGTACCCATCAAACACAGCCACTGTGCCCATCAAACGCAGCCGCTGTGCCCATCAAATGCTACTGCTGTGTCCATCAAAGGCAGCCACTGTGCCCACTATGCAGCCACTTGTCCCCAGTAAATGCAGCCATCACTTCACTAACCCCCCCACAATGCACAGGCTGCCACTGGTGCTGACAGACAGTTCACTGGCATTCATGTTTGCACCAAGCACACTAGGAGTTAACACAGCGGAATGCGCAAAGGGGAAGCCAGGGAACTGTCAGCACATGTACTAAGTGTAAGTAGAGTACAAACACATTTGTACTCTACTTACTGTTGTTAAAATTACTGTGTTTTAATAAATCCCATGTTACAATCAATGAAGTTCCCCGCTGTATGTGCTTTTTAAAAAAATATGTAACTTCATACCGAATTTCACAGTACAATACATCCCGCTCATGTGACTGCCCGGCCCGCCTCTGTCCTCTCACGTCTCTTGTCTCTCCTGACGTCAGCTGGGAATTCTCAGCCCCGCCCCTCATACAGTCAGCGGGCGGGGCTGAGAATTCCCCGCTGACGTCGGGAGAGACAAGAGACGTGATAAGAGAGAGAAGAGAGGCGGGCCAGGCAGGGCAGTCACATGAGTGGGATGTACTGTACTGTGAAATTTGGTATGAAGTTCCATATTTTTTTTAAAAACACATACAGCGTGCCACTTCATTGATTGTAATACGGGATTTATTAAAACACAGTAATTTTACTAAAACGCTCGGAGCGTTCTCCTGGGAAGGGCGGGGCAAGTCGGGATGACATCCCTCGACAATCGATTTTCCGGTTATATGCATCGATGCCGCATGGGGGACACCCGAAGCGCGATGCATCAATGCAGTGATTAATTTCAGCACCCCTAATTTCCAAAACACTCAGAGTTCTGTATTTTCCTAGCTCTGACCAGAGCTTGTATTCTTACTTATGCACCCCACTCCTGGCATTTGTGATTCCCTACTGGCCAGTTAGGCCATCCATCACACCTATTGACCAAAAGGTAGGTTAATGGGTGAGAGGGTAGGCAAGTGTTCAGCTCTGCATAACTGCTTGCCTAATAGAATGTTTTGACTTTTGAAATTACTGGGATGAGTGAAAATTCCAGGAGGTCTTCTCTACTGAGCAGGGTCACTTTCAAGCTTTGCAGGGAACATGGGGTAGACCTAAAAAGATACGGTAAGTACACTTTCAAACATAGTGCATTCAGCCACAGGAGATGGTCACAAAAAAGTCAATAGCATACATTATTGTGTGTGTGCAGAATGAGCACACATCCCTGACAGTGCACTAATCCTTTAACCACTTCAGCCCTGGAAGATTTTACCCCCTTCATGACCAGGCCATATTCTGTGATATGGCACTGCGTTACTTTAACTGACAATTGTGCAGTCATGTAACGCTGTACCAAAAAAAAATTGATGATTTTTTTCCCCCACAAATATCTTTTTATTGGTGGTATTTGATCGCCTCTGCAGTTTTTATTTTTTGCGCTATAAACTAAAAGAGAGTGACAATTTTGAAAAAAACTACAGTATGCGTTTTACTTTCTGTTATAAAACATATCCAATTAAAAAAAAAATGTAAAATAATCAAATTTCTTCAGCAATTTAGGTCATTATGTATTCTGCTACATATTTTTGGTTAAAAAAATCCCAATAAGCGTATATTGATTGGTTTTCACAAAAGTTATCGCGTCTACAAACTATAGGATATTTTTATTACAATTTATAATTTTTTTTTTAAACTAGTAATGGCAGCGATCACCAACTTATAGCGGGACTGTGACATTGCAGCGGACAAATCGGACACCTGACACTTTTCTTGGAACCACTAACATATTTAAAACGATCAATGCTAAAAATATGCACTGTTACTGTACTAATGACACTGGGAGGGAACGGGTTCACACCAGAGGCGATCAAAGGGTTAAGTGTGTCCCTAGGAGGTGCTTGCTAACTGTGTGGGGGATGGAATGACTGGGGGATCCGTGTTCCTGCTTAGCAGGGACACAAGATCACTGTCGGGGAGATCGCCGTTCTGTCTCTCTGGGGAACGATTGGTCGGTTCCAGCTGACATTGAGTCCGCTGGACCCACTGATTGGCTCCCCCTCTGGCTAATCAGCTGTCTATTGCACGAAATTGCGTACAGGTACGTTGTTTCGCGCAAACGAGCCGCCCTGTTGCAGTATATCTGCGGTAGGCAGTCTTTAAATGGTTAAAGCAATGGTCGCCAACTAGTGGTCTGTGGACCATGAGAAAATTTTGGTGGTCCACAGGGGTTTTGCTGTAAATCAACATTATGGTGGATGTATACCGCCCAATGTTGTTCTCATTGCGTGCTGACAGTCAATACTGTCAGCGTGCATTAATACCCATTGCCTCCTCTGAAGTTCCCGATCCTGTGAACTCAGAGGGAGGTGCCGGGAGTAGTTCAGAGAGCAGAAGGTGAAGGAGGAGGGGACATCCAATGGCAGCGCTGATCACAGACTGTGGGAGGGAGCACAGAGCTTGAGCACATGGCTGGATAATGAGGTGATGGGTCTGCGTAAGGCAACAGTGTGATGCACAGTGTAGGGGCAGAGAGTCGAAGCATTGAGTGTAAAATGGCAGCAGTGTGATCCAGGGGAAGGGGGGCAGAGAGCCAGAGCACTGTGTCTATAAGGCATGTGAAATTCATGCTAGTGGTCCGCGGGATTTAAAATTGTGAGTTTAGTGGCCCGTGAGGTCCAAAAGGTTGGCGACCACTGCTTTAAAGAACTCTAGTCCAGCATAAATGTAAGCTATTGGTTTGAAATAAAAAAACTAAGATCATCAATACTGCCAGTAAACATTTTCATCTTTCCTTGCAATGCAGAGTAACTGATATACAGTTCAGGACTTGAAAAACAGTGTCTGTGCTCTTATATACAGCAAGAGAAGGGAAACACCTGCTGCAATGAAGAAGAATGGGCACATTCTTTTACCTGCAGCTGACTGTTAGAAGTATGGGTTTGGGATTTTTTTCCCTATCATACTTACCTAGGTGGATGCAGTATCGGTGCATATGTTCTCACAGCTCCCCGAGCAGTGAGAACATATGCACCGATACTGCATCCACCTAGGTAAGTGGGTAAGCTCTTCTCTCCTATGTCACTGGAGTGTCGGGGAGAGGCTTGTCTCAGGCTGTCAGGGGCTCGCTGAGAGGTTGAGACGGGTGTCAGCTCAGGCACCTGGCGGATCCAGACTTCCATTGTCACGATGACGCGGTGCCTGGACTGATTCCTGTGATGTCAGCAGAGAGCGAACATCAGCCCGCTCTCTGCTGAAAACGGGTCACAGGAGTGCAAAACGAACTGCACTCCTGTGACCCATAGGAGAAGCCCAGCCAAACGAGCTTAGGCTGGACTTCTCCTCCCACCCGGCCGTTTATGTGCAGTGGCCGGGTGGAAGCTCTCTCCTTCTGAGTGGACGTTCAGGAACGTCCCTCAGAAGGAGTGGGATCGCGTGCACGCGCAGCAGCGCGATCCCGATGCGCTCGTGTCACCCGGACACGGCGTATCTCCGATCGGCAGGAGGGCTCTGCGATTGGCCCTCCTGATCACATGACGACCATGTCGAATCACAGCCGTCATGTGATGTAAACACAGAGCCGGTTGCTAGGCAATCTGCTCTGCTCTCCTCACATGGAAGTTGTCAGTGAGGAGAGGAGAGCGGATCGCTGCAGCCGGCTGGTGATCAGTGAGTATGAGCTGTTTTTTACAGCTTTTTACTCACTGATCACCAGTCTAGTGACCCCACACAATGTAAAAACACAAAACAAACACTAAGTAAACACACAATGTCCCCAAAACACGTCCCCAAAACACATGTCCCCACATAGTAAAAACACATGTCCCCCACATATGTCCCAGTAAAATCACATGTCCCAATGTTTATCTGCACACATATGTCACCTGCGCACATCTGTACATGATCATTTGCGCACATGTGTCTGTGATCACACGAACCAATTATTATACACTTAACGGGATTTTTTTTACCAAAAACATGTAGCAGAATACATTTTGGCTTAAATTTATGACAAAATTAGATTTTATTGAATTTGTTTTAAAATAGAAAGAAGAAAATATTGTTTTTTTTTCCAAATTTCCGCAATTTTTTCGCTTATATCGCAAAAAATAAAAAACGGAGTCGTGAATAAATACCACCAAAAGAAAGCTCTATTTGTGTGAACAAAATGATAAAAAATTTAATTTGGGTACAGCGTAGCATGACCGCGCAATTGTCATTGAAAGTGTGAGAGCGCTGAAAGCTGAAAATTGGTCTGGGAAGGAGGAGGGCGAAAGTGCCCAGTATTGAGGTGGTTAAAGATGGAGATTCAATACACAGCAAATGCTTTTAACCAGAAAGGATTGCAGTTTTTCCTTCTGCACTGGAGGTTTTTTTTTTTTTTTTACATGTCTTGTTTAAATGCAGTATTAGAAGTATTTTTTTAATATAATGACATTTTAAAGCAAACCTGTTGGAACAGGGCTATAGGACTAATGACTTATTTTTATAGGCACAGGCTCTTGAACTGTCATCCTTCTCCTGGCTTTACTACCTATGGAGTCACTAAACTCCGATCCTGAATGCTTGTTCCAGTTTAGTGGCCCACTAGTAAGTAAAACTAAGATCAATATGCCAGTCACAAATCCTGCATCTTTGAAAGCCAGTTCAGCAACGACAGCTTACATATTTCTTTCCTCATTGGTTGCCTTTGAAATTCATTACTGTGTGAAGTCCCAATGTTAAAAGAACACATTGGTTCCCTATTGACCTCCATACTCCTCCAGTTATAAGCCAACATATTATAAAAACCCTTCAGCTGTGCAGGGAAACATGGTAGTCAAGTCTAATACCTGGCACTAACTAGATGATTTCATGACTATTAATTGGGATTTTGGAGTTCAGGGCTGGCAGCAAACACAAATAACTGTTCCCTGATGTGCAGGAGCATATAATACACTGTGTGCACAATTATTAGTCAAGTTGTATTTTTGAGGATTAGCTTTTTTTATTGGGCAACTATTAGTGTGCAGAATCATTATGCAATTGAATAAAAAATAAATTTTCCCATCTCATGTGTTTATTTCCATCGTTTAAAGTGAGACTAACAAACAACTCAAAATGTACAAATAATTCTGACATTTCAAAAGAAGGAAAAAAAAATCAGTGACCAATATAGCCACCCTTCTTTTCAAAAACAGTCATATGCCTTCCATTCATGGAGTCTGTAAGTTTCTTGATTTTTTGACTTTTTGTGCAGAAGCAACCACAGCCTCCCAGACACTGTTCAGAGAGGTGTACTGTTTTCTTTCACCGTAAATCTCCCGTTTAAGAAGGGCCCACAAGTTCTCAGTAGGGTTTAGGTCAGATGAGGAAGGGGGCCATGTCATGATTCTTTCATCTTTAAGGCCCTTACTGGCTAGCCACGCAGTGGAGTACTTCGATGCATGCATTGGACCATTGTCCTGCATAAATATTGTGGTTTTTTTTAACCACTTAAAGCGGGAGTCTGGCGACCAATCTTTTTTTTTTTTTAGGTCATTGAGACACTTTGCTAATCCCAAAATAATACTCACAGTTTCGGTGTAATATTTCCGCCTCTGTTTTCATACTGAAGAATAACTTAAAAAATGTGATGCTGGCTGTTTCCATCTTGCTTGTGGGCATGTGAAGCCCACAAGCATTGATTTCCGGGATGCAGTGAATGCTGTTCATTCACAGCTTGTTCACGCGCATGATTATTGTTTCCGCACTGAATCTTGGGAAGCCTGACACTAAGCTCCCAGGAGACAGTGCGGCGCCGGGGAAAGGCAATAAACACGCCTACTCCCATGGGAGGAGAGTCAGGAAGTGCCACAATAAAGTACGACATAAAGGTAATTACAGCGATAAAAAAAATTTTCGTGCGGCATTTGAATATCTATGCAATTAACTGAAGGGGGTAAGATTAAGTTAAAAATTTGAGTGGAACCCCGCTCTTTTTTAGATGTGTTGTTTACAAGTAAAAACAGTTTTGTTTGCTAGAAAATTACTTAGAACTCACCAAACATTATACATTTTTTTTCCTAACACCCTAGAGAATAAAATGGCAGTCATTGCAATACTTTCTGTCACACCGTATTTGTGCAGCGGTCTTACAAAGCACACTTTTTGTGGCAAAAAATACACTTTATTGAATTAAAAAATAAGACAGAAGTAAAGTTAGCCCATTTTTTTTATATTATAGATAATGTTACGCCGAGTAAATTGATACCCAACATGTCACGCTTCAAAATTGCACCCGTTCGTGGAATGGTGACAAACTTTTACCCTTAAAAATCTTCATAGGCGACGTTTAAAAAATTCTACAGGTAGCATGTTTTGAGTTACAGAGGTGGTCTAGGGCTAGAACTATTGCTCTCGCTCTGCCGATGGCGGCGATACCTCACGTGTGGTTTGAACACCGTTTTCATATGCGGGCACTACTCACGTATGCGTTCGCTTCTGCACGCGAGCTCGGGGGGGACGAAGCGCATTTAAAAAATGTTTTTTCTTATTTATTTTACCTTTTATTTTTACACTGTTTTAAAAAAAAAATGTGTCACTTTTATTCCTATTACAAGGAATGTAAACATTCCTTGTAATAAAAAAAAAGCATGACAGGACCTCTTAAATATGAGATCTGGGGTCAAAAAGACCTCAGATCTCATATTTAGACTAAAATGCAATAAAAAAAAAATTTGTCATTTAAAAAAAATGATTTAAAAAAAAAATGTCCCTTTAAGAACTATGGGCGGAAGTGATGTTTTGACTTCGCTTCCGCCCTGCAATGTCAGGGAGACGGGTGGGGGCCATCTTCCCCTCACTCATCTCCATGTCCAGCCACAGAGATAGCTCCGGTAAGCGGCGGAGGGCACCGGACTGCGGCAGGAGCACGGGTCCCCTCTCCAGCCGATCTCGCGGCGAACCCACTGCAGAGACCACTTTTATTCTGCAGCGGACCGCCATCTGAACACGAGGATATTGGGGTTATGGCAGCTAGCTGTTGCCATAACAACAATATCCGTCCTCAAAGTAAGGATGTATAATCAGCGTGCGGCAGTCCAGAAATGGTAAAGATGCAGACTTTTTCCAGTACCACTGCTTGAAGAAAGTGTCTTCTAAGAACTGGCAGCAGGTTTGGGAGTTGATTTTGAGTCCATTTTCAACCCAAAAAAGGTCCAATTAGCTCATCTTTAATAATACCAGCGCATACCAGTACCCCACCTCCACCTTGCTGGCGTCTGAGTTGAAGTGGAGCTCTGCGCCCATTACAGCTCCAGCCATGGGCCCATCTATCTGGTCCGTCAAGAGTCACTCTCATCTCATCAGTCCACAAAACCTGTCTTCAAATATTTCTTGGCCCAGTCTTCACGTTTCAACTTATGTGTCTTGTTCAGTGGTGGTCGGGTTTCAGCCTTCCTTACCTTGTCCCTGTCTGTGAGCACTGAACACTTTGTACTTCTGGGCCCTCCAGGTAGGTTGCAGTTCTGGAATATGACAGAACTGGAGGATGAGTTCCTGTTAACTTCACGTTAGATTCTTCGCAATTTTTTGGCATTTAATTTGCGTCTTTGTCACTCAACACGTTTCTTGCGACCCTGCTCATTATTTGCAACAAATCGTTTAATGGTTCTGTTATCACGCCCCAATATCTTAGCAATTTTATGAGTGCTGCATCCCTTTGACTTTTCAGAGTCAGTTTAATATTTATTTTGGCCCATTTTGCCCGAGGAAAAGAAGCTGCGCAAAAACTATGCACACCTTGATATAGCGTGTTGATCTCCTTAGGCCACACCTTCCCTCATTACACAAATACACATCAACTGATATGCTTAAATCCAATAAGCATTGAAGTTTATACAGCTTGGAGTTGGACAATAAGCATAAAAATGATCATTTGGTCAAACTACTCACTTGCCTAATAATTATGCACACAGTGTATATTTACCCCTGAAACATGCGAACTGGTTTATTTCCAACCCATAAAATTTGGCCTTTTTTAAATCTGGCCTTCCTTTGGACATGGAATTTGGCAATCTTTACATTCACTTAATTTAATGATACCCAAAGATTCACTTTGACTCAAGAGCTGCCTTTGTCACTTCTAACCCAAGCTTTAAACCAGACAAATCAATCTGCGCCATCAAGCTCTTGCCTAGATGGGCAAGGAGGGCCCAGATCCAAAGAACATACAATCCACAGGACATAGAGTGTTAAATGATCATAGCTGAGAGGCTGAGAGGTGAAAGATAATAAAAGCACTGAGATGCTAGGAACAGAATTAGGCAAGCCTCTCAGTCGGGGTTTAAGGCCCCAGTTGTGCATTTGGTAAAACTATTTTTGTAATAGGGGTACGTCAATCGCTTTAGCAAGGCAGCTTTTATTGTATTTTAATGAACAGAGACTTCTGTTTTTCTCTACAAAAAAAATACTATACATAAAAATAAATTGCCGGACAGTGGAAGTGAGTCAGACAATAAGCCCGTATGCAATATTCGTGTAGCAACCCAGTAAGACCCAGCTAAGACCAGCAGGCCACCACTGAGCAGGAAAGGTGTGTAACAAACCATTTGTGGCAGCTCTGGATAGCAGGCCGAAGGCTTTGTGAAAGCGCTCTAGTTGAATAAGATCTAATATGAGCTTCTAGCAACAATACTGACAACAAACAACAGCACATGATGCATTGAGACAGTCATTGTGACAAGAGCATTTTTTTTTCTATTTTATTATTTCACAGGAAGGGGGTAATGGTGACACAGAGAAAAACAACAGCGAAATGAGTACACTGATGAACACATGCAACTTATTAGACTAACCAGAGTGTGATGA
This sequence comes from Lithobates clamitans, assembly GCA_037952925.1. Classification (NCBI taxonomy): domain Eukaryota; kingdom Metazoa; phylum Chordata; class Amphibia; order Anura; family Ranidae; genus Lithobates; species Lithobates clamitans. The sequence continues at coordinate 2,164,825 of JBBGZY010000545.1, forward strand.
AAAATGTTATATATCATACTGGTGCCACAACGCATAATAATTGTGACAAATATCGTCTGGTTCATGGAGTTGGGCTCTGAGTTGGTGACAGATCATCCCATCTGCCAGCGTGCTTTCCCTCTTCAGAGATAATAGATAGTAATGCAAGGCAGCAGCAAGACATCAGCCAGCATGCTCAGAAAGAATTAAGAAGTTTCAGCAAGAGAGGAATGTCCACTGACATGGAAATGCATTTTAAGTGTGTTCATCTGTGCATATACAAAAGAGATGAGATATCTAACTCTAGCCCTCAAGGCCAAGAAGGTGTAATTATAGGAAAATAAAGTCAGGTGTGGCTGACCAAGCCATATGATCCTGTATAATATATATAAATCTGGGCCTGTATGCAGCCCTCAAATACAGAAAATGTACTCTCCAATAAACATTAGTAGATAGATAAGGATTATAAATGTCTGTTTTTAAATGTACAGTACAGTATGCAATACAGTATAACTATTCTTCCATGGTAATTTGCCAAATTTCTTATTTTGTCTCTTTTCATTTTAAACTTTTATGAAGTGTTTAAAACAAGTTCTCTTGTGTTTATTCACTCCATTTTGTTAATTGATATAAAAAAAAAACTATAAACACTTCTATTTCTGAAATAATGTTTAATAAACAGTATTTTTCACACCTGCCTAAAACTTTTGCACAGTACTGTACATTGTGGACTATCTTCGCCCATTAAAGAAGTGAATCTATTTCACGGAACACAGAGATAATAGTCCAAGTGTCGTGTATGATTCAACAAATTTATTTGGCAAAGTATAACAGGAGGGACTTCTTGATTGAACGTGTTAATGTTTCCTTTTAGTTCATGTATATGTTGCATTACATGGCCTACATCGGGGCTCAAAATTTCAAGTCCTGAGCTACTAGCCAGGCCTCAAGGGTTACTCGCCACCAGTTGCCCCACCCAACCCCTACTTCCTCCCCGAAACACGCCCTCATAAAATGACACTTAAATGTGTCCAACCTGTGCAGCTTGTGTCCACCCAGTGCAGCCTGTGTCCACCCAGTGCAGCCTGTGTCCACCCAGTGCAGCCTGTGTCCACCCAGTGCAGCCTGTGTCCACCCAGTGCAGCCTGTGTCCACCCAGTGCAGCCTGTGTCCACCCAGTGCAGCCTGTGTCCACCCAGTGCAGCCTGTGTCCACCCAGTGCAGCCTGTGTCCACCCAGTGCAGTCTACCTGTGCAGGGGGAGAGGAATTGCCAGGAGGATGATGAGAGTGCCAAGGAACTTCACAGCTTTAATTTCAATTGCTGTGTTCCCGCCGCGCACCATCACATGCAGCCAAGCCCCCTGGCCAGGGAACTTTGATAAGACGGGTGAACTGTCTATCAGTCCCGGACAAAGAGGAGGGTGACAGTGAGTACGGGGAACACACAGCAATTGAAACGAAAACTGTGATGTTCCTCTGCACTCTCATCATCCGGCCGCCTGGTCTCTTCTCTTCCCCTCCGTGATCGCAGCTCCCATACAACCCCGGTGCTCGCCCCCCGCTCCTAGGCAGCCATAGCTAGCCAGCCCTCAAAGTCCACTCGCAGAATCTGAGCAGAATTTTTGAGGGCTGGCCTACATGATTTTATTGATGGACATGTTGTAATATTAAATACTATAATAATATTTTTTTTATCAATATTGTAGACTCAATTTTTTGGTGCCAAGAGGGTCCCATTTTTCTGTATTTAAACAGACATTTGTATTATTGAGTCGGGATGCAGGCACCTTTCAATAGACACCCAGGGAGGCCGTTTTTTGAAATACTGGTATTGTAGACATATTAAACATATTTAAATGTTACCAAGGACTAGGATGGTGGAGCGGGATCCTAGATACACTATATTGTCAAAAGGATTGGGATGCCAGCCTTTACACGCACATGAACTTCAATGGCATCCCAGTCTTAGTCCGTAAGGTTTAATATTGAGTTAGCCCACCCTTTGCAGCTATAACAGCTTCAACTCTTCTGGGAAGGCTGTCCACAAGGTTTAGGAGTGTGTCTAAGGGAAAGTTTGACCATTCTTCCAGAAGCGCATTTGTGAGGTCAGGCGCTGATGTTGGACAAGAAGACCTGGCTCGCAGTCCTTTTTTTTTCAAAATTGCAGGTCTTTTTTTTGTGTATAGCGCAAGAAATAAAAACCGTAGAGGTGATCAAATACCACCAAAAGAAAGCTCTATTTGTGGGAAAAAAGGACGTCAAATTTGTTTGGGTACAACGTTACACGACCGCGCAATTGTCAGTTAAAAAGATGCAGTGCCATATTGCAAAAAATGGCCTGGTCATTAAGGGGGCAAATCCTTCCGGGGCTGAAGTGGTTAAAGGGTAAGTTCACCTTTACAGAAAAATCTGTAAGGTTAACTTACACAGGACCCCCATCCCCCAGTGCTGCTGACCTGGAGCGTGGCAATCACATGCTAGGAGACATTGGGTCGCCGCCTTACCGTCCAGGGTTTAGAAATCCCTTGCAGCTTAATCTCCAAGACGTACCTCGTCACGAGGTTAGTTTAGGAGCATTCTAATTCATCGGCGCCGTCACATGGGCAGCACCGACCAATCAGAACCCATGTAGCCCGTCCTGTCACCTCAGGCAAAGAGGAGAGAAAGCCGCGGATTTCAAACCCCCGGACCGGTACAGCGGCAATGCGATCTGTCAGTGCAGGGGATCGCTGGACTCCAGGTTAGCAGAACCTGGGGGGGGGGGTGGAAAGGGGGTCCAGTGTAAGTTCACCTTACAGATTTTCTGTAAAGGTGAACTTACACATTAAAGTGACTGTATCCTCCCCCCTGCTGCGTGCCCCCATAGCAAGCTGCTTGCTATGAGGACATTCATGCAGGTTCAATTCCCACCCGCCCCCTTCTCCTTCCTTACTGGCTGTGACTGACAGCAGCAGGAGCCAACGGCCAGTGAGCAGAGAGAGACCAAGCAGCAATGCCCACATCAGGCTCAGGTAAGTATGGGAGGGGGGGCTGCACACAGAAGATTTTTTACTTTAACGCATAGAGTGCATTAAGGTAAAAAACCTTCTGCTTTTAAAACATTCTTGAATTTATAGGACCAGGTCACCTTCTCCGTGGTCCAGTTCTGATGCCCATATGCCCATTAAAGGTGCTTTTGGCTGTGGACATGAGTCAGCATGGGCACCCTGATTGGTCTGTGGCTACTGTGATGCACTGTGTGTTCTGCCACATTTTTATCGGAACCAGCATTGACTTCTTTAGCAATTTGAACTACAGTAGCTCTTCTATTGGATTGGACTACACGAGCCAGCCATTGTTCCCCACATGCATTAATGATCCTTGGCTGCCCATAACCCTGTTCCTGCTTCTCCTTCCTTGGACCACTCTTGGTAGGTCCTGACCACTGCAGATATGGAAACATCTCACAAGAGCTGAAGTTTTGAAATTGCTCTGACCCAGTCACCCAGCCATTACAATTTAGCCCTTGTCACAGTCACTCAAATCCTTACATTTGCACATTTCTTTCTACTTTCAACACATCAACTTTAGAGACAGCAGGTTTACTTGCCGCCCAATATAGAACACTCAAATATTAGTCACTTTACCTGTCAGTGGTCATAATGTGATGGCTAATTAGTGAATACAGTAGTTGTGCTTGTTAAGGCACTTCCTGTTATGGGGTGACAATGGTCTCCCATCTGTGCTCCTGTGTTGTTATCCTGTCACATGCCCCCCTATTTAAAATTACAGGGGGTTGTGCCAATGTTTGAGAAGATCAGCATCAATGAGTTTTAAAAGGGATAAAAAAAAATAAAAAGGTAAAAACAGAATCGTAGACACCCTTTAGAATTCTGTCGCCCACTGCACCAAAACTGCTTGCACCTGATTCATGTACTTGTCACAGATAGGTACATGAACCTGTTGGTGCCAGGCCCTGAGTTCAGAGTGTCCAAACTGGTCATTCTTTCAGGCAGAGCCTGATGAGGAACCGAGAGACAAGTTCATCATCAGGTCCATGAGGCTGTTGACTGACAGCACACAGCAGTATGTGGATCCACAGTCCCTATTCAGTTCAATACTGTCTTGCAAATCCACCCACTGCTGTCAGCCGTCAATCAACAGCCAGACAGGCCTGATGGGGAACTAGTCTCTCAGTTCCCCATGAGGCTTCACCCACCCAGTCACACAAGTAATTTCCCAAATATTGCCATATTTGGATCAAGGCATCACTACTTTTCCTTGCCCCTTTGCTTATACTTAGCTTGTGGTTGGAGAATCTCCCTGCCAACAGCTGAAGAGGCTAGGGATACCGTACTGTGTGGGAAGCGATCACATTCATGACAGCTTCCCAGCACAGAAATGCCTGGTCCGCCAGTACAGAGCTGGTCTTAAAGTGATACTAAAATCTTGTTTTTTTCATTTAAAAATTACAAACAGGTTATACTTACCTGCTCTGTGCAGAGGATTTGCACAGAGCAGCCCAGATCCACCTCATCTCGGGTCCCTCGCTGACACTCCCTCACTGGCACCTCTTCTCGGGTCCCTCGCTGGCAGTTCATGTTCCAGTTCAGCAGCAAAAACGAGTACTGCCTAGTTCTTGGTTGCAAGTTGCTGTAACATATAATATCTATATTCAGACTGGGGGAAGCGGTATATGACAGAAGCACTCAAGCGGAGTGTGGGACGTTCCATTACACAGCGTACCACGTGATGCTTCCCCTCCTGTTCATGATCACATTGCACCCGCGGCACCTGCACCTCTTTTGCCTCTGCCCTGCACTTAGTGGGAGATAAGATCTTTGGAAGCCGCTGGGAAAAAAGATATCACTTGTAAACACAGAACCCAGGTTTCTGTGTTTACAAGTGAAAATGGTGCAAAAGAAGCAGAGGGCCAGAGCCCCGGACGTGGTGGAATGAAATTGTGTCTCGTTCCAGCTGAACGTCCTGGTCCTAGAGCTTATTTAAAGTAGAACTAAAGGCAAAAACATTTTTTTCACTTTGAATAGAATAAGGGAGGGTTAGAACCCCTGTAAGGTTTATTTTTGCTATCTTTATCCCATTGGGGAGATTTACCTTCATTTCCTGTCCCATAACCAAAACAGGAATTGAGAGCAAATCCCTGCAAATTAAGGGAATCTCTTGGGGACCCAAAAGTAGTAAGAGAGGACAACTTAAATTTTGGGTTGTCCCCTTTATAACTTTTCTGGAGACAACCCAAAATTTGGGATATTCTCTAAGACCCCTTTCACACTGGGGCGGTTTGCAGGCGTTATTGCACTAAAAATACCGCCTGCAAACCGACCCAAAACAGCCGCTGCTGTTTGTTCAGTGTGAAAGCCCGAGGGCTTTCACACTGAAGCGGTGCGCTGGCAGGAGAAGAAAAAAACTCTTGCAAGCCGCATCTTTGGAGCGGTGAAGGAGTGGTGTATTCACCGCTCCTGCCCATTGAAATCAATGGGGCAGCGCGGCTATAGCCGCGCTATGCAAGCGGTTTTAACCCATTTTCGGCCGCCAGCAGGGGTTAAAACCGCACTGCTAGCGGCCGAATACAGCCGCAAAAACAACGGTAAAACAGCGCTAAAAATAGCGCTGTTTTACCGCCGACGCCCCCACCGCCCCAGTGTGAAAGGGGCCTTACTTTCACTTTCAATGGTAATGTTAAGCAGGACAAATAAAGAGTGTGAATCTTCCCAACGGGGGCACAGGCAGCAACAAAAAACCTGACAGGTGTTCAAATCCATCATCCATCAAAAACTAAAAAGAAAGGTTTTGCTTTTAAAGTGGTTGTAAAAGCACAAGGTTTTTAGATATAGAATGCATGAAAGAAAAAAAAAAACCTTCTGTGTGCAGCAGCCTCCCTAATCACCCATAATACTTACCTGAGCCCCCTCTGATCCAGCGATGTCCATGAGAGCCTTGCCTTTCTGGGGACTCGCACTCCTGATTGGCTTTTGGCAGCAGCGGGAGCCATTGGCGCCCGCTGCAGCCAATCAGGGAATGGAGGGTGCGGGGCCAGCAGGAGGGAGGAGTGCCGGCGTGGGACCCGAGAAGAGGAGGATCCGGGCCGCTCTGTGCAAAACCACTGCACAGAACAGGTAAATATAACATGTTGTTTGTTTGTTCTGGTTTTTAAAATAACAAAGGATTTAATATCGATTTAATTACACTATAAATTATATAAAATAGGCATACATGATACTTGCCTCCTGCACCTTTTTCCCTTTGTCTATGATGGACATTTTCCTTATACTTTAGCCACGGTACACAATTATTCTGTCCTGTTGATTAATGTGGGAGAGTCGCCAATGTTTGCATGTGACAGGCTAATACCCATCTTGGCAGGACTTCCTTCATCTCTAGCTTTATTTAACTGGATTACACATTTATATGTTTATTTTTTATTGTTTATATTTTGTTTTGTTTCTCATGCATGAGTATAAGCTAGGTGTAATGAGGGGATTACCTATAAACATGTTGCCAGGTTTACATAGTAGAATCTGTGTTATAGTACGGTAGATCTAAACCATAACTGGATGATATTTTGTTTCCTAAAATTCAATCTGGGAAATTCAAAAACAGTCTTAACAGCACCTTTCTAGTGGTAGTTACCTTTAGAACTACCTGATTCTAATTCAGGCAAGCAGTTGCGCCAGTTTCGGTGTCGTCACCACCAAGGCGACAATTCCAGATAGTTTTAACTAGGATCTGTCGAAACTACTCCATGGCAGCTACAGATTCCTAAAGAATTACCACCAGTTCACAGATTAAGAAGCTGGTGGTAATTAAAGTGGTTCCAAAGTCAGATGCATTCTCTGCATCAAGTTAGGAAACCTTCTGTGTGCAGCAGCCCCCCTCAGCCTAGTAATACTTACCAGTGAACCAATGAGAGGAGAGAGGGGGCGGGCCAAGTCACGGCTCCATATCTGAATGGACACTCAGAGCAGCGGCTCGGTGCCCCCATAGCAAGCTGCTTGTTGTGGGGGCACTCAGGAGGAAGGATGATTTCCTGATGATTTTTTTTTTTCATTTACTTCTATTTTATAAACTATTAATAATTAAAATGTTTTTTTTTGTTTGCTTTGTTCATTAATATTTTAAAACTTCAACATATATTTACACGTTTCACGCTGAAAAAAGTGCAAAAATTGAAAAAAAAATGTATTTCATTTGTAAAATGATTTTTCAATGCTTTGTACCATTGCTGACAGCTGAAGCGTAAACAAAAAGTTGCGTTAGGTATCAGTAATTGGTATTGGAGAGTACTAAAAACAAAGACCCTAATTTAACTTAATGGTAATTTTTTTATTTCTTTACACATTACATTATTTTTCATGACATTTCTTTAAATTTGATTGAAACAAAGAGTATTATGTCTTATTTTATTGCCATCTTGTTTGATAACCTAATGTTCAAGGTTGTAAATCTTTCAAATAAAAAAGTTCTTCAGAATCGTGATCTTTATTCTAAGCAAAATAATTGTAATTCTCATTTTTTCCAGAGTCGTGCAGCTCTAGTCTGAACTTAGTCTAAAGCTTCAATGGCCTTCATACTTTAAGGTGCTCTTTGTGCAGCAACTCCCGATTTTTTATCAAAGATTTAATTCACAATGGTTATTTAGTCTGCTCTGGGTGAACATTTTAGAAAGCACTGGATCAGCATGACTGCTATGAATAAAGCATTTTCCAAAGGAGAGCTATACCTTGGAAGCCAACCTATTCCTCTCAACATTATCCTCTTATAACTGAACGCGGAATTCCCTGCTTCCCCCACCCTCTCATCTCAGTGCAGGTGGTCCATGACTTTATTCTAACTTAAGTCACAGGCCAGATGTTGGAGAAAAGAAAGCAAGTACAGAGACTCTGGATTCCTGTAGACAGATTGCGGTCCTCGGAATGTGGTGGGTTTTGTCTAATTTTAGTCGGTGTTTAACACACCCGTCTTGTGGTCTGAGGGGCTGAAAGAGAAAAGTCAAGTATTTCTCTGTGGAGCACACAGTAAATTGCTAGTATTACATACCTCGTACTCCAATTCCAGGGTAGTCTTCTCTTTATTTTTAATCATGTCAGCTATGGCTGGGTCCACCTGAAATTTAAATAGAAATTAAATTCATATTTTTAAAATTATATATAACTTGTAGGCTTACAATTTGAAGACATTTTCAGTACAACAAACACCCAAATTTGCAGTTCTTTTTTTTACAGACATTTTATTAAACATAAAAAATACAGGAGTACATACAGAAACAGACTGAATTGTACACTACACTAGGTTCAACTCACAAAGCTGTTTCTCTTGCTCAGACGTCATTCACTGAATATCATGTCTTACATACTGTAGCTCTTGTATCAAAACATTCAATTCACAAAAGGTTACTTGATCTGCTCTGCAATTCGTTTTTTGCCACAACTAGTGCTATTACAGTACTGTTTGCATTGTTTTAATGGACATTCTAATACCATCAATATAAAAATCAATCCATTAAGCCAGTTTCAGGCTGGGGAGAAGTGTATTTTAACAGTTGTTCTGTGAGTAAAGCAAGAAAAAAAGTAGTTTGAAATGATTATACAATTACACTTTGTGAAATAAAATGATGATTTATGATAGAAAGCTGAACACTGGGATGAAAAAATATTGTCTACATCAGTCATTCTCCACCAGGGTTCGCCAAACAGTGGCAAGCTGACCTCCATACGATGGTGCTTGCATGGGTCCAGTACGATACTAATAACTTGTAGCTGTCTTTAAAGCGGTTGTATACCCGCTGTCTTTTTTTTTTTTTTTTTTTTTACACCTGCAAGGGAAAAGGCATAATGAGCTAGTATGCACCGCATACTAGCTCATTATGAGATACTTACCTTAGAACGAGGCGCCGGCATCTCACCTGGTCCACGCCGAGGGAGCTGACATCTCCCCTCGGCGTGTCTTCTGGGTATCGCGGCTCCGGCGCTGAGTGGCCGGAGCCGCAATGTCATCACTCCCACGCGTGCGCGCGGGAGACTTCCGGAGTTTGCCGGGCTGTCAGCCGAGAGTCCCCTGTGCGCATGCGCCGCTGCAGTCAGCTGCTCATTGCGAGGGGAATATCTCCTAAACCTTACAGGTTTAGGAGATATTTTTTTTACCTACAGGTAAGCCTTATTATAGGCTTACCTGTAGGTAAAAGTTACAAATAAAGGTATACAACCACTTTAACTGCTTGCGGACCGCCTACTGAAGATTTACTGTGGCAGAGCAGCCCTGCTGCACTGGATCATGTACATGATCCATCACTTCCGAGTAGAGAGCACGAGCACACGCACCCACCGCCCCAATTGTGCTACCATTCACTACAATGATTTAAGGCCTGAACCCACCGATCGGCTGAGCGAATGACAGAAGAGAGCCCTGTGTAAATAAACAACACAGGGCTCTCAACTGTCAGGAGCGATAAGCTGTTTTTTTCTCCCTGCAAAGCAGGGAGTAAAAACTGGAACATTGCTCGGTAAAAACACCACACATTACCCATATTAAATATTGGTAGGCACACATTTAACCCCATGATCACCATAGATGTTAACCCCTTCCCAGCCAGTGTCATTAGTACAATGACAATGCATATTATTAGCACTGATCACAGTATTTGTGTCAGTGGCAGTTAAAATTCCAATATATATATATACACACCATAGTTTGTATAACTTTCATGCAAACCAATCAACATACACTTATTGGGATTGTATTTTTATCAAAGACATGTAGCAGAATACAATTGGGCAATATGTATGAAGAAATTAGATATTTTTTTTAATTGGATATGTTTTACAGCAGAAAGTAAAAAATATTGGGCGTTTTTTTTTTTTTTTTTCAAAATATTTGGCCTTTTTTCATTTATATTGCAAAAAATAAAAACGCAGTGGTGATCAAATACCATCAAAAGAAAGCTCTGTTTTTGTAAACGCAATGATATCAATTTTGTTTGGGTAGCACAGTTCTGAATAGCAAAACATGGCCTGGTTATTAAGGGAGTAAAATCTTTCAGAGCTATAGTGGATAAGGGTGGTATTCGGGTGACCACTGTAAGGGAGCATTCTTCCCACTAGCTACCAATGTAAGGAGCATTTTTTCTGCTGCCCCCAATAATGGGTTTCAGTAGGGGTTCCACAAGATCTGGAAACAATTTTAAAGGTTCCTCTGGGTTAAAAAAGGTTGATATACAGTGGGGACGAAAAGTATTCAGACCCCCTTACATTTTTCACTCTTTGTTATATTGCAGCCATTTGCTAAAATCATTTAAGTTCATTTTTTCCCTCATTAATGTACACACAGCACCCCATATTGACAGAAAAACACAGAATTGTTGACATTTTTTCAGATTTATTAAAAAAGAAAAACTGAAATATCACATGGTCCTAAGTATTCAGACCCTTTGCTCAGTATTTAGTAGAAGCACCCTTTTGATCTAATACAGCCATGAGTCTTTTTGGGAAAGATGCAACAAGTTTTTTCACACCTGGATTTGGGGATCCTCTGCCATTCCTCCTTGCAGATCCTCTCCAGTTCTGTCAGGTTGGATGGTAAACGTTGGTGGACAGCCATTTTTAGGTCTCTCCAGAGATGCTCAATTGGGTTTAATTCAGGGCTCTGGCTGGGCCATTCAAGAACAGTCACGGAGTTGTTGTGAATTCACTCCTTCATTATTTTAGCTGTGTGCTTAGGGTCATTGTCTTGTTGGAAGGTAATCCTTTAGCACAGTCTGAGGTCCTGAGCACTCTGGAGAAGGTTTTCGTCCAGGATATCCCTGTACTTGGACGCATTCATCTTTCCCTCGATTGCAACCAGTCGTCATGTCCCTGCAGCTGAAAAACACCCCCACAGCATGATGCTGCCACCACCATGCTTCACTGTTGGCACTGTATTGGACAGGTGATGAGCAGTGCCTGGTTTTCTCCACACATACCGCTTAGAATTAAGGCCAAAAAGTTCTATCTTGGTCTCATCAGACCAGAGAATCTTATTTCTCACCACCTTGGAGTCCTTCAGGTGTTTTTTTAGCAAACTCCATGCAGGTTTTCATCTGTCTTGCACTGAGGAGAGGCTTCCGTCGGGCCACTCTGCCATAAAGCCCCGACTGGTGGAGGGCTGCAGTGATGGTTGACTTTCTACAACTTTCTCCCATCTCCTGACTGCATCTCTGGAGCTCAGCCACAGTGATCTTTGGCTTCTTCTTTACCTCTCTCACCAAGGCTCTTCTCCCCCGATAGCTCAGATTGGCCGGACAGACAGCTCTAGGAAGGGTTCTGGTCATCCCAAACGTCTTCCATTTGAGGATTATGGAGGCCACTGTGCTCTTAGGAGCCTTAAGTGAAGCAGAAATTTTTTGTAACCTTTGCCAGATCTGTGCGTTGCCACAATTCTGCCTCTGAGCTCTTCAGGCAATTCCTTTGACGTCATGATTCTCATTTGCTCTGACATGCACTGTGAGCTGTAAGGTCTTATATAGACAAGTGTGTGGCTTTCTTAATCAAGTCCAATCCGTACAGTATAATCAAACACAGCTGGACTCAAATGAAGGTGTAGAACCATCTCAAGGATGATCAGAAGAAATGGACAGCACCTGAGTTAAAAATATGAGTGTCACCGCAAAGGGTCTGAATACTTAGGACCATGTGATATTTGTTTTTATTTTTTAACAAATCTGCAAAAATGTCAACAATTCTGTGTTTTTCTGTCAATATGGGGTGCTGTGTGTACATTAATGAGGAAAAAAATGAACTTAAATGATTTTAGCAAATGGCTGCAATATAACAAAGAGTGAAAAATTTAAGGGGGTCTGAATACTTTCCGTCCCCACTGTAAATATAAAAGTCATGTATATTCTTATTTTATTCTTGGTGTGCTTTGTCTATTTCTTCCAGATCTGTTCAGTAATCCAGTGTGAAATCCTGTCTGGGAGGAGCTTCCTGTAATAAAGTCAGGTCACTGCTGTTCTCCCTCCCTGAATGGGGTGGCTGGTCTTGTATCTGCCATTCCGGCAGGCAGCCTGTAAAAGGCGGCTGTGCCATCTCCTCCCACAGCTCCACTCTCTGCATAAATTATGTACTAAACACAGTGATGATGTCACTACTACTTTTATATGGTAATATCAGGATTTTAAAAAGGTGTCTGGTGCACATAGAGTACATTTATATCCTCTGTGGCGATCTAGGAATAGGCTAAATTTTGCAAAAATACATCTGAAGCATGTGGCAAAATGTGTTATGGTCTGATGAAACCAAGGTTGAACTTTTTGGCCATAATTCTAAAAGATACGTTTGGTGCAAAAACAACACTGCATATCACCAAAAGAACACCATGCCCAAAGTGAAGCATGGTGGTGGCAGCAGCTGAAACAGGGGCCTTAGTCAAGGTAGAGGAAATAATGAACAGTTTCAAATACCAGGCAATATTGGCACAAAGCCTTCAGGCTTCTGCTGGAAAGCTGAACATGAAGAGAAACGTCATCTTTCAGCATGACAATGACCCAAAGCATACATCCAAATCAACAAAAGAATGGCTTCATCAGAAGAAGATTAAAGTTTTGGAATGGCCCAGCCAGAGCCCAGAACTGAATCCAATTGAAGAGCGGCGGACGGCGGCGGGAGAGGGGGGGGTGTCCCTCCCGCTGCCTGGGATAACAGCCGAGCGACTGCCGAGCCGGATCGGCCATTATCACCAGATAGCCGACCGCCCGCTCTGAAAAACGATACCGGGGTATAGCCTGCGGCTGTTCCAATACATCCACTTCCTCAAGCCGACGTACTGGTACAGCAATTTGCGCGAAGTGGTAAATTGTGTGCACACTTATAACCATATAATTTAATTTTTTTATTTTTACTTCCCTCCACCTAAAAGATTTCAGTGTGTTGTTCAACTGAGTTGTACAGTTTATAGGTCACATTAAAGGTGGAAAAAGTTCTGAAATGATTTAGCTTTGTCTCACTTTTTTACACCACAAAAACTTGACATTTTACCAGGGGTGTGTAGACTTTTTATATCCACTGTATAACATGCCTAAGTAAACATTCAGTATTCAGAAAATGATCACAATCCATGCTACTGTATATGAAATGTAACAATAAAATGGCTATGATTATTGTTCTTTATTGTGAACTTAATCTGGTCTAAAACTTTCAGAGTAACAGAGCAATCCAGGCACCACAATTACCGTATTTTTCGCTCTATAAGACTCACCTGACAGAGCATTGTGTTTATTTGCTATATTATCTCTGTGTATATTCACTGCAACCACATCTTTTTGTACTATTTTAGTCACCATTTTTAAATTTTCTGTTTTACATTTTCTACAATAAAATAGTAGATGATAGCCACCCGGCTCGCGCTGACAGGATGGCGTGCATTCCACCGCTGTATGCTTGTATAGAGGCCCTCAGCGACATGAGCATGTCTTTCATAGTGACATCTGATATGGGCAGGCCTGTAGTTGAAAACTAGGCAATGGGGTCTGGGAGAGTGACAGGAGGGTGCTGTGAAGGAGAGGAGTCTGTCAAATCTATAAGAGGAGAAGATACATCTGGCTCCCCAAAATCTAGATTTCAATGGACTTGGGGAGGGAGATAAGGAGTTAACCTCCAGGGCATGGTGTGAAGTTTGCTCACCTGTAATGACATGTTAATCTGAGCCTGCGCTTGCTGCTCGAGCCGAGTAGGAAGGCTCTGGAGGTCCAGCAGCTGGCGGTGCATTGTGACTTCCGCCTCCATTTTGGTGAAGCCCACGCGGCTTGGTCGGGCAGAAAGCCGATACTTTTTTTTTTTAACCGGCGGCGGGTCTTGGCAGCGTCTCCGCGTGTCTGGACGGTCAGCAGGGTATGAGGAAGCCAGGAGGCTAGATGGATCGCTGCTTGAGAGGTCCTGGCCTGTGACGTTGAAGCCAATTCCCTGGTGCAGAGTGGATCTATGTGGCCATACTGCTCGGCGGTCGCCACGGTATTGTAACACGGCGGCGGGGGGCGGACTTCTGGTCAGTATTTGCTCCATAAGACACAGAGATTTTTCCCCATTTTTTGGGGGGGAAAAAGTGCGCCTTATGGAGCGAAAAATACGATACTTTTGTTATGTCATCATGGTCCCCATGTTCTTGTCCTTGTCCTTGTTCTTGTATCTTGTTCAAGGCCCTAGGTTTACATAGGGTCCATAGGTAAATCCCTGCCCCATCATTCAGTTGTCACAGCTTTTTGATGACAGGGCCAAGTGCTAGGAGAGAGCTGGTTTTCTCCTGACATTGGAGAGAAATCAAAGCCCTGTCCACAACCTGGTATAAAGATAAAAAGGATTCTACAGTGATCATTCTGAAGACTAAAATTTTACCACATATGTACAATATGGCGTGTCCTTTAGATCTAACAACTATGTAGTGAAAATGCCTGCCTAATTGGATAGAAATGAATTGGATGGTGCAGCAGCTATGTCCTCATATTACATACTAAGGATATGTTAATATTTATTAAACACAAAAGTACTTGTGCTGCCTACATTTCAGAAAGTTTTAAGACAATCCTTAAATCTGTCAAAAATATATCACCTTTGTTACAGTGTTTGTGTTTGCAAGTACTCCTGTGGTAAGGAAATATGCATTCTGGTCTCATGTAAATAGAAAACAAAAATGACATTTCTGTGTATTTTTTTTAAAGAAAAGTGCAAGCATCCACCTAGATATTGTACGTGTCTACTACATGTCACTGTGGAAAAAATACACATTGAAAAAACACACAACTGAAGCAGCCAGAATCTGCGCCAGCTGTGTATGGCAGCCAATCAGCTTCTATCTTTTATTTTCACAGCTTAACTGGACAAGTTGAAAATAGAAGCTGATTGGATGCCATGCATGGCTGCTCCAGAATCTCTCTGTTCCAGTTTTGATAAATTGCCCCTAATGTGTCAAAATACATGATTGAGAAGCAGATGAAAGTGCACAAATGATAGATAGATATATATATAATGTAAATATAAATATTGTAACAAAAGTACACACAGTGCCCATAAATAAACAGAGGTCCTTCAGAGTGCCAAGTTTACATTCCTGTATTGCACAGTGCCAGTGCACACCCAGCATGCTGCACTGTGTAGGTGAATATAGCAGCTTACTATTGCTTCTTGTCCTCCTTCTCCCATGATGGGAGTGATCACCTGGGAAAGAGAAAAATGCAGGAGGCAGAGAAACACAGAGCTTTCCGCTGCCTGCCCCCTCAGTTAGTGTTCGTACAGACAGGCCAGTCAAGTTCCTCCACCCCAAACTCACTCATTTATGTCTTAATGGACCTTGTTTTGTGCACTGGTGCGCAGTCATGTTGGAACAGGAAGGGGCCATCCCCAAACTGTTCCCACAAAGTTGGGAGCATGAAATTGTCCAAAATGAAAATGACTTGGTATGCTGATGCCTTAAGAGTTCCCTTCACTGGAACTAAGGGGCCAAGCCCAACCCCTGAAAAACAACATCACATCATAATCCCCCCTCCACCAAATGATTTGGACCAGTGCACAAAGCAAGGTCCATAAAGATATGGATGAGCGAGTTTGGGGTGGAGGAACATGACTGGCCTGCACAGAGTCCTGACTTCAACCCGATAGAACACCTTTGGGATTAATTAGAGTGGAGATTGTAAGCCAGGCCTTCTAGTCTACATCAGAACCTGACCTCACAAATGCGCTTCTGGAAGAATGGTCAAACATTTCCATTGACACACTAAACCTTGTGGAAAGCCTTTGCAGAAGAATTGAAGCTGCAAAGGGTGGGCCAGCTCAGTATGGAACCCTACAGACTAAGACGCCATCAAAATTCATGTGCGTGTAAAGTCAGGTGTCCCAATACTTTTGGTAATATTGTGTATGTACTACACTGTAGGAAACAGAAACAATAACATTCCTGATACAAATCCCAAGTTGCAATTTTCCAGTTTCTGACACACGCCAAAAATCCTCTTCAACACTGGCACACTATGTTGCACGCATTTTGTTTGGGCTTTCAAAAGCATCATTTTCTTTTAGTCATTCGTGTCCTAATATTGCCCTTCACTTTCTAACTCATAGATGTCCTGATAGGCAGATTTTCCCTCTATTCCTATTCTGGTGTCAACTCAAAATGTAGGATTCTTCCCCACTTACAGTCCCCATGACAATGGTCACAGGACAAATAGGGTAAATCTCCGCAGCAGAGACACAAATGGCGATAAAAACCTGACAGGGGTTCCAACTGTTCCCTACTCCAGCCAAAGCAAAAAAAATAGCTTTAGATATGCTTTTATAAAGTAAAGGTCCCGTGTCACAGATATAATACAAGAAAAGCTATACTTTATTTACTCCTTTTCCTTTGTAATGAAAGGAACCTGCAGAAAAAACTCCACCTATCCATCAGAGGAGCACAGGTCACACACACCAAGCCTGGTAGTACACAGCGCTCTGTGCGTTTAGATGGATTAGATCATTGTCTGGCAGTTTAATTCACCGAAAGATGCAGAGGTCAAACGAGTACAAAAAATGTATCACTTTTTAACATCATTATCTGATGGGCACAGATTGCTTCATCTCTATGCAGTTGTTTGGATGTACATCACCTTTTTAGACCATTAAAAAAGAGTGGTGTCACTGTGCTGTGAACATTAGGAAATGGCAACTGATCTGGCAGGCTGTTCCTAAACAAAAAGTAAAATCGGGCCAAGAGCTGAAAAGAGAAAACATGTAAAGAAGCTTACACATGGATATAGGAAAGCTCCCAACAATACAGCCTTGAGAATATAGCACTTATGGTGTCCTATAGATCAGACACTAATGTAGGAGACTTCTTAAAAAATTAGGGAAAGGGTACAAGAAATATTGTGCCATCATGGCAAATTCAGCCTATACAGTATATTGTTAAACATTTATTATAGATGTCTACTGTATGACAAGGAACAGGATATAAAAAAAATGAATATTGAAGACCAAAAACATACAAAATTATCACAAGCAGAAGCAACAGTATCTCAATCTTATTGCATATTAGCATCACCATCAGTGCACACTTACCCCAGAACGTGGCACAGTTAAACTGACCCTTGCCACCTCCTTTTTTCAAATTCACAGTTTGGGCAGCCAGAAGGGTGGGGGTGTGTTGATGTCAGATGAATAGCAGTCTTGTGGTGAGGAGGGGGGAGGAAGCATGGCTTGTTCCCTCCAATAGTTTAGGAGGAGCTTTTAAGTAGGTCAGGAGCTGCAAAAGTTCAGGACTTGTGGTCAATGGTCATTAAATATGGCCAGGGTGCTGGAGGGGTTTGCAAATCAAGCAAATGTGGAATTTATTTTGTCATTGATGGAGCCAAAAGTAAGGGGTCACATAGCAAAGGGGAGGCCCAGCCACTGCAGATAGCAGGAAAGTACAATAATTGCCTGGGAACTGGATAATGTGTTCTTTATTTTTATCTTGCAGACAACACAGGGGTGGTTCAGCGGGTGCAGGGGTGATCACTGAGAGTGAATGAAAGTGGTGATATCTAAAAGAAGACGGACAAGGATGATAGCATGGTATATTTGGGTGAGGTCGCCTCTGTATCCGATTTAAATACATCAGATTTTGAGGAAGATACCTCTGAGGGAAGAGTTTATAGGGCAACTCAGAAATTTTTCAAAGCTAAGAGGGTCAGGGAAAGACAGAGCGGGGAGGTTGACAAGCTAGTTAGGAAAAGGTGAAAAGAAGAAGAAGAAGAAAATGGACAGGGTTATAAAAGATTCTCAGAAGGGAAGTGCAAGCCAAGACACAGGGAACAAGAACAGAGAATAGTTTAGAAAAAAATAAAAAGTGTTTATACCCCTTGAACTTTTCCACATTTTGTCATGTTACAACCAAAAACATATAATTTGTGATAGACCAACACAAAGTGGCACATAATTGTGAAGTGGAAGGAAAATGATAAATGGTTTTCAAATTTTTTTTACAAATAAATATCTGAAAAGCGTGACGTGCATTTGTATTCAGCCAGCTTTACTCTGATACCCCTAACTAAAATCAAGTGGAACGAATTGCCTTCAGAAGTCACCTAATTGATAAATAGAGTCCACCTGTGTGTAATTTAATCTCAGTATGAATACACCTGTTCTGTGAAGCCCTCAGAGGTTTGTTAGAGAGCCTTAGTGAACAAACAGCTGTCAGGTCACCTGAGACCAGGTGACAGATGCACTTTGTAGGAGTCGGAAGTGCACCGTTAAGTAGTGCACCCTAGGACTGACTGCTGCGGATTGAACCCTGGAAGGTTCAGGAAGCAGGTCTACAGGATAACTAACATGGATCATAGTGGGAGCTAGAGCATAGATTCCCCAGGGCGCGGAGTCTAAGAGCCAGCGGGTGTTCACCAGAGCCTCTAGTGGTGAGGATGGACTGCGCTGCAGTCTGGCTCCATGTCGCGGCCCCCAGGGTCTCGCAGCTCACGCTCACCGTAGACTACAGGAGAAGAGGAGGGAGGCAGCAGGCTGGAACAACAGGGAAGTAAGGGGTAAGCCAAAGGTCAAGGCGACTAGCAGACAAGGAGAAACATAACACGCCAAAGGTCAGGGTAACAAGCAGACAGGGAGAGTCGAGAACAGGCCAAAGTCGGTAACAGGAATCAGATGTAGGAAACACAGCAAGTGCACACGGAGGCTAACACACAATGGTTGATCAGCACTGCTGACGTGCAGTGCACAGGTTATATAGGGTTCCCTGATAGGACCTGGGGTGGGGCCATGCTAGAGGAGAGGTTATAAAACCAGTCAGGTGAGGGTCAGCTAGTCTCTAGAGATGAACACATGGAGACAGGTAAGCTGACAGAAACTCTATTGCGCAACCATGACAGTACCCCCCCCCCCCCCTTATGAGGCCTCCCCCGCCTGTGCCCAGGCTTAAAAAGAAACTCCAAATGGAACCTCCACAACAGACGAGGAGCAAAGACCTCAGATGCAGTGATCCAAGACCTCTCCTCAGGACCCTTTCCAATGTACGAGGTACTGAAGAATGCCTTTACGGAGCCAGGAATCCAAAACTTGACTAACCTCGTACTTTAGATTATCCTCAGAGACCGGAACCGAGGTAGGGAGAGGACGAAAGGACTTGAAGACTAAAGGCTTTTTAGGAATGGGTAAGGGCGCGAGAAGACCATCAGAAGTCTGAGCAGGGTCCCCCAGACCCTTAAAGATGAGCTGGACATCCAACACAGGACCATCAGACTGGGTAGAGGTCAGTGGATCCCTGAGGTCAGGTTGGTTAGAAGGTGACGTGGTAGCAGTAGAGTGAGGCCAGGTTACAGAAGGTCCTGAACAAGAAGCAGGAAGCTCACTGGGCATAGGCTGGACTGGTGCAGAGGCCGACTGAACAGCTTCGCCAGGTGCAGGGACCACCAGAATTGCAACGCAGGGCGTAGCGACTGTGGAACTGGTGGACGAGTCAGCCTGGGTGTGTGTCCAAGGGGGTCCAGGGACAGGCAAAGGGAAATGGCCATGCAAACTGGAGTGACTGATCGGCTCAGGTTCACAAGTGGGCTCCTCATCCAGAGTACCACACGACCCAGAGAGTGACTTAGCCCAACTATTGCAGGAGACATTCCAGAAATCGCTATATGCAGCGGGAAGAGCAGAAGATACTGGGATGGTGGCAACAGGAAGTTTCTCTTTTGGGGTAACCTTGAGTAAGCAGGAGGAGGAACAGGAGGAACCCCAAGTCAAGATCTGTCCAGCAGTCCAGTCAACATGTGGAGAATGGAGCCGTAACCAAGGAAGACCTAATATGATAGGAGATGAAGCCTTAGGTAAGACAAAGAAGGATATCCACTCCTGGTGGAGTGTCCCTACCGACATCTTAACAGGGAGGGTCTGGAAGCAGATAGGGCCCCCTGGGAGAACAGTGCCATCAATCGCCAAGACCACCAATGGCATTGTAAGGGACAAAAGGGTAAGTCTCATGAAAGACGCAGTTCCCCAGTCCATAAAATTGCCAGCGGCTCCGGAATCCAGATATGCCGAGACCGAACGAGGGGAAGCGCCAACATGAAGCAACACAGAAAGGAGAAGACGAGAAGGTGAAGGTGATATTTCAGGGTCCAAATGTATTAGCCCTGAGCGTTTTTCCGGACGAAGAGAACAAGTATCACGAAAATGACCTTTGACGCCACAGTAGAGGCACAGGCCCAGAGTTCTGTGCCTAGTGCGTTCTTCGGGAGATAACTTGGTCTGACCCAGCTGCATAGGTTCCTCAGCAGGCAGGAGGTGCTCCTCGGAATAAAGAGAAGGGACATGGAGCTCAGGCTGCCTAAAGAACGGGGAGTGCTGGCGTCTTTTTTCCAGGGCCCTCTCCTAAAAAAGAGATTATCGATCTGGTTACATAAGGTGATGACACCATCCAGATCAGCAGGGAGAGATCTTCCTGCTAATTCATCCTTCACTCTATCAGAGAGGCCATGTAAAAAGGTTGCAACTAGGGCCTCATTATTCCAACTCAGCTCAGCAGTCAAAGTACGAAAATGAAGAGTGTACTGTCCCACAGAAGCGGACTCTTGACGGAGACGTAAAAGGGCGCTGGCCGCTGAGGAGATACGATGCGGTTCCTCGAAGATATTCCGAAAAAGTTTCAAGAAATCAGACAGGCTAGAAACCACTGGATCATTTAGATCATTTAGCACCCTAAGTTTGAGTGCACAGCAAGAAAAGGGTTAGTATTGGGGGAGAGAAAGCCTTTTTGTGCTCCTGGGAATAGCAGTGCACAAGGTGGCCCCTTAGCTACAAAAAAAAAACCTAAATAAAGAGGCAACATAATTGATCAGGCAAAGATTTGAGTCGAGCTTTGGTGGCATCACTGTTAGGGGCGGTGCTCAAAAAGGGTAGTGGTAAACATTAATTCTTATGACACCTTTCATAACACAAGGGTCAGTTCATGAATGACCCCACAGTGGGCAGGGTGTGCACAGAATAGTATCACATATTTGAAGATGCATTAGGCCTGGTAAGGGAAATGGGGAGGAATGCTCAATTGGCAAAAAAGAAATATTAAATATCCATTTAAACAGCTGCTTTTAGACCCAGAGAACTTAAAAGTTCACAAATTGCAAACTGGATAGTAAATTCTACATTCATTTATGTCGACTACACAGTACATGGATCATTTTCTGCTATTTGGGAAAGTGGGCATGGAGATCCTGCTAAAAGCGGTGTTGGCAGTATTCAAGGACTTTGGGGAACTGGTAGCACCTCAAAAAAACAATATATATTCCACCATGTGCTCGTCTTACCTAGGTAAGCATGTGCAGACTACCGAAGAGAAAAAGTAGCAGACTTGCTAGCGAAATAGGCTGGTCGACAGGCTGGGATGGTGACGCTGAAGGAAATGCAGAGACTGTTTGAATCACTTAACTTTGCATTTAGGGTGATACCAATGGGGAGGATTTTAGTTGCCATTTGGAGTTTGACACTGCCAGCAAGATCCTGCAAAACTGGTGTAAATTAACCGTGTCATAAAAGGGTTTAAAGCTTTAGTGGCAAGAGATATTTAGATGTGTCTAAACTAGAATGTGAATGGTATAACTTATGAGGGAGAAGTAGCCCTACAATATGTGAGTATAGGTTAAAAAAAGTAAATGCTGAATATTACATCCAAATGTGGCCCACACTGGAAGAATATCCTAAGGTTAATTTGAATACCATTGGGAGCCAAATATGTATAGATTATCTACAGAGAAAGCTAATTTTATACATTTAGTGACAATTTTTACTTTGTATGGGTACTGCTGTCAGCTTTGAAAGTGGATGGATATTTAATTGGATACTCAATAGGATGGAAGGTGAAATTGTTTAGAAGTTGCACATGCATAAGACTTTCCAATTACTGTTTTTGTAACTGTGATATAGGTGTGTCACATTCCTAAACTGCGCATATCTGTCAGATTTGGCCATCAAAAGAGGATGTACACTGGGTTATCTGTGGCCAAAAAAAAAAAAAAAAACCTCATTGGCCCAATATGTAGGTTTTCAGGCAGTTACCATATATTCTCGGAGAGCCAACTTCATTGACAACCACCTACAGCGACTGCTGCAATTTAGACATCAACGCTGTCACTATCACTGAGCCCAACAATCAGTTACCACTGCAATTCTAGAAGTTATATTTGCTCAATTAGCAAAACTGAACATATTTTGATTTCCAGATGGTCTCTGTTTAATGTTCATTAGCTAAACTGATAGATGTCGAAAGAGCTGAAACCTCCTGCTCTGAAACAGGATTAGTACTTGAAGTCATAAAAGCAAATTGAACCCCCATACGCACTTTCTCAAAGGATCTTTACTCTCTCTGATTTTGCATGCGCTCTCTCAGTTCAATTTTGTTGTTTTAGATGTGACCTAAATCACGGTTTGGCAGCACAGAACACCGGCTGTGATCCAATTACGGGTCTCACAATCTCATATAGGCACGAAGCACTTGATGATTTCATTAAATCAAATGGAGTTTCCAGCTTAAACATCCGGCCTCATCAAAAGCTTAAGCTTAGTATTAATGACTATTACCCAGCGTTATTGCAAGAGGACAGTGCTTTAAAACATAGAAGAATGCTGAACACAGGTTTTTCTGGTCTCATAATTGAGCTACATAAGGGCTTCCTAAATAAATATAAAGAGAAATGTTCAAAGTGCAATAGCTTGATGCAACCATTCGGTAGGTGCCTTTCACTTTAATGTTGGTGGCCATAAACTTTTGTAGAGAGAAATAGAATTGTTTTTATGGGTTACTGTGGCTTTCATATTACCAATGCTCTTTGTACTGCCTGATAGTGATTTGACTTATCAAAGTCACAGGTTTTTAGTTTTGCTTTAGCAAAGTGAATAAAAAACATTCCGGCTTATTCGATGTGGCAGTTCAAAGAGACAAGCAGCAAAATGCAGTAACCAGATGAACAAGATTTCAGATGACAGTCAGCCATGACAAAGTGAATCTATAGTTTTTTTATATATCATGTTGTCAAACCTGCTTTTTTATGAGAAAGTAACCAAAAAAACTTAGGCAAAGGAGTGGCGGTGGATATAGTATTCTTGGGCTTAGCAAAAGCCTTTAAGCCTTTAAAACAGTTCCCCAAAGATGGCTAATGTGTAAGTTAAAGTACAACTAAAAGCAAACCTATTTTCTTGTTCATACATCATGGGACACAGAGCCTTTGATAATTACTTAGTGGGTTAGATAGTCACCATCAGGTGATTGGACACTGGCAATCCTAATTTCAAGACGAGTTCCTGCCCTATACAACCCCTCCCACATGGAGAGTTTTTTCGCCAGTGTCTAAGGTGGTTGGTCACGTTAAAGATGTGCTAAGAAGAAAGCTCTGTTTGATGGTCTCTGCGGGGGCCTAGGAGCTATACAACCGGATTCATGCCTCGGGCCAATACGCCTAAGATGGATGGTACCCGGGCCTCGTGAAACAAGGTTTTGCCTGTAATGTCTCTCTTTGAGGACTTAAGTTGCGCGAAAAGTTTTTCTGGCAGAGTCTTCTAGAGGTCCAGGGAAGAGGATCTTGTGAGTAGGAACCCAGAACCCTGAAGGTTGGCACAACGTTCCCCGCCGTGATGGGTAAAGGTTGGATCTGTCTGTTATCAGCAGTTTCCTGCGGCGGGGATAAGGTAGGTGAAGACAATCCTAAGTATATATCTTATGGATTATCTTCTTTTTTTGAGTAGTTTGCATGTCTTACCTGGTTTCCTCCACTAGAAGAAGTAAGAGACAAACCTGGTGTATACTTACATGCCATCCAGGATACACGCTCAGTGAAGCTGGTCTGAGAAGCCGCTTACCTCCTCCGCTGCAGGCTCTGTCACATAGGATGAAAAGGGGGATCCCACGCAGTCCGGGGGTCCCGCGTAGTCCTCAGGTGCCCTGAGGGGGGAGAAAGGAGGTCCTACGATGGTCCTACGCATGGGGCCGCACTTTTACAGTGGTTTCAGCGGGGAAGAAGGGGGCGTGGTTGCGGCACCGTGCATGTGTAGTGTACACGGCGCACCAGTGCGCAGGCGCAAGGCCGCTATGTTTAAAGCCTAGAATGTCGGAGCCCCTGTAAGCGGTGGGACACAAAGCTGTGGGAAGTAAGCAGCTCAGTGGATTCGGATCCAGGAATACCCAAGACACCTACTCGGCATCAGGTTGTGCAGACTGAGCTAATGTTAATATTGTAAGACTAAGGCACAACAGTGATTGCATTTGTACTAGTACCTCTGCTTTGGCAGCTTAGGACTATGTCTCCCCGTAAGAGGGCTTCAGGGGCAGGTAAAAGGGGCACTAAGAAATCACCGCCTAGATCTAGGGGTTCTGGGCATGCCTGCAGGATAACATCTCCCCCTGAAAGTCTGGAGGCAGCCTCACAGGATGAGTGTGTGCCCCTGTCAGGCTTTGCAGCCTCTCCCAATGTTGTAGCGCCTGTGTATGTCACTGACAACACTATGGAAGCTGCATTGGATGGTTTAGAAGGAAGGATTACTACTTCTATCACAGCTTCCTTGAAAAATAGCAGAAAAAGGGGTAGATCCCCTTCCTCTGCTCTGGGTTTCCTATCGGATAAGCATTCAGATCATGAGGAAGTATCCATATCTGGGGATCAGGAACAGTCAGATCATTTAGGGGAAGAGGAGAAGCTATCTTCTGCCTCTCAGGCCCTCAAAGTGCAGGTGCAATATTATACTGAGTCGGTGCGTACCACATACAAATTGCCCTGT
Source organism: Lithobates clamitans (assembly GCA_037952925.1). Lineage (NCBI taxonomy): Eukaryota > Metazoa > Chordata > Amphibia > Anura > Ranidae > Lithobates > Lithobates clamitans. The sequence continues at coordinate 2,189,542 of JBBGZY010000545.1, forward strand.
GCGGAGGCTGCCATATCCTCTGTTTCCTCCCTGGGATCTCGGAAATCCCCACAGGCTGCGTATATCATCCCTTGCTGGAGTAATTGTTGTATGAATACTGGGTTCACCCTGATAAACTATTTTCCATGCTTTATACAGTAGAGGAAAAGTGCCCCAAGAAATGGGGGATGCAAGCCATTGATGCGGCTATTTCCTGTGTGAATAAAAGCCTGACCTGTCCTGTGGACAATGCTCAGGGGTTCAAAGATCCAACTAATAAAAAGCTGGAAACTTTGTTTAAAGCCTCTTTCTCTGTGGCTGGCGCTGTGATCCAACCTGTGGTCGCAGCAATTGGCATGAGGAACAAATAAAGCAGGTACTTAACCTCCTTTCCACCGAGGAGGTCAAGGTTTATGCAGACCTTCCTAAGGCCTTGTGTTTTGCAGTTGAAGCCATTATGGATTCTGTTCAGCAAGCATCCCACCTTACTCTCCTGCTGGTACACATGCGCAGGTCCCTTTGGCTTAAGCATTGGCAGCTGAGGCTTCATGCAAAAGATATTTGACTGAGTTCCCGTTTTATGGGGAACACCTGTTTGGGGATGATCTGGACAAATATATCCAGAAGATTACCAGGGGCAAGACCACGTTGTTACTGGTTAAGAAGAATAAACGTTCCTTATTTAGACCCTCTCCTTCCCCAGCTCCTGGAGCATCAACCTCCAGGCAGTGCCGACGGCCTCCCCAGTCCAATACTAGGGGAAAGGTCCAGGGCCAAGCCCAAGGGCAAAAGAAGTGTTGGGGTCCAAGATCTGGTAAGCAGAACCCCAAAGCCTCCCTATGAAGAAGCGCCCCCGCTCAGCCGAGTGGGGGGAAGGCTGCTGCAGTTTGCAGGCGCCTGGCGGGAAGAGATTCAGGACTAATGGGTAACATCCACAGCATCTCTGGGCAACAAGCTGGAGTTCCGAGAGCTTCAACCATCTCATTTCCTAAGGTCAAGGGTCTCCAAGCATCCAGAAAAGAGGAGGCCCTTGTTTCTAGCCTTAGAACGTCTGTTATCCCAAAAGGTAATTATAGAAGTAGCCTTGGAAGAGCAAGGCTCAGGGTTCTACTCAAACCTCTTTATGGTTCCAAAACCAAACGGGGATGTCAGACCCATTCTAGATCTAAAAGACCTGAATCAGTTTCTAAACATTCGCTCTTTCCGCATGTCAATCCGCTCAGTGGTTTCCACACTTCAGGGAGGAGAATTCCTGGCATCGATAGACATCAAAGATGCATATTTACATGTACCAATATTTCAAGCTCACCAAGAGTTTCTAAGGTTTGCGGTGGATCAGCGCCACTTCCAATTTGTGGCCCTACCTTTCGTTCTTGTCGAGTGTTCACAAAAATTCTAGCCCCGCCCTTGGCAAAACTAAGGGTTCAGGGCATAACAGTGACAGCCTATCTGGACGATTTGCTACTCGTAGAACAGTCCGTAACACGATTAGATTGCAATGTGCTCAGCACAGTTGAGTACTTGGAGTACCTAGGCTGGGTCCTCAATCTAGAAAAAATCCTCCCTAAAGCCTCTAAAAAGACTGGAATATTTGGGCATGGTCATAGACACAATCCAAAACAGAGTATTTTTACCCGGGTCAAAAGCCAAAGCCATAAAAGATTTGGTCCGGGTAGTCATAGCAAGGAAAAATCCTTCCATTCGACTATGCATGAGACTATTAGGGAAAATGTGGCCTCAATCGAGGCTGTTCCTTACGCCCAGTTTCACTCAAGGCTTTAACAGAGCAGCATTCTCTCGGCCTGGAACAAAAGAGTTCAAGCCTTGGATCTTCAATGTGCCAATCACCATGGGTACGCCAGAGCCTCAATTGGTGGTTGCTGACCAAAACTCTACTAAAAGTAAAATTCTTTCTCCCAGTTATTTGGAAAGTCGTAACCACGGATGCCAGCCTAATAGGCTGGGGAGCAGTTCTGGAAGAAGCTTCCACTCAGGGAAGATGGTCCAGAGCCGAAGGACTCTTGCCCATCAACATTCTGGAGATTCAGCAATTCGTCTAGCCCTCAGGGTATGGACTTACAGGTTGTAGGGTTGCCCTGTCGGGATACAGTCCGACAATGCTACGGCAGTGGCCTACATCAATCACCAAGGAGGCACCAGGAGTCTGGATCCCCAAAAAGAGATGAATCACATTTTTTCTTGGGCAGAAAGGCATGTTCCTTGCCTGTCTGCAGTCTTTATTCCAGGGGTAGAAAATTCCTTCCTTCCGGACTTCCTAAGCTGCCAGCAGCTGTGTCCAGGAGAATGGTCTCTACAACCCAACATATTACAGGTCATATGACGGAAATGGGGTATCCCGGATGTGGACATGTTGGCTTCCAGGTTTAACAGAAAACTGGACAGCTTTGTGTCAAGAACAAAGGATCTGCTAGCACAAGGGTCAGATGCCTTAACGATTCCATGGGATCAGTACTCTCTGAACTATGCGTTCCCTCCAGTTCCGCTTCTCCCGCAATTCCGTCAGAGAGTCAAAAGGGAAGGGAAGCCAGTGATTCTGGTGGCCCCGACTTGGTCCAGACGATCTTAGTATGCGGAGATCATAAAGATGGCAGAAGGAAGACCTTGGGTTCTTCCGCTACGCCCAGATCTACTCTCACAGGGTCCAATATTCCATCCTGCCTTACAAAGTCTGAATTTGATGGTTTGGCTGTTGAGACCCACATTCTTAAGAGCCGTGGACTTTCGGGGCCAGTCCTATCCACCCTGGTTAATGCTAGGAAGCCGGCCTCCAGGCTCATCTACTACAGAATCTAGAAGGCATATGTTTCCTGGTGTGAATCCAGGGGGTGGCATCCTAGAAAGTATGCCATTAGCAGGTATCTTGCTTTTCTAAAACTAGGCATAGAAATGAAGCTGGCCTTGAGCACTATCAAGGGCCAAATCTTGGCCTTGTCAGTATTCTTTCAAAGGCCACTTGGCTCTCATTCCCTGATCCGGTCCTTTGTTCAGGGGGCACTGCGCTTGAATCCGCCAGTTAAGCCTCCCGTGTGCCCATGGGATTTAAATTTGGTTTTGTCTGTTTTACAGAAACAACCTTTTGAACCGTTGCACCATGCTTTTTTAGTTCTTTTGACAAAAATATTTTTTTCTGGTAGAAATATCCTCAGCTAGGAGGATATCAGAATTAGCAGCTCTTTCTTGTAAAGAGCCATATTTGATTATTCACAAAGACAGGGTGGTGTTGCGTCCTCACCCGACTTTTTTGCCTAAAGTGGTTTCAGGATTCCATCTGAATCAAGATGTGGTCCTACCGTCCTTTTTTCCAGATCAGCAGTCCACGGAGGAGTTGTTACACTCTCTAGATGTTGTAGGAGCAGGCAACGGCTCAGATACGAAAGACCGATTGTCTATTTATTTTGCCAGAAGACCCCATGAAGGGCCAGGCAGCATCAAAATCTACTATCTCTAGATGGATTCGACAGGTTATTGTTCAGGCCTATGGTATAAAGAAGAAAATTCCTCCTTTTCAGGTTAAAGTGCACTCGACTAGGGCAATTAGTGCTTCATGGGCAGTGCATCACCAGGCCTCCATGGCTCAGATCTGCAAGGCTGCAACTTGGTCTTCGGTCCATATATTCACTAGATTCTACCAAGTGGATGTGAGAGGGCATGAGAATGCCGCCTTTGGGCGCAGTGTGCTGCAGGCAACAGTATAAGTCCTCTTGTCCGTTGGCGGTCTGTGTTTTTCTGATCTGTGTCTCCCTCCCCTCAAATTTGGGCATTGCTCTGGGACATCCCACTAAGTAATTATCAAAGGCTCTGTGTCCCGTGGTGTATGAACAAGAAAATAGGATTTTTTAAAACAGCTTACCTGTAAAATCCTTTTCTTGGGAATACATCACTGGACACAGAGCTCCTGCCCCTCTTTGGAATTTTACGTGGGGATACTTAGTGCTTTGCTACAAAACTGAGGTACTCTCCATGTGGGAGGGGTTATAAAGGGAGGAACTGGTCTTGTAATTAGGGTTGCCAGTGTACAATCACCTGATGGTGACCCACTAAGTAATTATCAAAGGCTCTGTGTCCCGTGATCTATTCCCAAGAAAAGGATTTTACAGGTAAGCTTTTTTTAAAAAATCCTATTTTCATTCAGGATAGAGTAGGAGAGGGCTATGACCCCGTCAGTTTTTTTTCCTCTGTGTCTATTTGGGGATATTTCCGTTCACTTCCTGTTCCATACTCTTGTCAGGGAATTTAGTAGACCAGACTGTGTGGACTGCACTGAGGAAACCAGAAACGCATGTAAGTGAAAAATAATGGTGTTTATTAAATAGGTGACAAGTAAGTGAAATATAAACAGTGCAAAACCAACCACAGACCCACAAACAGCAAATGGTATATACCATAATCGTAACAAAAGCCAGACCGAGGTCATACACAGGGGAATCAGCAGATGGGTAAGGACGGGGAAACCAACAGGACAGGGAGAGGACGGATAGATAGGCTACAGGGCAAGGATACAAGGTAATCAGGAACAGGAGGGACAGGTCCAGGATGGGCTCGGGATCGGATCAGGTCAGAACAGGACAGATGCAGGCTTAAGGTCAGGATAATAGGCAGTAAGGTCAGGGCGCAGTGAGAGAGACACCAAGGCAAGCATGTGAGGGCTTGCTGGATATGTATCAGACTGCAGTAATTGGCCTTACGTTACACCTGAGCGCAGCAGGTGCTGTCTGCTTCACACTGCCGGAATACACCCGCTGGTGGACACTGGTTCTACGGCCCAAGGATGCAACAGTACCACCAGCAGGTGAGTCCTCTTATTACAGGTCCTGAGTGTTGGAAGACGCCCGCTGGTGGACACTGGTACTGCGAAGAGACAGACAGTGCCACCAACGGGTGAACCTTTTAATGACAGTACCCCCCCTCAAAGGAGTGGCATCCGGACGCTCCAACTAGATGAAATTGTCCAAATTTAATGGCCTCACACCGAACAACGGATGAGGGGACGTCAGGCTGGGCATCGGGTACTTCAAACTGGGCAGCGGATATGTCAAACCGGACAGCGGGCACAACAGAGCAGACATCGGGCTCCAGGTCGTCGAGCTGGGCAGCAGGCTCCGGGTCGTCGAGCTGGGCAGCAGGCTCCGGGTCATCGAGCTGGGCAGCAGGCTCCGGGTCGCCGAGCTGGGCAGCAGGCTCCGGCTCGTCGAGCTGGGCAGCAGGCTCCGACTCGCCGAGCTGGGCAGCAGGCTCCGGGTCGCCGAGCTGGGCAGCAGGCTCCGGGTCGTTAGGCCGAACAGCGAGCACCGTAAGGGCAGGCTGGATCACAGGCCCCGGCTCAACAAACTGGGTAACGGGCCCCGGCCCAGTGGGCTGGGTAACAGGCCCCGGTTCAGCGAGCTGGACACTGGGTACTGGTCTGGCAAGCTGAATAACGAGCACTGGCTTAACAGGCCGGGTAACGGGCACCGAAACTTCAGGCTGAGACACGGGCACCGAAACTTCAGGCTGAGACACGGGCACCGAAACTTCAGGCTGAGACACGGGCACCGAAACTTCAGGCTGAGACACGGGCACTGAAACTTCAGGCTGAGACACGGGCACCGAAACTTCAGGCTGAGACACCAATATCAAGACATCAGGCTGGAAGGCAGGCAACGAGACACCAGGCTGGAAGGCAGGTACCAGGACATCAGACTGGAAAGCAAACACATCAGACTGAGAAGCGGGCAAATCAGACTGGGAAGCGGAGACATCAAGCTGGAAGGCAGGCACCGAGACAGGCTGGAAGGCAAGCACCGAGACATCAAGCTGGAAGGCAAGCATCGAGGCATCAGGCTGGAAAGCGGGCACATCAGACTAGAAAGTGGGCACATCAGACTGGGAAGTGAAGACATCAAGCTGGAAGGCAGGCACCGAGACATCAGGCTGGAAGGAAAGCACCGAGACATCAGGCTGGAAGGCGAACATCGAGACATCAGGCTGGAAAGCGGGCACATCAGACTGGAAAGCGGGCACATCAGACTGGAAAGCGGGCACAGAGACTTCGAGCTGGAAGGCAGGCATCAGGACATCAGACTGGAAAGCGAGCACATTAGACTGGAAAGCTGGCACATCAGACTGGAAGGCAGGCACTGAGACTTCGGGCTGGAAGGCAGGCATCAGGACATCAGACTGGAGAACGGGCACATCAGACTGGGAAGCGGAGACATCAAGCTGGAAGGCAGGTACTGAGACATCAGGGTGAAAGGCAAGCATCGAGACATCAGGGTGGAAGGCAAGCATCGAGACATCAGGGTGGAAGGCAGGCGCATCAGACTGGAAGGCAGGCGCATCAGACTGGAAGGCAGGCGCATCAGACTGGAAGGCAGGCGCATCAGACTGGAAGGCAGGCACTGGGTTGGCAGGTTTAGGTGGGTCATCAGGTTCAACTGGCATGAACGCAGGATGGAACAGGTTGGTTGGTGTGGAGGCAGGTTGGGTTACTGGCAGGATGGTGTGGGTCGGAAAGAACTTTTGTTTCTTTTTTGGTTTAGCCACTGCAGCTTTGTACGTAGGTGCAGGGCTGTAAGAGAAGAATGTAGCTGGGCAAAAGGAAGACCAAGGAACAGTGGCTGGAGGAGGGTTTTGTGGGATTGTTACAGGGGGAGGAGAAGAGACAGGTGGATTGAAGGTAGAATAGGTGCTACACTTGGAGACTGGGTAATAGTATTTGGTAGGGAGCTGAGTAAACTGTGCTGTAGACATGGGCACGGAAATTTCAGGCTGAGACACGGGCACCGAAACTTCAGGCTGAGACACAGGCACTGAAACTTTAGGCTGAGACATGGGCACCGACGGGGAGATTCTTGGGAAGGCAGGGGCACATCAGACTAATGGCAGGGCTGGAATGCTGTGGTTTGGCAAAATGCAGGAGATCTGACCATGCTTGTAGCACAGGTTGAACAAACATTGATTCACACACAGCCTGACTAACCAGGGATTGCACTGAATGGATGTAATCAAACAACACCTGGGAACAAGAGGAATAACATTCCATGAAAAAGGCTGGATCATCCTCCAACAACCATACCAGAGACTCAACTTGGCCATAATTGAAGGGGGGAGAAAAATCGTCACTTCCTTCGGGAATGCATGACAGGGCTGGTTTTGCACATAACTGGATCAGGGGCTGAACATCTTCAAATGACATATACCCCTGATCCACTAGGGAATTAGCTGATCGGATAGTTTCCATCAGCTGGTCACTAGTCCACCCTTTTAAAATCTGGCGAAAATATTCACCATCCTCTTCTGTCAGCAGAGAATAATAAATGATTGCATTGAAATCCATATTGGCAGAACAAACCAGGATGGTTCCTCAATGCAGCCACGTCTGGTCAGTGATGGCCTTGGTGTACTGTCAGGGAATTTAGTAGACCAGACTGTGTGGACTGCACTGAGGAAACCAGAAAAGCATGTAAGTGAAAAATAATGGTGTTTATTAAATAGGTGACAAACAAGTGAAATATAAACAGTGCAAAACCAACCACAGAGCCACAAACAGCAAATGGTATATACAAATAAAGGGGAAATACCGTTAACGTAACAAAAGCCAGGCCGAGGTCATACACAGGGGAATCAGCAGATGGGTAAGGACGGGAAACCAACAGGACAGGGAGAGGGTGGATGGATAGGCTACAAGGCAGGGATACAAGGTAATCAGGAACAGGAGGGACAGGTCCAGGATGGGCTCGGATCGGATCAGGTCAGGACAGGACAGATGCAGGCTCAAGGTCAGGATAACAGGCATCAAGGTCAGGGCGCATGGAGAGAGACATCAAGGCAAGCATGTGCCGGGTATTTATCAGACTGCAGTAATTGACTGCCTGAGCGCAGCAGGTGCTGTCTGCTCCACACTGCCTGAATACACCCACTGGTGGACACCGGTACTACAGCCCAAGGATGCAACAGTGCCACCAGCAGGTGAGTCCTCTTATTACAGGTCCTGGGTGTTGGAAGACACCCGCTGGTGAACACTGGTACTGCGATCCAAGAGACCGACAGCGCCACCAATGGGAGAACCTTTTCATGACAACCCTAAACTGGAAGAGGAAATCCCTCCAAAGTGAGGGAATCTCCGGTTGTCACCAGGGTCACTAGAACTAGTGTCCCTCCATTAGACGACTTCCCCTCTATTACGGTTCTGGAGACAACTCAACATTTAAAATTTTTTTTTTTTGCCTTAACTTTTCACGACAATGGTAAATATGGCAAATAGGGTGCACAGACAGAAATAAACACCTGGTTTTGTAATCCCTATCTACCCTGTCCAAAAGCAGTTATGCTTTTAGTTATAGAGCACATTAAGATGTACAGGGTTATAAAAAGCAGTTTGGAAATGGATAAAAAAAGTAGCTTAAAAGACACAGTTCACCTTTACTAAAAAAAAACGCAAATGCAGGTAAAGCGGTAGTAATCTGCCTGTCAGGGACATGTCGGTGGCAATCTGGCTAACCTGCGTGCACGTAGGTGCACAAGGAGCATTTCTAGAATTGCTAGGCTGAATTCCCCACTGGGGGGCGCTGGCGCGCTCCCGCGTTCGCGCATTCGCGGGTGCGCGCGCGCGCCCGTGCGCGCGCCCGTTCGCGCTAGCGCTGTTTGGCGACAAAGCCCCTTTAAAAGGATGTCAGTTACTCCCATTAGGTGCTGTTCGTCTCAGCTCTGCACCTGAAACCCTGTATCCTGCTTGTTGTTATCCTTACTATTGACCCGGCTCCGTCTGACTACTCTGCTATCTCCAATCCGACCCGGCTTGCCTGACCTTGTTGATATCCTGCTACCTGTTACCGAATACCTGCCTGCCTGACCATTCTGTGATTATTCCTTCTGCCTTATACCTGCCTGATCTCCTGCCAACCCGGACTGTCTGACGCTGCTTTGCTTGTGCCCTGTGACCCTGTTCACCACCTGCTCTTCCAAGATTCAGGTTCTGCTGCTGCTATACCATCCACCTGTCTGCTAACGGATCCGCTTCTGCTGGCCTGCATCCGCTATACAGTCATTCCGGAGAAGTCTCCTCAGCTCCTGTGTTGGTCGTCGCCAGGAATCGCATCAGACACTCCTACCCACTGTGCTCAGGAGACCACTGTTCCCACTCCAGTGACTCCTGAACCAGCGCTTAAGAGAGGTCTCCTTCCACCAGTCGGGCTCATCTACCAGGTACCTAACAGTACGAACAGCCCATGTCTGAGCCCGCAGGAGAGGCCTCTCCTATCCAGGAGATCTGCACGCACTTAGCGGCACTCACACAAGCCGTAAAGACTCTGCAAGATAGTTATAATAGACTGGAAGGTCAAGTCCTGAACCTTAGTGGGCCAGGAGGCGCATCCCCTGCCTCAGCAGCAGCCCCAGTACAAGCTGCTGCACCTCCATCTGTGGTCATGCTTCCACCCGAACCCAGGGTCCCCGTCCCTGAGAGGTTCTCCGGGGATCGCACAAAATTCGTGGCCTTCCGCAGTGCCTGCCAATTATACTTTGCTCTGCAGCCACGGACTTTTTCTTTGGAGGCTACTAAAGTAGGATTTGTGATATCCCTACTGCAAGGAGAGCCGCAGATCTGGGCTCACCGCCTACTGGAATCTAACTCGATACAGGTCCAGACTTTGCCCTCTTTCTTTGAGGCCATGGCTCAGTTGTATGAAGATCCTCAGCGGACCTCCACTGCTGAGTCAGCTTTGTTCGCGCTCCAGCAAGGCCGTAGACCGGCCGAGGACTATGTCATGGACTTTCGACGCTGGAGCGCGGACACACAATGGAACAATGCAGCGTTACGCCATCAGTTTCGCATGGGGCTATCAGAGAATCTCAAGGATGAGCTTGCACGGGTAGGAATGCCAAATACCCTTGATGAACTTATTGCTTTAACAATCCAGATTGACCGACGCCTTCGTGAACGTCGGTCTGAACGATCCTCCCAGCAAACACGCCCCATGTGGATGACTGCAAAGGTTCCAATGCCTGCTTCCCGATATCTACCGTCAACCAGCTCTAACCCGGCCACTTCAGCACTTGATGTTCCTGAACCAATGCAGTTGGGACTACTGCGTTCTACTTTATCCCCAGAAGAGCGGGCACGCAGACGCCAGCTAAACCTCTGCCTCTACTGCGGTGGGTCAGGCCACTATGTAAACAACTGTCCGGTCAAGTTCCGTAAGTGTGTTTCCTATACTTCAGCCAGTCTTTCCGCATTAACCGCCAATGCCACTCAACTTGCTCTCCCTCTCTCGTTGCAGCTCCAGGGAAGAACAATCCGGATCAACGCCATCATTGATTCTGGGGCTTGCAGCTGCTTTATTGACTCTGCCTTTGCTGCTCAACAAGATCTTCCTCTGAAAAACAAAACACACAAACTTTCAGTTTTCTTGGCCGATGGGTCCCACATAAAATCAGGACAAGTTTCTCAGGAGACCCTCCCATTGTCTGCCACCTGTTCATCTCAGCATAAAGAAATCCTGATCCTGGACGTCATCTCCTCTCCTCTGTTCCCGATCATTTTGGGCATGCCCTGGCTCCAGGCCCATAATCCTCACGTTAATTGGACTACCGGTGAAATCAAGTTTTTGTCACCCTATTGTCAGAAACATTGTTTTCCCGAAATTCCCAAACCAACTGCCACCTTACTCTGCATGGATACGGATCCAGACCATCTCCAAGCCATACCAGAGGTTTACCATGAATTTGCGGATGTCTTCAGCAAAAAGGGAGCGGATTCCCTACCACCCCACCGCCCGTATGATTGCCCAATTGAGCTGCTCCCTGGGGCCGAGATTCCTTTCGGGCGCATCTTTCCACTATCTGAAAAGGAACAAGAGGCACTTAAACTATATGTTAATGAAAACCTCGAAAAGGGCTTTATTCGACCCTCTACCTCCCCAGCTGGGGCCGGAATATTCTTTGTTTCTAAAAAAGATCAAACTCTTCGTCCATGTGTGGACTATCGGGACTTAAATAAGATCACAGTTAAGAACCGCTACCCGCTGCCCCTGATACCTGAACTATTTCAGAAACTGAGATCTGCCATTATTTTCACTAAGCTGGATCTAAGAGGGGCCTACAACCTGGTTCGCATTCGGGCCGGGGATGAATGGAAAACGGCCTTCCGGACCCGTTTCGGGCATTATGAGTACTTGGTCATGCCTTTTGGTCTGTGCAATGCCCCTGCAACTTTTCAGCATCTGGTCAATGATGTATTCAGAGATTTCCTGGACATCTTTGTGATAGTTTACTTGGATGACATCTTGATTTTTTCTAATTCCCTTGAACAACATCGGGAACATGTTCGCAAGGTCTTGGGCCGTCTTCGCTTACATGGACTGTACGCCAAAGCAGAAAAATGCGAATTCGAACAAAGTGACATTCAGTTTTTGGGGCTAGTGATCTCCCCTACCGGCATTAAGATGGATCCTCAAAAGGTGTCCGCTGTGCTAGATTGGCCAGCTCCTCTGGACAAGAAGGGCGTGCAGCGTTTCATCGGATTCGCAAATTTCTATAGAAAATTTATTAAAGAATTCTCTGCCATCATTTCACCCATCACGCAACTAACCAAGCAGAACTGCCGCTTTCATTGGAGCTCAGAGGCTCAGGAGGCCTTTGAAGAATTGAAAAGACGTTTCACTTCAGCCCCAATTCTCAGCCATCCTGACCCGTCCCTACCTTTTATTCTAGAGGTGGATGCTTCTGAAGTGGCCGTGGGTGCAGTCATCTCTCAGCGACAAGGTAACAAGGATCTCATGCATCCTGTGGGGTTTTTCTCCAGGAAACTCTCGCCGGCTGAGCGAAATTACGATGTGGGTGACCGAGAATTACTGGCCATCAAGGCGGCGCTAGAAGAGTGGAGGTATCTGCTAGAGGGTGCAGTCCATCCGGTTTTAATATATACCGATCACAAGAACCTCGAGTATTTAAGATCTGCTAAGAGACTGAAACCTCGTCAAGCCCGATGGGCCCTATTTTTCACACGTTTCTGCTTTCATATCACTTACCGGCCAGGAACCAAGAACGTAAAACCAGACGCGCTCTCGCGCATGTTTGATCACCCCAAGGAACCTTCTGTACCTGACACCATCTTGCCAGCAAACAGTTTTTTACTTCTCCAGACGGACATCCTGTCCTTGATCAGAGAAGCATCACCAGATCCCTCAAATCTTCAGGGACTCGCTTTAACTTCCCGAGATGGGTTGCTATGGAAAGGAAGTCAGAAGACAGAAGATGTCCGAGTCAAAGTGCTGACCTTGTTGCATGATCACCCACTTGCAGGACATTTTGGGGTTCGTAAGACCCTTGAACTCGTGCAACGCACGTTCTGGTGGCCCAACATGAAGGAATTTTGCAGGAAGTACGTCAGCTCTTGTTCTGTCTGCATTCAAAATAAAACCTCCAGGAACCGAGCTTGGGGACTGTTGAGGCCGTTGCCCGTACCAGATAGGCCCTGGAGGATGATAGCCATGGATTTTATTGTAGAATTACCATGCTCAGAAGGATGTTCGGCGATCTTTGTGGTCGTCGATCGTCTGTCTAAGATGGCCCACTTTTTGCCCCTAAAGGGGACACCCTCTGCTGTAGAAACGGCCCGTGTGTTCATAAAAGAGATCGTCAGGCTGCACGGAGTCCCTGCAAATATAGTATCTGATAGGGGGGTACAATTTACCTCACGTTTCTGGAAAGCTCTATGTGGAATACTGAAAATTGAATTAGCCCTGTCTTCAGCGTATCACCCCCAAACTAATGGGCAAACTGAACGGACAAATCAAACGCTAGAGCAATATATCAGGTGTTTTACCTCATTTGTGCAAGACGATTGGGTGTCTCTACTGCCTTTAGCGGAGTTTGCCTATAATAACGCTAGCCATTCTGCCACGGGTCAGTCCCCGTTTTTTGCCAATTATGGTTTTCACGTATCTTTCTTGCCAGATTGTCTTCCAGAATCTCCAGTTCCAGCAGTCCAGGACACAGTACAGTTCCTCAGTCGCAACAACCGGATGCTACAGGAAGCGGTATCCAAGGCACAAGCAGACAGTAAAAGGATCTTCGATCAGAAAAGAAGAGGAGATCTAAATCTGCAGATTGGTGATAAGGTATGGCTGTCTACCAGTAATATTAAACTAGCTTGTCCTTCCAAAAAGCTTGCTCCTAAGTTTATTGGGCCCTTTCCGGTGAAAAAGAAGATTAATGAGGTATCTTTTGAACTATGTTTACCTGACTCACTTAAAATCCATCCTGTCTTCCATGTCTCATTATTGAAGCCTGCTGTAACCGATCCCTTCCCTAATAGGGGCACCAGGGTCCCCGAACCTGTCTTGGTGGATGGAAACGAGGAATACGAGGTAGAGGCCATCCTCGATTGTAGAAAGAGGTTGGGACAGGTACAGTTTCTGATCAAATGGAAGGGGTACGGTCCGGAGAATAATTCTTGGGAACCTAATAGCAATATTCACGCTAAACGTTTAGTCCATGCTTATTTTGCTGCCCATCCTGAGAAGAAAAGTTATCTGGGCATCCGGAGGCTGCCCGTTGGGAGGGGGCAATGTCAGGGACATGTCGGTGGCAATCTGGCTAACCTGCGTGCACGTAGGTGCACAAGGAGCATTTCTAGAATTGCTAGGCTGAATTCCCCACTGGGGGGCGCTGGCGCGCTCCCGCGTTCGCGCGTTCGCGCATTCGCGGGTGCGCGGGTGCGCGCGCGCGCCCGTGCGCGCGCCCGTTCGCGCTAGCGCTGTTTGGCGCCAAAGCCCCTTTAAAAGGATGTCAGTTACTCCCATTAGGTGCTGTTCGTCTCAGCTCTGCACCTGAAACCCTGTATCCTGCTTGTTGTTATCCTTACTATTGACCCGGCTCCGTCTGACTACTCTGCTATCTCCAATCCGACCCGGCTTGCCTGACCTTGTTGATATCCTGCTACCTGTTACCGAATACCTGCCTGCCTGACCATTCTGTGATTATTCCTTCTGCCTTATACCTGCCTGATCTCCTGCCAACCCGGACTGTCTGACGCTGCTTTGCTTGTGCCCTGTGACCCTGTTCACCACCTGCTCTTCCAAGATTCAGGTTCTGCTGCTGCTATACCATCCACCTGTCTGCTAACGGATCCGCTTCTGCTGGCCTGCATCCGCTATACAGTCATTCCGGAGAAGTCTCCTCAGCTCCTGTGTTGGTCGTCGCCAGGAATCGCATCAGACACTCCTACCCACTGTGCTCAGGAGACCACTGTTCCCACTCCAGTGACTCCTGAACCAGCGCTTAAGAGAGGTCTCCTTCCACCAGTCGGGCTCATCTACCAGGTACCTAACACTGCCGTTTTTTGCAAGGCAAAGTCATAATGCGCTAGTATGAATCGCATACTAGCAAATGATGCATACTAGCACATTATGTGAAACTTGCCTTCAGCGGCACGCTGTCACTGCTGACAGGCTTCCATCTTCACCTGGTCCTCCTTCCGGTTTGGTGGGCTCCGGTCCTTTGATTGGACGAGCCACGATGACGTCACTTCCACGCATGTGCATAGGAGCCACTGTTCACAGCACAGGGCTCTGAAGGAAAGGCACAGTATGCTGTTCTTTCAGAGCGCATGCGCCGGTGATGTCACCGGCGGCTTCACAAGTAAAGGGCTTCTACTCGTTTCGGATTTGGCCGGCGGTCCGCCATTTAGTAATGCCTGTTCTTGATGGTGCACATTTAGGTGATATTTATTGTACCTATTAGGTAAGACTTACTATAGGCTTACCTATAAGTAAAAAAACATCCCCTCCTTACCTTTAGGTAAAAAACATCACACACACACACACACTCTCTTTTTCTCTCCTCTGGTACAGTAGCTCTGAGTTTAGCATTTGGGAGCTTGTGGAAGGGGTACATAAATGGCCAACACCTATAGCAAGGGTATTATTCAACTTTGGTCATAGCTGAACAGTTTGCTTTTATCTACAGACCCTCCTTACCTGCATAGGCAGTTTTTTGGTAAAAGTGAACTATGCCTTTAAAGGACGTGTTCACAGAGTAGTGATTAAAGGAAATCTATGGTCAAAGTATACACTTTCATTTTAGAACATCGGCATTGTAATAGTTAGAATTGACAATTCGATATAAGCTTACAAGAAAAATATACTTTCATGTTACAAGTGCTGCCTGTCTGCTGGTCATCTCTTTCCAAAATTTTCCTGGATTCAATTTCTAAGCACTACATATCCCATGGTACCATGCTGCCTGGAAGTAGAGATTCCTATACAACTCCTCTCAGCACCTCTGTAGGTCAGAAGGCAGGTTCTGTAAATTCTGTGACACAGCAATGCCTACTACTCACAGGGCATAGTGAATACGTGTCACAGAATTAAAGGAAGTAAAAGTGTGGGAGATTTTTGCCTTAATGATTCATACTTTGAAAGGTCAAAGGTTGTTAGTGGTGAACCAGAGAGTTCAGTGTTGGGACCCTTACTTTTTAGTCACTTTGTAAATTATTTAGATTAAAAGTACAATTTCTGTGTTTGCAGATGATGCCAATGGGTCTATTTATACAACAATTGGTGAATGAATGTCATACACAAGGCTGCACAAAGTTTGTCCATAATCTGTAATAGATTAATTTCTATGATCGACAGCTCCATTTAGTGCCCAAAAAGCAGAATAGTTTTTAGAAATACCTGAATGAGAAAACTGACCGCATTTTGGCCGCTAGATGGAACTGATGATCATAGAAATTAATTTATTGCAGAAATGATTGCCAAATTTCACACAGCCTGCACAAATGTGTGTGGCATTTGTCCAATGAATCTTTTATTAAATAGAACCCTAAGCCATGTAGTAGAATAAAGTCCCTACAGAATGTCTCCAAGATACCGGCAGAACTTACAGTGGAGTTCCACGCACTTTTACAACTCTTCAACATCCCTCACTAAACTGTGCACTGTAAACGAATTGGATATTTTTAAATTTTTTTTCTCAGCACCTACTGTATATCTGCTGTATTCATTTTTCACTTCCTCCTCCCTGGCCGCGGCCCATCGCATCATTTCCTGTTTGCAATGCCTTCTGGGAAGGGGCGGCAACTTCCTCTGACACTGCCATTGCTATGGAAACCTGACCTGAAACCTATTACATTGCTTGTGCTGCACTGAGCATGTGCGAGATCTGCAAGGATGAGATCCAAGAAGAAATACAGTCTGGCTTCTGATGCTCACACTTAAGATGGCCACGGCCTGCTGTAAGTTTATAAAATAACAAACTACTGCTATAAACTAACAAAACAGACCTTAGTTTACAGACTAACTTTACTAGAATACATTAAGCTTGTGTATTATACGGGTATTTTTATTTAAAAAGTATAATTTCGGCCGGAACACCACTTTAAGGCACCCTTTAGAAAAATGTGGAAAAAGATTTTAGTATAATTTTTTGGGGGGGAGGAGGGATTCAGCACCATACACATTAGTTATGTGTAATGGTGTGTATCCCATTACCTGCATTTTGAGATTGTGGTAAGATGAGTTCTATGAATTGAGGAGAAAGCAGAAGGGGCAGGCAGTTGGAGAAACTACTGTTATATGTAGCTAAGACTGTAGTGGAGGTACACATGGGAAAACTTGTAGCAAAGCAAACACCTGCAGGTAATGGCATACACACCATTACACATAACTGTGTTTGGTGCTGTAACCCAAAATAAAAAATTATACCAAACTTCAGTTGTAATATCAATATCTATAAAGTTATGTACTTGGGGCTAAAACACACATGCATCATACATTATATAGAGGGTGTACAACTGGGGGAATCCATGTGAAAACCAGCCAAAGAAGTGAAAACTTGCTCTCCAACATGTGTCTAACATGCATACACATAGTACAACAGAGCATTGCTCCATGCAATTTATACTAGGGGTGCTGAAAATAATTGTTTAATCGATGCATTGCGATTCAGCCTTACATGATTCTGCATTGATGCAAAGAACGGCTGAATCGCGATTGCATTGACGATGTCATCCCGACGCTCTCCTCCCTCCCTTCTCCTCTCTGTATGTCACACACGACGGGGATCTCCTGCTGTGTCACAGAGCTTGCACCTGAAATGCCTTGGGCATCCGCTCACCAGTGCCTAGATCACACACAGCGGGCATCTTCAGCTGTGTCATGGAGCTTGGGTTTCAATATCCCGGTGGCCGCTGTAACAAAGTCCCGCTTCCTAGACCGGCTACTGTGATAGATGGCACACTGATTCAATTGCAATACATTGGATCAGTGTGCAGTCTATCACATGCATAGCACACTAGTACATTATGTGAAACTTACCTGAAAACGAAGCATTTCAGTGATGCTCGGTCACCGCTGGAGGCCAATTCCATCTGCATCCATTTTCCTTCTGGGTCCATGAACTCCGGCTGTGTGACTGGCCGGAGCTGCAATGACGGATGCACAGGGGAGCCGCCATTTATGGCACAGGACTCTGAAGAGATGGCCCAGGCGGCTGTTCCTTCAGAGCGCATGTGCAGATGTCATTATCAGGTGCATTTTAGGAGATATTTACAGTACCTATAGGTAAGCCTTATTATAGGCCTATCTATAGGTAAAAATCAGAGATGGGAGTTTGGTCTGACACACCGCAACTCCGATCTAGGTAAAGAGTCTCTGACGGAGACTCTTTACCACGTGATCAGCCGTGTCCAATCACGGCTGATCACGATGTAAATAGGAAGAGCCGGTGATCGGCTTTTCCTCACTCGCGTCTGACAGACACGAGTAGAGCAGAGCCGATCAGCTGCTCTCTTGACGGGGGGTCTGTGCTGATTGTTTATCAGCACAGCCCCCCCTCGGATCCCAACCAGGACCACCATCATGCCACCCAGGACCACCAGGATGGCCATCCACACTGGACCACCAGGTATGCCCCCCAGAGAAATACTAATCTGTGCCCAGGCAGCTGCCAATCAGTGTCCACTCACAATGCCTACCACTGCCAGTGCCACCAGGGATGCCTATCAGTGCCTTATATCAGTGCCCATCAGTGCCACGTATCAATGATGCCCAGCAGTGCCGCCTATCAGTGCCCATCAGTGCCCAGCAGTGCCGCCTATCAGTGCCCAGAAGTGCCGCCTATCAGTGCCACCCATAAAAACCCATCTTTGCAGCCTTTCTGTGCCCATCAGTGCCACCCATGAGTGCCCATCAGTGCTGCCTATCAATGCCCATCAGTGCTGCATATCAGTGCCACCCATCAGTGCCGCCTACCAGTGCCTATTGTCAGTGCCCGTTCATTGGTGCCACCTCATCGATGCCGCCTTATCAGTGCCCATCAGTGAAAGAAAAAACTTACTTATTTACAAAATTTTATAACAGAAACAAAAGCAAAACGTTTTTTTTCTTTCAAAATTTTCGGTCTTTTTTTACTTGTTTAGTAAAAAATAAAAACCGCAGAGGTTATCAAATACCACCAAAATAAAGCTGTATTTGTGGGAACAAAATGATAACAATTCAGTTTGGGTACAGTGTTGTATGACTGCGCAATTGTCATTCAAACTGCGACAGCACTGAAAGCTGAAAATTGGTCTGGGCAGGAAGGTGTATAAGTGCCCTGTATTGAAGTGGTTAAAGATATAATAAACCCAAAGCAAACATTTATTACGTTTCAGCTTACCAATTGCTACATGTGACGGATGCATTTGTTTTCTTTTTTGGCTTTCTTTTATTTTCACCTGGTTAACTGGCCAGCAATTCTGTTTTTGAAGAGAACAAGCTGACCTGCAAATGTATAAGTTAGAGCACGTGTCAAACATAAGGCCAGCGGACCATATCATGTGGCCCTTGCATTTAGGGCTTTTGTTTCAGCCGAAATGTGACTTTCCCCTGCTGTGTTTACAAGGAAAGCTTTCCTCTTGATGGCTCTCACAGATCCCTGCCCAGATGTGTGCCAGAGGTGGGGGATCGGTGAGAGTGGTGCAGAGGTCAGAGCTGAGAAAGACTGGCAGTGAGATGTGGACAGCCTGTAAAAGGGAGCTGAACCCTGCACGCTGTGCATAGCACAGCCCTAAACACTGCACTCTGTACATAGCACACTCCTGAACCCTTCACTCTGGACGTAGTGCACCTCTAAACACTGCACTCTGTACATAGCACACTCCTAAACCCTGCACTTTGTACATAGTGCACCTCTAAACACTGCACTGCATAGGGCACCCCTGAACCCTTTACTTGGTACATAGCGCTTCCCTGAACACCACACATAATGCACTCCTGGTATTTATTGCCCCTTTAAGATCTTCCCATTGTTAGTGCAATTTGGTCACACCTACCGTTCGATCCGCTCCAGTGGCAAGGGGTGGGGGGGGGGTGTTATGTTCCTGCACCTATTCTCTGAGAGAAAAAAAAGTCATGGATACATGTATATAGTCTTATAGATACAACTGTCCCTTTAAAAGGCAACCATTATGCTGATGCTGCTCTCACTGAAATTGAGCTTGACACCCTGAGTGTTGAGACAAATCATTTACCACTGATAGGGGTACGTACAAAGATCTATTTTTATTTATTAATGTTAAACCCAAAAGAAAATGGCAGTGTGAGCTGGAGTTTGGCTTTAATTTGTTTATGTATTTAAATCTGCTAGTACATCCAACACTACCCTCCCCCCTGACTAATGCTGCTGCTGCCCAAAGGTGCCCCCTGTGCACCTTCATCCAGCGTGTGGAGACACTAATACAGGTGGTGTGTTAATGGCCAGATCACCAGGTGAAAACAGAGAAATAAAGCCTAGAAAAGGAAACCAATCCAGCCATCAAATCTAATGATTGGTAAACTGGAATACATTACATTTTTGTTTTGGGGTTTAATACAGCTTTAAAGAGGAATTCCAGGTATGGATATATTATACATCGTTATCTTGGTCCAGTTGGACCAATGTAACTATGCACATACCATATCTGGCCGATGCCCCTGGAAGCTGGAAATCATTGAAGTAGGCACTGCTACTCCAAGGATCTCCACATGCTGCCGAGTCCCATACTGAGTGGCTGCCCCGCGCATTCTGAACACAAAAGTTTGTCTGTTCGGCACAGGCGCCATTCAAAGGCAAAGCATTCTCTGATTTGACAAGTTGGAGAGGTGGGGTAGTGACATCACACTCTCCACCTCGTCCAATCAGAAAACCCTTTGCATTCATTCAAATAAAAAAAAATAAAAAAAGCATGTTTGGCCAGCAAGTGAATAAAACATCAGTTATGTTGGAGTTGCATAAAAGCAAAATTGCTAGGAATTTGGCTAAAACTCTGCATATTTCTACTACTGTTAAGTGTGGAGCTTATGAACACCTTCACCAATAAGTAATTTGTTCACCAATAAAAAAAGCTTACCACCTGACCTTATTTTAATCCATAGCTCATCAATGGGAATATACATCTCTGCCTCCGGGAGTACTTCAGGTCGTACACAATTTATCTCTCCCTCTCTGTACTGTGATTGCCACTATAAATTGTGTTGGGGGGTTTGTTTTACTGTCTTAAAGGGAAAGCTTCTGCACATTCAGGTCAAAGGACACTTTCACCTGTTTATTAAAAGGAAAGAAAAACGTATGAGGCTGATGAATCTCACGCTTGAAGTGATATTGTTAGAAAAAAGAATATCTTCAAGTGACTCCAACAGGTTAAAGTTGTATAGCTCACTGGTAAATTAAAAGTAAAATGTGCGGTTTAACCGGTTCCAGGCCTGCCGCTGCAGTTATACTGCGGCAGGTTGGCTCTCCTGGGCGAGGTGTCGTAGCTGTACGTCGGGCGCGCACCTGGCGCACCCGCTGCGATCGGATTCGCTTCACAACTGATCAGTCTCCAGGCCCAGGCCAATGATTTCTGGCCTGGACCTGGTGATCGGTTCTGGCGAATGGGTGACTGTCCCCTGCCTGTAAGTGTAAACACAGGCAGGGGAAGTGATTTCATCTCCCTCTCTGGAATTCTTTTCCGTTCCAGAGAGAGGACATCCAAACGTGAGTTGCACAAACACTACACTGTAAACATAGGCATACTTTTCACCCCACGACCCCCCCTCCCGAGTTTTCATATTTTTCTTTGATCACTGTACTGGTGTCATTTGTGACACTAATCAGCGTTAGGGTACTTAGTAGTAGGCCCAGATAGGTCTAGCTCCCCCTAATAAAGGTTTAACCCCTTGATCACCTCCCAGTTAACCCTTTCATCCCGTCAGTGTGTAGTTAGCCAGTTACTGTCAGGTTTTTATAGCGTCAGGGTTGCCGCCATATATTGCTGAATAAAGGTCTAACCCCCTGATCGCCCAGCGGGTGACATCAGTTAGGTTTTAGCATCAGTTAGGGTCTGCGTCAGCCCCAGGTAGTGTCAGATTAGTGCCAGTAGCACTAACACCCCCGCACGTACCATACACCATTCTTAGTAGTATAGTGTCTGAACAGATCAATATATTTGATCTGATCAGATCCATACTAGTGTCCCCAGTAGTTTACGGTTCCCAAAAATGCAGCGTTAGCGGGATCAGCCCAGATACCAGCTAACACTTGCGTTTAGCCCCTCCGCCCAGCCCACCCAAGTGCAGTATCAATCGATCACTGTCACTTACAAAACACATAACTGCAGCGTTCGCAGAGTCAGGCCTGATCCCTGCGAACTAACAGTTTTTTTGGTAGCGTCTGAAGCAGTCGATAACAATCAGGTGCTCTTTTTTCCTGTGAGTTTCACTAGTTGTAAAAACCAGTAAATTTAGAGGCCACAATGTCTAATCAAATGTACAGTAGTGAAGAGGCCTACACGTTTCTGAGCATGACAGATGAGAGTGAAGAGGAAGTCACCCATCTGTCAGATTCAGACTCTGAATATGAACCTGTAGACAGCAGCGGCACCCTGACAGATAGCACTGATGATGGAGTAGTGGTCCATGCCAAGGTCAGGCGTACCCAACCCCGTTCTTCTTCTGTTGTTGAGGTGCAAGAACCACAGGGCTCTCGTATGGAGCAGAGAGCTAGTACTAGTGCCGCTCATACTTCTGGTGAACTGGCAAGCACCAGGGGCCTAGTACATCCTGGTTGTACATCCAGCACTGCAGTAACACTTGGTGATGGGGCGAGTCCCATAAGTGCAGTTCAAGCTGGTGCGGTGGCTAGTACAAGTAGTGTCATGCAGCCACCAAGAAGACAAACACAGGCCCATCGTGCCAATAGTGCCCTTCCTGCTGCATTTGCCAATCCGAATTGGGAGCCCACCACTTCTGCAGCACCTGTACTTCCCCCATTCACTGGCCAGCCCGGAATTCAGGTGGAAACAGTTTATTTTACATTACTTGATATTTGTTCGCTGTTTTTCACAGAAGATCTTTATAGACCTATTGTGGACCAAAGCAATTTGTATGCTGGTCAATTCATCACGGCTAATCCCCAGTTGGCCCTTGCCAGAGATTGGAAACCTATTAAGGTTTCCGAATTTAAGACCTTCCTAGGCCTATCCCTCCTTATGGGCATAGCTAAAAAAAGTGAGTTGCGGTCATATTGGTCCACTTACACAATTTATCATAATGACCTTGTTCTCTGCTTGTATGACCAGGAAACGTTACGGGCAGATCTTGCGATTTATGGACTTTAACGACAATGAACCTCTTCGGGGTGACCCTGGATTTGATCGGCTTTACTAAATTCGGACCCTCGAAAACCACTTCAACCAACAGTTTGCAGCCTTGTTTACTCCTAAACAAGTAGGCTGCATTGATGAGTCCCTTATTAAATTATCTGGCCACTTGGTTATCAAACAGTATCTTCCCAGCAAGCGTGCCAGATATGGGGTCAAGATGTATAAGCTCTGTGACAGGTATGGTATACGAGGGAAGAGATAATCGCATGGAGCCGGAGAACCGCCCAGATTACATAGGGAGCGCTGATAAGGTTGTGTGGGACATGGTGTCACCCTTATTCGGAAAGAGGTACCACTTGTACGTGGACAATTATTACACAAGCGTGCCAATATTTAGTCACCTTTTTGCTTGCGGAATTGGCGCATGTAGCACTGTGCAATCTAATCGCCGGGGCTTCCCCCAACGGCTTGTAGAGTCCCGACTTAGACGGGGGGAGAGAGCCTGCTTGAAATGTAATAATTTGCTCTTGTCCGCCTGAATTCCAAGGGTGGTGTAAATTGCCCCCAAGAGGTCCTCTACCTCTTCCAGGGAAAGCTTATATGGTGAAGGTTTCCTGGACACACCGTTCCGGTCTTCCTCCAACCTTAGGTCGCACTATCCGGCTCCTCCCTAGTCTCCTCCCTGGAGGCCCCAGAAGCTCCTTCCACTGTGGCAAGGGTGGCCTGTTGGGAAGGTGCTGAGCCCTGTGCTTGTGGAGGGGTTGTAATTTGGGGTGCAGGTGAAGAGTTTGTAGGAAGCTGAAACCATTTTTTTACACAACATTGTCACTAAATAATATACTGTTCAAACATGGCAAGGTTATATGTGGAATTACACCCCAAAATACATTCTGCTGCTTTTCCTGAGTATGGGGATACCACATGTGTGGGCCTTTTTGGCAGTCTAACCACGTACAGGACCCTGAAAGCCAATCACCGCCTTCAGGCTTTCTAAGGGCATACATTTTTGATTTCACTCCTCACTGCCTATCACAGTTTCGGAGGCCATGAAATGCCCAGATAGCACAACCCGCCCCCCCAATTGACCCCATTTTGCAAAGTAGACACCCCAAGCTATTTGCTGAGAGGCATGTTGAGTATTTTGCAGATCTTGTCAGGTCAGGGCTCGTGGACGTTCTGGGTTCCCACCCACCCGTTTCCCCCAATATTCATACTTACTCATATTACTTTTCTTACATTCAGTGTATGCCCTCTTTTCAGGCATACTGACCAGTCAGGCCAAGGCACACCTCAGGCCTTGGTGCTTAGGAGTATCACTTTCTAAACTCGAAGACTCTGACTACAAATGAGAGCTGCAAAATACTCACCATGCCTCTTAGCAAATACCTTTGTGGTGTCTACTTTCCAAAATGGGTTCATTTGGGGGGGGGGATTGTGCTATCTGAACATTTTAGGGACTCCATAACTGTGACAGGTAGTGAGGAGTAAAATCACAATTTTATGCCTTTAGAAAGCCTGAAATCGGTGATTGGTTTTCGGGGTCCTGCACGCGGCTAGGTTCCCAAAAAGTCTCACACATGTGGTATCCCTGAACTCAGGAGAAGCAGCAGAATGTATTTTGGTGTAATTCCACATATAACCACGCCATGTTTGAGCAATATATCATTTAGTGACAACTTTGTGCAAAAAGAAATAACAAAGTTTGTAATTTTCCCGAAACTTGTGGCAAAATATAAAATAATGCATGGACTCAACATGCCTATCAGCAAATAGTTTGGAGTGTCTACTTTCCAAAAAGGGGTCATGGGGGGGGATAGGGGGTGATGAACTGTCCTGGCATTTTATGCACAACATTAGAAGCTTATGTCATACATCATGAAGACACTTTCTGTTTACATGAAAAAAAAAAACATTTTTGCTAGAAAATTACTTTGAACCCCCAAACATTTTATATTTTTTTAAAGCAAAGGCCATACAAATTAAAATGGTGGATTGCTATTTTTTTCACATAGTATTTGTGCAGCGATTTTTCAAATGCAATTTTTTGGGAAAAAACACCTTTTTTAATTTTAATGCACTAAAACACACTATATTGCCCAAATCTTTGATGAAATAAAAAAGGATGATCGAGTACATGGATACCAAACATGACATGCTTTAAAATTGCGCACAAACGTGCGGCGGCGACACACTACATACATTTTTAAAAGCCTTTAAAATCCTTTACAGGTTACCACTTTAGATTTACAGAGGAGGTCTGCTGCTAAAATTACTGCCCTTGATCTGACCTTCGCAGTGATACCTCACATGCATGGTACAATTTCTGTTTACATATGACACCAGACCGACGCTTGCGTTCGCCTTTGCGCGTAGGCACAGGGGGACAGGGGTGCTATTATTTATTTTGCTTTTTTATTTTATTTTTAAACTGTTCCTTTCATTTTTTTTTCTTTTTTTGATCATTTTTATTGTTATCTCAGGGAATATAAATATCCCCTAATATAGCAAAAGGTAGTGAAAGGTACTCTTTTATTTAACAAAAAAATTGAGGTCTATTAGATCCTAGATCTCTCCTCTGCCCTCAAAGCATCTGACCACACCAAGATGGGTGTGATAAAATGCTTTGCCAATTTCCCAATGGCGCTACTTATATCTGGCAAAACCTAAGTCATGAAATGCTCGTAGCTTCCGGTTTCTTAGGTCATACAGATGATTGGAGCCGTTCTGGTCTCTGATCAGCTCTATGGTCAGCTGGTGGAACCACCGGCTGCATTCTCGGGCTCCCTGTTGGGACAGGAGAACCTGAGAAAACCATGGAAGACGGAGGGAGGGGGAGGAGACGTTCCCTCCCACTGCTTGTAAAAGCAGTCTAGAGGCTAATTAGCCGCTAGGATTGCTTTTACATGTAAGCTGACCGCTGTCTGAAAAGAATGATACCAAGGTGATACCTAAACCTGCAGGCATCATTCTGGTATAACCACTCAAAGTCCCTTGTTGGGCATATATTGTAATGTTCTTTTTTTCATGCAGCCTGTGGGCTGAGCAAAAAAAAAAAGATTGATCGGTTGGTATGCCCACCATTAGAATACTGCCCTTCATCCACCCACTTCTAATGATGGGCATACATGCACCATTTTTTTTTTTTTTAAACTGTGGTGGTGAAATCACCTCCTACAGCACTGGAGTCGCTGATTTTCGTATCGTGAGAGCAAACGCTGTTGCTGTCGAGATAAATACAGTTAATCAGTGCTGCAGCTGAATGGCGTACCTGAAAAGCAAACAACGGTAACGATAAAACATTAACTCAATAAAACAACTTTTTAACACAATCTGTGCCTAAAAAATATATGCTGAAGCATGGGGGCAATCCGCCCCTAATGTTAGAAGTAAATCGCTCCTCCACCCCTGCCTCCATGCTTCGGCATATATACTCTTTTTTTTTTTTTTTTTTTAAGTGTGGTGGTGAAATCACCTCCTACAGCGCTGGAGTCGCGGCTTTACATATCATGAGAGCAAACGCTGTTGCTGTCAGAATAAATAAACCCGTGCTGCAGCTGAATGGCATACCTGCTAAGCAAATGATCGTTAACAATAAAACAAAGTAACATTACAGTATAACAGTAAGACATACCATACCTGCAAAGCAAATACAATAAAACATAGTAAAAATAAAACATTACAGTTCTAAAATAGAGTGGCCAATACAGAGCGAACATAAGAGAGAGAACACTAGAGAGAGAAGGAAAATAAAACCACAACTATTTTTGGCTTTTTTCTTTTTTTGTGCGTTTTTTTTTGCACTTTAATATAAACTGTAAACGTTCCAGATTAGGGTCTTTCAAAACGTGATGGCCATCTCATCTTTCAAGACCCTGTGTAAGTGTGCCCTAGGACTGTACAATGCTGTACCCTACGCTAATACTCCACTAGTGTGTGGTAGCGTTCGAAACATTCACCAATGCAAAGACCAGGTTGGTCAGGACAGGAGGGACAAAAAAAGCAGGTGTCATGCCTATATCCTATATATTTTCTGCAGACACAACATCTTCTTTGGGTAGGGGTACCAGGGAGGACATACGTAAAATGCCACTCATGCAGCCGGCTCACTGCATTTGGATTGGGAAGTTGGGCCACAGAACCGTCTGGAAACAGAAAGGCTGTGATGATCTCTTCCTGGAATTTAAGGAAGGATCCAGTTCATCCTGAAGCTTTGTATAGCACATAAGCATTCAGCAGAGCCAATTGGAATAAATATACAGACACTTTTTTATACCAGCGTCTGCCCTTACGGGCAATTAGGTACGGCGCCAACAACTGGTTGTTGAGGTCCACCCCTCCCATATTAAGGTTGTATTCGTGGACACAGAGGGGTTTCTCCACAACACCAGTCGCCGTTTAAATATGGACCGTCGTGTCTGCGTGAAGGGAGGACAGAACAAAAACATTCTTATTATCCCTCCACTTCACAGGGAGCAAATTATTACATCTCAAGCAGGCTCTCTCCCCCAGCCTAAGATGGGAAATTACAAGCTGATGGGGTGAGCCCCGGCGGATGATCAAACAAAAATCAAAATGGAAAAATTCTGTGAGCCACAATGATCTTATGCCTTGCTTGTGCTACCTCCAGCTGCATGCGCTAATCACGCTTCATATAACGTGCATAGGATAAATTTACAAGTTATGTGCTGCGCTTGGGTGACCCCAAAAACAAAATTGATAATAACCAACTCTGTGCTTACTAGTGCGATAATATTAAATACAAATAGTATGAATGTTGAATAAATAAACAAGGTGTGAAAAAACAAGTGCTTGTTACACCATAAATTAGTGCTTAATGGTGCTTGTTACACCATACATAGTGTCTTAATCAACATAAAAAGTGCCTAGTGCTCAATATACAATATCCTGCTTTTTTAAATGAAAAAATGAATAAATAATAAATAATGAAAAAAAAAAAAAAAAAGAGTTCTCTTTGGCACTCTAAATAGTGCGTGCAAATAATGTCCAGCAGTGATAATAAAACAATGCGTGCAGGTGGTGTTCAGCTGTGACAACAATCCAACATCATGCCGAAGATATCCTGAGTGCTGCAAAACATGCTCCTGTGCTCCTTCGTGACCCCCTTAAGCTAATGTGCTCACCTCAGAGCGTGTGACTCAGCTTCTACCCTGAGTCCAAATATGCTTTGGAGCCACCCCTGGGCTCAGTCTCAGTGTCTGCTGCACTCCTCCAGCTGGAAACAATGTGGCTCCATACATAAAATGAAAAGGAATCTATATAGTGTAATATAGTCAAAATACTTTTATTAAAAGAAAACGCTCCCCACACCGGGGTACTCACATGGCACTGGTGCGTCAGTGCAACATACTATAACGGCTTTCTATGCAAAATCACTGGATGTTTGGTGCGGTAAAGTCCGTGTCAGTCTCTCCGTCCTGGCCCCTCCCCTACGCGTCTTCGACACAGAGATCACGTGTCATCATCAGGATGATCAAACAAGTGACTAAAAAGTGGCACGCTTGAGTAATAATTGTCCACATACAAGTGGTACCGCTTTCCAAATAAGGGTGACACCAAGTCCCACACCATCTTACCAGCGCTCCCTATGTAGTCTGGGCAGTTCTCCAGCTCTACGTAACCATCTCTTCACTCGTAAACCATAAAACTATATGTATAGCCTGTTGCCCTGTCACAGAGCTTATACATCTTGATCCCATATCTGGCACGCTTGCTAGGCAGATACTGTTTGAATGACAAGCGACCAGAAAACTTAATCAGGGACTCATCAACGCAGACAACTTGATCCGGCGTAAACAAGGCTGCAAACTGCTGGTTGAAGTGGTTTACGAGGGGCCGTATTTTGTAGAGCCGATCGTATTCAGGGTCGCCCCGAGGATGACAGAGTTCATTGTCATTGAAATGCATGAACCGCAAGATCTGCTCATATTGTGTCCTGGTTATGGAGGCAGAGAACAAGGGCATATGGTAAATTTGGTCACTGGACCAATATGACTGCAACTCACTTTTTTTAGTTTAGTTATGCCCATGAGGGGGGATAGGCCCAGGAAGGTCTTAAATTCGAAGACCGTAATAGGTCTCCAATCTCTGGCAAGGGTCAACTGGGGATTTGCGGTGATGAATTGACCAGCATACAAATTGCCTTGGTCCACAATAGATCTATAGAGATCTTTTGTGAAAAACAGCGAATAAAAGTCAAGTGACGTAAAATCTACAGTTTCTACCTGAATTCCAGGCTGGCCAGTAAATGGGGGAAGTACGGCTGCAGAAGTGGTGGGCTCCCAATTCGGATTGGCAATTGCAGCAGAAAGGGCACTATGGGCTTGACGGTCCTGTCTTTGTCTTCTTGGTGGCTGCGGGACATTAGTTGTACTAGCCACCTCACCAGCTTGAACTGCACTTATGGGACTTGCCAGGTTACCAAGTGTTACTGCAGTGCTGGATGTACGACCATTATGTACTAGGCCGCTGGTGCTTGCCAGTTCACCAGAAGGATGCACGGCACTAGTACTGGCTCTCTGCTCCATACGAGAGCCCTGCGGCTCTTGCACTTCAAAAACAGAAGAAGAAAGGGGGTCATGTACGCCTGACGTTGGCAGGGACCATTACTCCATTGTCAGAGCGATCCGTCAGGTTGTTGCTGCCGTCTACAGGTTCAAATTCTGAGGGCGAGTTCCTCTTCACTCTTATCTGTCATGCTCAGAAACGTGTAGGCCTCTTCACTAGTGTACCTTCGATTGGACATTTTGGCCTCTAAATTTACTGGTACAACTAGCGAGACTCACAGGAAAAAAAATGGATTTTTATAACAGCTTATCTGTAAAATCCTTTTCTTGGAGTACATCATGGGAAACAGAGCCATAGTAGTTACTATGTGGGTTATAGGCCACCTTTAGGTGATGGACACTGGCACACCCTAAGACAGAAGTCCACTCCCTAAATAACCCCTCCCACTACTGGGAGTACCTCAGTTTTTGTAGCAAAGCAGTATACGGGTATTAGAAGAGGGGAGGGACCTCTGTGTCCCGTGATTTACTTACTCCAAGAAAAGGATTTTACAGGTAAGCTGTTATAAAAATCCTATTTTCTTTATTGTACATCACTGGACACAGAGCCATAGTAGTTACTATGTGGGAAGTCCCAGAGCAATGCCAACTGAAGGGAGGGAGACACAACAAAAGTAGGGCACTATAAGACTAGAAGACTTATACTGCCGCCTGCAGCACACTACGCCCAAAGGCGATATCCTCATGCCTTTTTACATCCACCCGATAGAATTGGGTAAATGTATGGACTAAAGACCAAGTTGCGGCCTTACAGATTTGAGCCATGGAAGCTTGGTGATGCACTGCCCACTAAGCACTAACAGCCCTAGTGGAGTGCGCTTTGATTTGAGAGGGTGGAATCCTCCTCTTCAAACCAACAGCTTGAACAATTACTTGCCAAATCCATTTAGAAAAAGTAGATTGCAATGCTGCCTGTCCATTTCTAGGACCTTCAGGCAACACAAACAAAAAAATCAATTTTTCGGATCTGAGCAGTTGCCTTCAAGTAGACTTTGACTGCTCTCACCACATCAAGAGAATGTAGTGACTCCTCTTCCGTAGAGCAGGGTTCTGGAAAAAATGAGGTAGAACAATATCCTGGTTTAGATGAAAACCTGACACTACCTTCGGTAGAAAGTTAGGATGGGGACGCAATACCACCTTATCCTTGTGAATAATTAAATATGGCTCTTTACAAGAAAGAGCAGCCAACTCTGATACCCTTCTTGCAGAAGATATGGCTACCAGAAAAATTAGTTTCCTTTTTAAAAGGACCAAGGGAATATGCTGTATCGGCTCAAAAGGCTGTTTCTGCAATGCCGCCAGAACTAAATTCAAGTCCCAGGGATTCAGGGGTTCAGGGGTGACCTAAACGGAGGATTAAGCTGCGTTACCCCCTGAATAAAGCAATGAACCAAAGAATGTGAAGCAAGTGGTCGTTGGAATAATACCGATAAGGCCGAGACCTGGCTTTTGATAGTACTCAAGGCCAGCTTCATTTCTAACCCCATCTGCAGAAAGTCAAGGATTCTACCTATGACATACTTCTTGGGGTGCCAACCCCTGAATTCACACTAGGAGACATATGCCTTTTCAGACTCTATAAAATATGATTCTAGAGGCCATTTTCCTTGCGTTAACCAAGGTAGATACCACTGAACCCGACAGCCCACACTTCTTCAGAATGTGGGTCTCAATAGCCAAACCATTAAATTTAGTGTTTGTAAGGTAGGATGGAATACCGGACCTTGCGAGAGAAGGTCTGAACATGGTGGTAGGGTCCATGGGTCCCCTACCGCTATATTTATGATCTCTGCATACCATGATCTTCTGGACCACGCTGGGGTCACAAGAATAACCGACTTCCCTTACTGCTTGATCCTGCGAAGAAGTCATGGAAGCAGCAGAATAGGAGGGATTGCATAAATCAGCAAGAACTGATTCCACGGGAACACCAAGGCATCTGTTCCACACGCTAGCGGATCCCTTGTTCTTAACACAAAGTTGTCAAACTTTTTGTTGAACCTGGACGCAAACAGATCTACGTCTGGTATCCCTCATCTTTGGCATATTGTCAGGAAGACATCGGGGTGAAGGGACCATTCTCCCGAGAACAACTGCTGTCGACTCAAATAGTCCGCCTGCCAATTTTTTTATTCCTAGAATGAAGACTGCCGATAGGCAAGGTACATTGTTTTCTGCCCAAGTTAGTATATGATTCACCTCTCTCTGGGCCGCACGACTTCTCATGCCCCCTTGGTGATTGATATAGGCTACTGCTGTGGCATTGTCGGATTGGATCCTGACAGGGCAATTCCGTAACCTGAACGTCCAGGCCCTCATGGCTAAGCTCGCTGCCCGAATCTCTAGAATGTTGATGGGGAAATTCATTTCTGATCTGGACCATTTCCCTTAGACAGTCGCCTCTTCCAGGACTGCTCCCCAACCTGAAAGGCTGGCATCTGTTGTTATCATCTTCCAGGTAACTGGTAGGAAGGATTTTCCCTTTCTGCAGATTCTTGGTTATCAACCACCAACCGAGGCTCCGGCGCACCCTTGGAGACAGGCACATTGGGAAATCCAGAGCTTGGACCTTCTTGTTCCAAGCCAATAGGATACTGCTTTGCAGCAGTCTCGAATTAAACTGAGCATAAGGAGCGACTTTGAATGAAGCCACCATCTTTCCCAACAACCTCATGCAAAGTCGAATAGAAGGATTCTTACTTGCCTTGACCACCTGAATCAGCTCCCTTATGGCACTGATCTTCGCTGGAGGCAGGAATACCTTTTTCTGAGCTGTATCTATGATCAGACCCAAGTATTCTAATCTCCTTGATGGTTTTAAGGAAGACTTCTCTAGGTTGAGAATCCAACCTAGGTATTCCAGGTACTTGACTGTGGTGACCATACTTTGGTCTAAGCGGGCTACCAACTGGTCTATGAAGAGCAGATCGTCTAGGTAAGCTATAATCATTATACCTTGGGCCCTTAATCTGGCTAGAGGAGGGGCCAGGACCTTTGTAAACACTCGAGGTGCAGTAGCTAGACCGATAGGCAGAGCTACAAACTGAAAATGAAGGCACATGGAGGTATGCATACTTGATGTCGATTGACGCCAGAAGGTCTCCACCCTGTAGGATGGAGACTACTGTTCGGACTGGCTCCATGCGAAAAGAGCAGATATTCAGAAACCAGTTTCGATATTTGAGATCTAGAATGGGTCTGACGTCTCCATTTGGTTTTGGTACCATAAAAGGTTTGAATAAAACCCCAATCCCTGCTCTTACATGGGGAACACCGATATCACCTTTTGAGACAAAAGATGGTCCAATGCTTGAAAAAGAGACTTCTTTTTCTCTCGATCCTTGGAAACACTTGATCTGAGAAAACGAGGAGACAAGGACTCTCGGAACTCTAGTTTGTACCCTAGAGATATTGAGGAAGCCACCCATTTGTCTCGACACTCTTCCTGCCAGACCTTTGAGAACTGCAGAAGTCTTCCCCACACTTGAGCGAGGGGGGGGCGCCCCTTCATAAGGAGGCTTTAGTAGTTTGTTTTGTAAGTTTCCTTCCCCAGGACTTCTTTTGTCCTTGGGGTTGACCCTGAGGTTTACCTCTTGAGCCTGACGGCGGAGGCTGTCGTGACTGCCTGGAGGCTGATGTCCCTGGCACTAGAGAGGAAGCTTGTCTAATCGAAATACGCTTACTCCTTTTCCTAACTGGCAAAAGGGTACTTTTTTCCATTAGAAATTCTTTGGATGTATTTATCCAGATAATCCCCAAACAGCCGTTCACCGTGAAAAGGAAAACTAGAACCTAACACAATGGCTAAGATAACTAGAATAATGTCCTGGAATGTACGGGGATTGAATAATCCAGTTAAGCGTTTGGCCGTGCTGCGCACGATCAAGCGGTTAACTGCCGATGTTATATGCTTGCAGAAGACTCACCTTCCCTCAACATCAACATCACAATATGCGCACAGGCAGTTTTGTCACCAATATCACTCTACGTACTCGGTGTACTCAAGGGGAATGAGCCTCCTGATTAAGAGGAGTGTGCAATTCTCTCCTCTGGAGGTTAAAATTGACCCGGATGGTCGTTATGTATTCCTTTTCTGTTCTTTGTATGGTACTAAATGTGTATTGGCAGGGTTGTACATTCCTCCTCCTTTTTCCGCCAATCTCCTCACAATATTAGCTAACTTTATATCTCGCTACCCAGGTATACCGATACTAGCCATAGGAGAATTTAATAATTACACTGATTATGGGAAAGATAAGTTAAGTGGAAGGACGGGAGATGGTTTACAGAGAAGGACTGGACCTACACCGTTTGCCTGTCTTCTTTTGGAGATGGGCTTAACAGACGTATGGAGGATGCATAACCCTGTAGCCAAAACATACTCATGCCATACAGCCTCGGCAGGAGGCCTCTCACGGATTGACCTGGGTTTAGGTAACGAAAATATATTGCCTATGATAGATTTGTCACAATACCACGCTAGACAAATCTCAGAGCATTCCCCACTTTCAATTGATTTGTGAATGGGAGCAATAAAAGGGAATAGTCTTTGGAAGCTCAACCCATTTTGACTAACACTTTTGCCAGATCCTGACCCACA
Organism: Lithobates clamitans; assembly: GCA_037952925.1. Lineage (NCBI taxonomy): Eukaryota > Metazoa > Chordata > Amphibia > Anura > Ranidae > Lithobates > Lithobates clamitans. The sequence goes on from JBBGZY010000545.1 coordinate 2,223,311, forward strand.
CCCAGCAGCTCTAACTTTCTTCTTTAAACAGAATATGGGGACCACGGGTGTAGACACTGTATGGGAGGCGGCCATAGCATTTCTACGTGGGCAATTTATTAAAGAAATTTTGCATATTAAAACGAACACAAAAAAATGGGAGATTTAAGTACTGGCAGATGCACAGAGATCAGAAACTCTCTACGTAGCAAACCCTACTGATGACAAGAAAAGAACATGGTTGGCATCCCAGTCCTTGCTCAAACGACTATCCCTTCAATTAGCAGAAAAAAAGAGATTTTTCTTACAACAGAAACATTTTGAGGAGGGGGAAAACACGGTTCATATGCTGGCTCTATTAGCTAAATCACAGCAAGCGCCCTTGAATATTGTGGCTGTGGCGAACGCACAGGGCACACTCTGTTATTCCACACAAACTATTATGGATACCTTTAAAGACTTCTTTCAAGATGTTTACACATCTACAGATTACCCATCACAAGAAGACATTTGCACCTTTTTGGACAAATACCCTATACCATGTATATCCACAACAGACGCAGAGCAATTGAATTCCCCACTGACAGAGTTGGAACTTCTAGAGGCGTTGGCTCATGCCCAAAATGGCAAAGCACCAGGTGCAGACGGCTTACCAGCAGAAGTTTTTAAACGTTACGCTGCACAACTAATCCCAATACTTCTGCAAGTTTATAATTACGCATTTGAAACTGGAAGGCTCCCCCCCTCTATGAGTGAGGCACTTATTATAGTACTTTTGAAACCCGATAAGGACGCATTATCTCCTGATGCTTATAGACCTATCTCATTACTAACATTTGATATTAAACTACTGGCCAGAGTTCTGGCTAACAGATTAGCTACGTGCATTCAAACTGTGATACATAGAGACCAGTCAGGCTTTATACCAACCAGATCTACATCTCAAAAATTTACGCAGACTATTTCTTAATTTACAATTACCCACTGACAATACGGGTAATAGGGCCATCTTCTCTTTAGACGTGGCCAAAGCGTTTGATAGCATAGAATGGCCCTATCTCTGGGAAACATTGAAAAAATTTGGGGTGGGTCCCTCTTTTCTAAAATGGGTTCAACTGTTATACAATAATCCATGGCAAGAATGCGTATTAATGGTGATTTCAAACTCTTCAGGGGCACACGGCAGGGATGCCCTCTTTCACCCCTGCTGTTTGCCCTAGCCCTCGAACCTCCAGCCATACATGTCAGAGCATCGCAAGACATAATCGGCTTCCGTAGAGGTATTAATCATGATGTTATCTCACTTTACGCAGATGACACGTTGATTTATCTAGGTGACACTGACAGCTCCCTGAAGAATGTGATGCATTTGATCACCGATTTGGGTGCGCTGTCGGGGTTTAGTATTAACTGGAATAAATCAGTACTTATGCCTTTGGACCCTCTATCACGGCCTCTACCTGATTGTGCGAGAGATGTCATTACGGTTAATCAATTCCGTCATTTAGGCATACAAATAACCCCAGACCCAAATCAATATATCACACTAAACTTGGTACCGCTACTTCGTAAGTTTCGGTTGAAATGCTCTGCTTGACCGAAGCTTCCTCTTTCAGTTACAGGCAGGGCAAAGTTGATTAAAATGATGTGGGCACCACATCTTCTGTATATATTTCATAATTCCCCTACATGGATACCACATAAATGGTTCGCTCAAATAGATGCCCAATTCAGAGACCTAATATGGGATAATAAATCACAGCGGATTAGCCTAAATACTCTACAGCTAACTAAAGAACAAGGGGGTCTGGCCGTACCACATGCCAGATTCTACTTCGTAGCCTCCCAGCTTCAACACCTAGGTAATTGGGGGGACCTCGATACCTACGACCCCATCAGATCCCTACTGAAACCTGATGGATCATCGCTGTCAGCAATATCCCACTTAGAGGCAGGTCTTATGCACATAACACAAACACTCCCCACAATAAGTTTACCAAATACTTTGTGGAAATATACCAGATCTATCCTGAAAATTAAAGGTCCCTGTGAGTTTACACCTATATGGAGTAATAAATACTATAAAGAACTTCTTAAGCTTAAGGATTTTCGCTCCTGGGAAGCAAAAGGTATACATTATATTTCTCAGATGTTTAATGGTAATGTGTTTAAATCCTTTTCAGACATACAAAATGAATTTATGATACCCAAAACACGGTTTTTTTAAGTACCTGCCACTCAGGCATGCTATTCAAAGTGAGAGTAGGGTGTCCCCTCTTGCGATAGTGGTGCACCCGCTGTTGTCAGATGTGCTGATAACAGGGGAAAGGAAAGGTATGATTTTGAGAATATACTCCAGATTGCTCCATTCTACACACGATGCCTCTAAACTTCCAGGTAGAAGGGGATGGGAAAAAGACCTTGGTCCCATTGATGGAGAGAAATGGGAGCTATGTCTAACTTCAGCCCCATTGGTGTCGGTCTCAGTGTCACATAGGCTATCACACTTGTTCCTGCTCCATAGGGTATACAGAACACCAGTCAGACTATACAAATTAGGATTCAGAAATTCACCAATATGCCCAAAATGTTGTAAAGACAATGGCGATTTGTTACACATGATGTGGAAATACCGAAAACTCTTTTGTTATTGGCACTATGTTCTTACTACTATTTCTCAGGTATTTAAAATCCCGGTTCTATATGACCCAGTTGTTTGTTTGCTTGGGGCCTTGGAGATACCCTCACTCTCACCGAACGGTCACACAGCTGTTCTGAGACTTTTATATATGGCACGCAAGGCCATAGCGAGGCTCTGGATAACTCAGAGGGTACCAACGGCTGAGAGATGGGTCGAACTGGTAAATAACATGTTGATACGTGAAAAAATGACCTACCAACATAGAAATGTCTTTAAAAAATGTAATTCAATGTGGCAACCCTGGCTGGATACGCCAGGGCTAGGCCCAACCCAGTTGATAAAAGACAGACTGTTACAAATGTGATGTGCTTGTTGGAAAATGGATTTATAGATGTATACCTAATTTTTATTTGGATTATTCATATAGGAACCATGGTGAATGAGTGTTTGTTTAAATGATTAAAAGTTAAAATAACAACAATATAAAGTTTAGAGAGTAATGTTTCACTCTTGCCTTTTGTGCCTTATACCTGATATTTGCTAGGTCACTTTCTCATTCCTATTATTGGTCATAGGTTATTGTTTTACGATAGCGCTTATTTTAAAAATAAATAATAAAAAAAAAAAACACAACAAAAAGATACAGTACAAGGACATTATTTACTGTTTTGTTCAAATTATACAACATCATTAGCCGTTACTGAAACTTTTAAATGATGAGTCAATTTCATGTAATTGCATAGGCCTACAGATGTATGTCTATGATAACACAAATGTTGTACCTGTATGTAATGCTGCAATGATCCTGTACTTGTCTATGTATCTATATGTTTCTATGAAATAAAACTTTATTTTGATTTAAAAAAAAAAGCCAGGAGCTTTTTGCATGGCGCTTCGGCTGACCAATTTTTCAACCATAATATTCTACGCAAATGCACCAGCCCAAGCTTAAGACGTGAGGCCTTAAGAATAGAATCTCTCATGGCGTCAATTGCAAAACATAACGCCACTGGTAGTTCGGACAAATCCTGGGCCTGCTGATCAGGAATAACCTTGAGCACCTGTTTAAACTGGTCTCTCAAGGATTGATATACATCAATTGCTGCCAGCGCAGGCTGAGTCACTGAACCTGCCAGGGAAAAATGTGTTTTTTTAATAGGAATTCCAACTTCTTATCCGTTGGATCCCCAAAGTGGATGTAAACCCGAATTTTTTTTTTTTATATATATATCATACTGTAGCGTATAAGATTTCCTATCATTTGAGCCCAGTCTTGCCACACAGAGTTAATCCATCTCTGAGCAATCCTCTTTTATTGTTCAGTGAGAGAAATCTTGACAAACTGAGAAAAACTTTGTCAAATCCTCCCCCTTGTTGTGAGTGACAGCCCAAGGCATGATTTTTTAATTCCCTCCCCCACTCCTTTCTTCAGCAGCTCTGCAAGGATTGGCTGTTCCACAACTCAGCATGATTTGGCATGCTGAAGTCATGTGGTTACTTTCCTGTCTTTTCACTGGATGTTAGAGATCATAGCAGAAGTTCAGTTAGAAATACACAGCAGAAAATGCATATTGACAAGGGGAGTGTAGAGGTGGGCGGGGAGTCTACTGACATCACGACTCCACCCACCGAGCTCCAGACAACAGACCCACCCACAGAATATGCAGTTTTTCAGCTCTCATAACAGACAGAGGGGAGACATTTGACAGGTAAAGATACAAGCAGGAGGCATGTATATCCTTATAGATAACCCCTATGGCAGTAGTTTAGAAAGGATGACATTGGGTTTACATCCACTTTAAGCATTTGAGCATTGTCTACTGGACAAGTCAAACTTTTATTTACAGAGGATATAGCAGCGTCAATTGCTGGTATTTCCCTTTTTTTTTTAAACTTTTCCTCCATAGGATAAAGTGTTGAAAACTTTTTAGGAGGAAAAAAATTCTTATCTGGGTGATCCCACTCAGAATACAGAAAATAAACTTGTAAAAATACAAGTTTTTCCAGCAACGAATGGACAGGAAAGGCATGCACAGCTTGGGGAGGCTTTAGCAAACCCAAACAAGAAGTGGGCTTATCAACTGACTCAGTTAAGGGTAGCATAAATGTGGAGCAAACCAATTCAGTAAGAGATTGTACCAACAATCTTTCAGATTGTGAAGCTGATCCCTCCGCATCTGACCCCCCAGAAGAGGAGTCATCCGCCTCTTCACGGTCCCCCGAGAAAAATCCATCTTCTCCTGCCCCCAGTTCCTCAGTTTGAGGGTTCTGGGTAATGGAAGGGGACCTGTCGCGCTTTGTCCCATTCTGGGATGCGATTAAAGCCGATAACCTTTGCTCCAATCCTAATATGGTTAAGGAAAAAACCTCTTCGGTAACATAGACAGGGGCTGCAGTGTTGGAAACAGTTGCAACATTTGACAACCCTGATGGGTCATGCTGACCAGCCACCTCAGATCTCTCAGGGGAGGATGCCATTGTAGAGATGAGTTTAGGCTTTTTTTAGCTTGAATGAGTCCCCCTTGAGCCCTTTTTTTGGGTGTTTCTATACCCCCCTCTGACCATAGCCTGATGCACAAATGCAGAGGTACTATCAGAAGAAATCGCATCCACTGCTTGAGCAAATAGTTCAGCAACTGCCGCTGCTATTAGTGCTCAGCCTGGTGCTTTAATAAATGTGCCAAGGGAATGTCTGTGTCACCACTTACATGCCTCCTTTTGCTCTTGTGTCCCTCCGACAGCTGCAGCTAGTAAAATGGAGCCTTTTAAAACATACTCCCACGCTGGACATTGCCGCATGCCAACGCCGTGCTAAGCCATAAAAACACGCCCCCCTCTCTTTTCAAAGGAGCAATTTCCCGCGCGGGCCTCCGATCCGACGGGATCAGCATGAGTGTGGGGGGAAGGCGAGGAGGAGCTGATGACAAACCGCCGTACAACGGAGGTGGACGAACGGAGCGGCATCGCCAATCGTTCCACTTCCCCCTATCCAGGAACAGGGAGAGAGCTTCTACCCAAGTTGGGGGTGTTTTGGGCAAAAAAATCCCCCTCCCCCCACATCTTACTGGAGATCTGGGACTGCAAGCCGGAGAGAAGTCTGCAGCTTCTGCTGACACAGCGTGATCTGAGGAAAGCATGACAAGGTACGTGCTCTACACAGCCCCCAGTGGTGACTTTTAGGCATGACAACATTTACTTTTTAAACGGGACAATTCATAGGAGAATTTAAAATTCCTTAAAAATCTCCAGCGATGCGGATGTTGTCCCCGCACTGGGGTGAATCTGTCCAGGTATGAACTGAATGTTGGTCTCCAGGAACAAAGAGCCCCAGGTGCTGGCTAATGCTAGTAAAGGCTGTGTGCAATTGGGAAAATCCGGACAGCCGCACTCCAGGAAATTATAATCCAAACTTGTTTATTTTAAAATCAGGAACATGTCTTACAGTACATCAAAGGCAGAGTGTACAGACAGCTTACGCGTTTCGAACTATGAGTAAGCACTTGACATAGTGCGAAACGCGTAAGCTGTCTGTCTGTACACTCTGCCTTTGATGTACTGTATGACATGTTCCTGATTTTAAAATAAAGAAGTTTGGATTATAATTTCCTGGAGTGCGGCTGTCCGGATTTTCCCAATTGCACACAGCCTTAAAAATCTCCACTTACCTTTCCTGCCGCAGGGATTCTGTGGTAAAACCAACAGACCCAATCTTCATCTTTCACGGTGGGCTCCATTAAAAAAACCTTCAGGAACCGGGGCCCCTTTTTATCGGGGAATCCACACTCCTGCACCTGTAAAACACCCCGCCAGGAAACTTTATGGCTGAAAAAACCAAAGCACTGGATCCCGGGGTCTAGCCCTCTGAAAAGAGAAGCGTTACAGGCAAAACCGCATTTCGTCCGCCATGAGGCCAGGGTACCATTCAATTCGGCCTGAAAAGACACTTTGAATGGATCCGGTTGCATAGCCTGCCCCAGCAAGGAGTATTCCAATGGAGCTCAGCACAGCACATCTTTACTCGTGACCAACACCTATGACACTGGCGAAAAAACGGAGGTACTCCCAGTAGTGGGATGGGTTATATAGGGAGTGGACTTCCTGTCTTAGAGTGTCCCAGCGTCCATCAACTGAAGGTGCCTATAACCCACATAGTTACTACTATGGCTCTGTGTCCCGTGATGTACGATAAAGAAAAGACTGAATGTCAGCGACTGCTTCAAATGCTACCAAAAAAAACTGTAATGCCCTGTGCACACGGTCGGACATTGATCGGACATTCCGACAACAAAATCCATGGATTTTTTCCGACGGATGTTGGCTCAAACTTGTCTTGCATACCTACAGTCACACAAAGTTGTCGGAAAATCTGATCGTTCTAAACGCGGTGACGTAAAACAAGTACGTCGGGACTATAAACGGGGCAGTAGCCAGTAGCTTTCATCTCTTAATTTATTCTGAGCATGCGTGGCACTTTGTGCGTTGGATTTGTGTACACACGATCGGAATTTCCGACAACGGGTTTTGTTGTCGGAAAATTTTATAGCAAGCTCTCAAACTTTGTGTGTCGGAAATTCCTATGGAAAATGTGTGATGGAGACCACACACGGTCGGAATTTCTGACACCAAGGTCCTATCACACATTTTCTGTCGGAAAATCACACCGTGTGTACAGGGCATTAGTGTTCACAGGGATCCGGCCTGACTCTGTGAAAGCTGCAGTTATGTGTTTAGTGTTTTGTATGTGACAGTGATCAATTGATACTTTACTTAGGTGGGCTGGGCGGAGGGGCTAAAAGCGGGTGCTAGCAGGTATCTGGGCTGATCCCGCTAACGCTGCATTTTTGGGAACCCTAAACTATTGGGGACGCTAATATAGTTCTGATCAGATCAAAGATATCAATCCATTCAGACACTAAGGGATGTGTATGGTGCGCTACTGGCACTAATCTGACGCTGCCTGGGGCGACGCAGACCCTGACTGATGCTAAAACCTAACTGATAGGGGGTTAAACCTTTTATAAGGTAATGTACAGCGGGTGCTCTGATGCTATAAAAAAATAACTAACCAGCATCACCCGTGACATTAATACGTTGATCACTGGTGACATGGGGTGATCAAGGGGTTAAACCTGTATTAGGGGGGTCCCTAGACCTAGCTGGGCCTACTACTAAGTACCCCAATGTTGATTAGTGTCACAAATGACACCAGTACAGTGATCAAAAAAAAATATCAACACTGCACTAGGTCAACACAGTGACAGGGAGTGAAGGGGTGAACTGGGGGGGTGAAACGTGTGCCTACGTGTACTGTGTCAGTGCAGTGCTGGTGCAACTCACGTTTGGATGTCCTCTCTCCTCTCTCTGGAATGGAAAAGAATTCCAGAGAGGCAGATGACATCACTTTCCCTGCCTGTGTTTACACTTACAGGCAGGGGAAGCATTTCATTTGTCAGAACCGATCAGCAGCTCCAGGCCAGAAATCAGTGGCTGGGCCTGGAGGGTGATCGGTTCTGAAATGAATCCGATCGTCGCAGCCGCTGGAAGGTAACGTCGTTTTGCCCACTCGTGCCATTCTGCTGCAGTAAAACTGCGGCGGCTGATCGGGAACCAATTAAAAAAACTCAAGAAACATTTACAGGTGTTTTGAGTTAATTAGCTGATTAGAGTGTGACACCATGAGTCAACAATATTGAACTTTTTCACAATATTCTAATTTTCTGAGATACTGAAATTTTGGATTTTCATTAACTGTAAGCCATAATCATCAAAATTAAAAGAAATGCTACTCTGTTTGTAATGAATCTATATAATATACAAGTTTCACTTTTTTAATTGAATTACTGAAACAAATTAACTTTTTCATGATATTCTAATATTTTGAGATGCACCTGTATGTCCGGAATTCTGCTTTAGACATTGAAAATATGAGTTCTGTCTATTTTATTTTTAATGCTTAATCTTTATTCTCACTTTCCTGCTAAAATTGCCAGTGAGCTTTATCCACCCACATTACTCCTTCCATTGTATAACCCCAAGCTTTTGTCTCTAGGCATCTCTAGGAAAGTCACATAAAAGTAGAACAAGCTTCATTTGATGACTGGTTTCAATCAGAAATACAGATTCTACTACTCTATGTCCCTGGAGCCTGTCTGTAAACTAATATGTAACAGGTTATTATGCAGGAATGTGAGCTTAATACAATCTGGTGTTTCACAGCAATGAATTATCATTCAATATTTAATCATGTCAAAACAAACACTTGGGATCAAATAAAAAAAAAGATAAAATCATTTCAAATAAGATATGTGATAATTGAAATACAAGTGAATGCCTCCTCTGTCAGCAGCTTCTCCGTATCCAAAAGAAGCAGATGAGGAAGAGGGCTTGTACGATGTTATCAAGTGGAAAATAGACTGCGTTATGAAATTCATGCAAATAATATTGAGAAGCTATATCAGCAACCAATGAACGGAAATGGAAAAATCTAAAAAAAAGAAAAAAAAAAAGAAAAGGAGAAAATTAAAAAAGGGTTTTTATTTCACACTGAGTTTTTAACCCCCCCCCCCCCCCCCGTAAGTTATGACAAGGGCAATGCAAACTTGCTGCACATAATGTTAGATACTCACAGTTTGTACATTTATTATACCTGCCCCATCTCAACACATTATTACAGATTAAAAGTTACACTCCATCATCTTCATTACCTTAATGTGATAGAGGGGGAGGATAGCTGAGTAGAGTCAGTAGGCCAGTTCTTCTCTCTGGTGGCAAAAGTATACTGTGTGCGAGGCTCCCGATTGGTCAATGAAAGCTGTCAATCAGGAGTCCATATACAAATTTGGCAGACCTGCTCAGTCCTGTCCTTCCTGTTTGTCAAAGGGCCGGGGATGGCACTAAAGTGATAAAATGCAATCCCCCATCTTATAAACACCAGCAAAAACAAAAAAAATACAAAACACCTTAAGAGTTAGAAAATAGACCGATCAGCCATAGCTCTTTGACCACCCACCTAATATTGACTAGATCCCCATTTTGCCACCAAAAAGTCCTGATCCATCAAGGCATGGACTCCACTAGACCTCTTAAGGTATATCATGGTATCTGGCACCAAGCCATCCGTAGCAGATCATTTATGTCCTCTAAGAGATCGGGCCTGTACATTGGGATTTCCATGGATCGGACTTTTTTTCAGCACATCCCACGGATGTTCCATAGATTGAGAGCTGGAGAATTTTGAGTCAAGACCTGAAACTCGTTGTGTTCCTCAAACCATTCTTGAACCATTTTTGCAGTGTGGCAGGGCTCAATGTCCCGCTGAAAGAGACCACAGCCATTAGGGAATATCGTTTACACAAACTGGTGTTCTTGATCAGCAACAATGTTTAGGGAGGTGGTATGTGTCAGGTAACAACTATGAAGCCAAGTTTTCCCAGCAGAATATTGCCCAAAGCACCTGACATCTTGCCTTCATCCCATAGTGCATCCTGATGCCGTCTCTTACGCAGGTAAGTGGTGTACAGGCTATTCACATGACATAAAAGAAAATGTGATTCCTCAGACCGGGCCACCTTCTTCCATTGCTCCACGGTCCAGTTCTGATACTCACACGCCCATTGTAAGCGCTTTTAGCTGTGGACATGGGTCAGCATGGGCACTGTAACCAGTCTGCGGCTATGCAACCCCACACACAACAAACTGTGATGCCCATTTTTTTTCTGCTTTCAACAGTTCAACTTCAGGAACAACATGTTTACTTGCTGCCAAAAATATCCCACAGACTTTTAGTTTCCAATGTAACGTAATCAATGTTACTTTACCTGTTAGTGGTCATAAAGTTATTTCTGATCGATGTATAGGCAACATCACGACCCTTCTGACTATATTTATGGCACAAGAATCTAATTTAAATGCAATGATCCATTTAAGGGGGCGGAGGAGAGAGGGGTGCGTTGGAGGTGGGTGGGTTAGGGGGCAATATGTAATAAGCGGATCTCACAAACCCTTTTATTGTTTTTTTTTTAAGATTTTCCCATTTTAGTCATTGGTTGCTGATAAAGCTTCTCAATAATATTATTTGCATGATTTTCATATTGCCATTTGTCCAATTTAAATTAATACAAAGAAAAAAAAAGTATAGGTTGGTAAGGAGGAGACTCTTGATCTTTCACCCAGGCAACAGCAGGTGTAATAGGTTGATGTGGCAGGTACTTATGCCTAAAACGACTGTCGGACGAATTAAACTTTTAAAAGCCAAAGTCTTGAACATAATGGCAGACTCGTGGCTAGGTGTTTACATAGTGAACCAGCATCGCAGACCAGGAAGTAGATGTTAACCTTAAATAATACCTGAACAAAGATGGTGCCAACCTTGTAGAGAGAAAAGCAGCAAGCGGCTCTATTAGGGGGGAGTACTGTGATTTCAGTGAGAGATAATAAATACCCATAAGCATTGCATTCATATGAAATAATGTTGAAGTGTAAATAACATAAATAACTATATCTGATGAAAGGTCCACTTAAAGTTGCACTAAATGATATCCTTATTCTACAAAAATAATCCATACATATCAAGTGGCCCTGTAATCTAATTTTCATGAAATTGTTTCTTACTGCGTTTTTCCCCCTTACTTCTGTTTGGAATGTTCGTTGTGAGTTAGTTGCGGTCATGTGCACTGCTCTATTCACACTACAAATCTATATCAGGGGTGAGCAAGAGGGTGGCTATGCTCATACATACAGTGGGAACGTAACCTCCCTCGAACAGAAAACAGCAGCAAAAATAAAGGAATTTTGAGATTTGGATGAGACAGAGGGAAATAATACTTATCTGAGTTAAAGTGGAACTCTAGTCAGAAAACTAAGTCCTGCTAGATCACTTCAGGCCTCTTTTGCAGGTATAGCTATGTAAAACATTTAAAATTAAGTGCCTGTACTGCTTAAAATCCAGTGATACACTGTCTCACCCTGCTCTGCACATGCTCAATTGCTCTCCTTTTTCAGGCACTGCTGAAATTGTAGAGGCCGATCTTCTGCCAGCCTTAATGTGGAATTAAACCCTTCTATCCTTTACAGTCAAGGAAGCTGCTTATGTGTAAACTGCGACCGCCATGGTGCTGCACATGTGATCAGTTAAGACACCATTTCAGGAATTTAAGTGTTTTTTTAAACCTTTAAAATCGATGGGTTTTCCACTTTATGATTTACTGCTGTTCAGGGGCTCTGGGCTTCAGCAAAATGGCAACCTCCGGTGAAAGAGACAGGAGCAATGCTGGAGGCAATTTACAGCACACACTAATTTTGGTAGCATAATTAATGTGGAAATTATGTTCCTGGCTAAGGAACATTATTTTTTATCAAGTTGTTATGGGTAAAGTTTTGCTTTAAGTAAACATACTTAAAAAGAATTTCCTTTTTTTTAAGCCGGAGTTCAGTGTCCCTTCAAAGGTTAAATGATTTTGCATAAAAAAGTAAAAACAAATACTTAACAAAATTCAAATAAAACTGATCTCAAATCTTTATAGTTCCCTCAACGTGTCTCCTACTTTTTTAGTAAAAAATGTATAAACTGAAAATCTTGCGAGCTACCAAAAAGTGTTAAATCTGAGACTAGATATTCAGCTGCTGGTATTGATCATGTCCCATACATCCGTGATAAACAATTTAAATACAGTAAAACCTTGGTTTGAGAGTAACTTGGTTTGAGAGCGTTTTGCAAGACAAGCAAAATGTTTTAATACATTTTGCCTTGATATACAAGTGATGTCTTGATATAAGAGTAGCGTCATGTCACAGCTGAGTATAAAAAACAAGAGAGGAGCCTCTAAGCCCCGGTTCACACAGGGGCGACTTATCAGGCGACTTAGCCGCCTGACAAGTCACGTCCCCTTCTGTACTACGGAACCGTTCTAATAGGAGCAACACAAGTCGCTCCGACTTAGAAAAAGGTTTCGGTACTATTTTTGGGGCGACTTCAGGCGACTTGCATTGACTTCTATACAGAAGTCGTTTTGCAAGTCGCCACTGAAGTCGTGTGCAGGTCGCCTCGGTGAGTCGGCCGGCAAGTCATGTTGCCCCTGTGTGAACCGGCAGTAAGTGTAGCAATATGGTTACATTTAATGAAGGTACAAAATTTAGCAACTTATTGCTACCCTTAGAGGTGCCTCTCTTCTCTTTTATACCCTGTAAAAAAATGTTTTGATATACAAGTGCTTTGGATTACAAGCATGTTTCTGGAACTAATTATGCTCGCAAACAAAGGTTTTACTGTATATGAAAATACCGCGCTAAGCTAGTGTCAATAAGCAATAACAAATAAAAATAAAAACAGTACTGACTGTGCTAAATATAGTGCCAAAAAAAAAATCAATAATGAAACATTAATGGATCAAATCAATATAAAATAAAGTGCAAAAGTGCTAAGTGACAATCAATTAATACAATAAAACAAACCAAAAATTGCATTAAAGTCCAAATAACATGCTTTAAATCTTGCTGTGATGATAAAGTCCTATAGTGCTTGTGAAAATCAATAACCAAATTCCATCCACAATTCCTCGAGAGAAGAATGTACCAAGTAATTCTGCGCTGCCCTAAAAAAACACAAATAAGCAGCTAACACGGCCAACAGGATATATGCAAATAGAAAGGAAACAAAAGAAGTATAGCGCCAAAACAATCTTAAATGTCCAACATAATCCAGGAGTTGGTAAAACCTCTAGATGCAAATTAGCGGAAAGTCCTCCATGTTTGTATAACTCCTAATGGCTGGTGGTCCATAGAAATTATGTGACTTCATGTGAAGGACAAATCAATAGGTGCATAACATCTGAAGTGAAGACAGACAGAGCATACCACCATCGACAATAAGGAGGCTTACCGGATCTATTGGACCCAAAGAGACATACGCCCAGTTGGGTCAAAACAGGCTTGGGTGGTGAATGGCTATAGGTGATCCAGAAGGGTTGTGAGGATGGAGGTCCTGGGATGAACCGTGGACTGGTGTGTCCCTCAGGATGATGTTAGAAAACAGATGGCGGTAGTAATGGGTGGGGAGGAAAAAGGAAAGGCCACATAGTGTAAATCCATAAAACAGGTATCAAATTTATTAAAAAATGAGAGATACACTCGCATGTAAATCTTTTAAAATCAGCGCTGTAAATATATGGCGGCAGTGGGGTCCTACCCGACGCGTTTCGTCCTCTTAGACGTCGTCTGGGGGGACGACGCCATATATTTACAGCGCTGATTTTAAAAGATTTACATGCGAGTGTATCTCTCATTTTTTAATAAATTTGATACCTGTTTTATGGATTTACACTATGTGGCCTTTCCTTTTTCCTCCCCACCCATTACTACCGCCATCTGTTTTCTAACATCATCCTGAGGGACACACCAGTCCACGGTTCATCCCAGGACCTCCATCCTCACAACCCTTCTGGATCACCTATAGCCATTCACCACCCAAGCCTGTTTTGACCCAACTGGGCGTATGTCTCTTTGGGTCCAATAGATCCAGTAAGCCTCCTTATTGTCGATGGTGGTATGCTCTGTCTGTCTTCACTTCAGATGTTATGCACCTATTGATTTGTCCTTCACATGAAGTCACATAATTTCTATGGACCACCAGCCATTAGGAGTTATACAAACATGGAGGACTTTCCTCTAATTTGCATCTAGAGGTTTTACCAACTCCTGGATTATATTGTCTCTATGTTGGACATATAAGATTGTTTTAGCGCTACACTTATTTTGTTTCCATCCACAATTCCTCCACACGTGTTCAAGTGACACCACTCTTGTGCTCCCCCCCTGTGTAAGTATGCTCACCTCAGGGCGTGTGACCTAGCAATGAGGCTTGGTCACACGCCAGCGATCCAACTCTGGGTTCTGTGTAGCTGAATCTGTGATATCCTATGCTGTCCAATGACGTAGTCTCCACATGTATATGAGAAATGAGGACTAGATAGTGTGATACTGTTTATAAAAATTATTTATTCAATCAAACAGAAGCCCCTATGAAGGGTACTCACATGGTACAGGTGCTTCAGTGCACCACTAAAAAATAAAAATGTTGAGATTGTGTGTCCCCTCGCTTCAAAACAAACCAGCTGCTGACTCCTACACCATCCTGTCCCCTGCCCCACACATATCGACACAGGGATATGACGTGTCTTCCTCAGGGGGGGTATTGGGTTCAAGTCTGGGTTCTGGCTAGGCCACTCAAGGACATTCACAGAGTTATCCCATAGACACTCCTTTGTTATCTTGGCTGTTTGCTTAGAGTCATTGTCCTGTTGGAAGATGAACCTTTGCCCTAGTCTGAGGTCCAGAGAGCTCTGGAGCAGGTTTTCATCAAAGATGTCCCTATACATTCATCTTTCCCTCGATCCCGACTAGTCTCCCAGTTCCTGTCACTGAAAAACCTCCCCGCAGCATGATGCTGCCATCACCATGCTTCAATGTAGAGATGGTATTGGCCAGGTGATGAGCGGTGTCTGCTTTCCTCCAGACATGATGCTTGCCATTCAGGCAAAAGAGTTCAATCTTTGTTTCAACAGACCAGAGAATTGTGTTCTCATGGTCAGGGTCCTTTAGGTGCCTTTTGGCAAACTCCAGACGGGCCGCCCTGTGCCTTTTACTGAGGAGTGGCTTCCGACTGGCCACTCTACCATACAGGCCTGATTGGTGGAGTGCTGCAGAGATGGTTGTTCTTCTGGAAGGTTCTCCTCTCCCTGCAGAGAAACACTGGAGCTCTGTCAGAGTGACCATCAGGTTCTAGGTCACCTCCCTGACTAAGGCCCTTCTCCCACAATTGCCCACTTTAGGAAAAGTCCTGCTTCCAAACTTCTTCCATTTATGGATGATGGAGGCCACTGTGCTCACTGAGACCTTCAATGCTGCAGAATTTTTTCTGTACCCTTCCCCAGATCTGTGCCTCGATACAATCCTGTCTCAGAGGTCTACAGACAGTTCCTTGGTTTGTGCTCTGACATGCACTGTTAACTGTGGGACCTTATATAGACAGGTGTGTTCAAAATCATGTCCAATCAACTGAATTTAGCACAGGTGGACTCCAATCAAGTTGTAGAAAGATCTCAAGGATGGTCAGTGGAAACCTGAATGCACCGGAGCTCAATTTTGAGTGTGATGGCAAAGGCTGTGAATACTTATGTACATTGACTTTTTCGTTTTTGTTAGGTTTTAATAAATGTGCAAAGATTTTAAACAAACTTCTTTAATGCTGTCATTATGGGGTATTTTTTGTAGAATTTTGAGGTAAATATTCCATTTTGGAATAAGGCTGTAACATTACAAAATATGGGAAAAGTGAAGCGCTGTAAATACTTTCCAGATGCACTGTATCAGAGTCTTACAGGCATAGGGTCAAAGTGCTCTGCTGCTCCTACCCTTGCTTAATATAAGCTTTCTTAAAAATAAGCACCCTAGTGCAATGCAGCAAAAGGGAAGCGTCACTGCTCCAGATGCCAAATGCTTCCATAATTTTGATGGCACTACTTTAAAAAAAAAAAAGAAAGTAACACAGCAGAAAGTTGACGGTTTTCTGGCTTTGAAAAATTAAATATAACCACGTTGAAAGTGAAACAAGTGAACAAAAATTGGAATGACAGATATAATAGATATAAGTAGGGATGCACCGAATGCTTTTTTTGGTGCAGAAACCGAAAATAAATCTTCCTTGATCCCAAAAACCGAAACAACACTGATACCGAAAGTGGCTGTTTTTAAAAATATTTTTATGCAGGAGATGGTCAGCGACTGGGGACATAGTACAGGATATGGTCAGAGACTGCAGAGATGGTACAGATGATCAGAGACTGCAGAGATGGTACAGGAGATGGTCAGAGACTGCAGACATGTTACAGGAGATGGTCAGAGACTGGGGAAATGGTACAGGAGATGGTCAGAGACTGAGGACACGGTACAGGAGATCGTCAGAGACTGCAGACATGGTACAGGAGATGGTCAGAGACTGCAGACATGGTACAGGAGATGGTCAGAGATTGAGGACATGGTACAGGAGATGGTCAGAGACTGCAGACATGGTACAGGAGATGGTCAGAGACTGAGGACATGGTACAAGAGATGGTCAGAGACTGCGGACATGGTACAGGAGATGGTCAGAGACTGGGGACATGATACAAGAGATCAATGCAGCCTCACCAGTGCCCGTCAGATGCAGCCAGTGTCCCCAGTAGTGCAGCCAGTGTCCCCATTGCAGCCAGTGTCCCCAGTAGTGCAGCCAGTGTCCCCAGTAGTGCAGCCAGTGTCGTGTCCCCAGTGCAGCCAGTGAAGGGAGAGGAGAGCCGCCGCCGTCTGTTTGATTACAGTGCCGGGAACATCACAGCTTTCATTTCAATAGCTGTGTGTTCCCTGCTGCGCGCCATCACATACAGCCCCTCCCCCTTGTCCGGGCACTTTGATAGACAGATCACCCGATTTTCTTTAGATTTACCAAAACCATATAATATGAGTTCCAACCTAAACACTTTCAATTTGTATGCAATCAGGAGTGCACTACATAGTTGAAGGTAAATATAAAGGAAATTTAATAAGATCATTGTATAGTGTATGGCCAAGCCCTAGTTCTGTTTTTGAAACAGAGGTGCTCAGGAGTGCCTGAAAAACATGCAAAACAGAACCTAGGAGCTCCACCTACTGGCTGCATATAAAAAGTACAAAACATTCATATGCAGTACTTTTTCCTGACTGACATTACATGAGAATAGATAAATCACGTTCATTTTTTTTCTAACCATAATAAAGTAAGTACAGAATGCACTATACATTCCCTTTAAAATAAAGGGCTTAGCCAGCCGAAGAAAAACACTAAATTTAAAAATTGCTCTAGGCTAAATGTCTCTCTCTCTTCAGCTAGGCAGCATGTCTGTGCTCTTGGTGTCTGATGATCAGCATAAATCCATGATACCTGGAAGCTCTGTCTGCTCACCTGTGGAGGACTGGCAACAAAAACTTGCCACTGGCTATTTCAAGCCAAGCAAGAACTGAAAGGCAACGTCTCTTTCCCTGCAATTGTTCCAGCAATTTTATCCAAAAGTGCCCAGACAAAGTCTATCGGATGTTTATTATTAATCCAGAACTCAGAATTGGTCTAACGGATGTTTTTTATTAATCCAGAACTCAGAATTGGTCTAACGGATGTTTATTATTAATCCAGAACTCAGAATTGGTCTAACGGATGTTTATTATTAATCCAGAACTCAGAATTGGACACAATAGTTCATTAAAGACATGCTACCCCCACAAAGCCATTTTTTAACCCCCATATATTCCTTTTTTCCTGAATTATTTTCACTGATCCAAATACTTCACTGCAACGTCTTCTTCCATCTAGCTAAATTTTTACTTCTTAAGGCAAAGGTACCCCATGCCTTACTACAAAATATTTTCGTCACAATTTTTGTCAGGTGTATGTTTTCATGCATGAAAAGTAAATGAAATAAAAATTTGAATTCGGTCAATTGATGAAAATCAATTCCAATTTTGGTCAACGAACGAAAACAGAACGAAAATGTGAGGGAGGGATGTTTACCCATCTGAGCTCTGCCTGTCTGTTAAAGCCCCAGCCCCCTGACCAGCTGTATTGGCTGAGAGACGCAGGCTCCCTCTGTCTGCCTGCTGCCTGGGAGTTCTGGAACAAAGCCCTGCAAACCAAATGGTGAGCGTTTCCCCTCCCAGCAAGGTAGCAGTGCTTAGCACTGTGTAAAATGACATCCTACCCAGACCAGTTCTCTGCCCTGTGCCCTCCCCCTCTCCCATTTACTTCCCCATCCCCACTACATTTTATTAGATTTATACTCCAGGAGTATATGAGTTTGGAAATTCTAGAGAAATGCTTAAATAATTCATTAAAAACTAAACCTATTTGATTGTAATCAACTAACCACTCCAGCCCGGAAGGTTTTACCCCCTTCATGACCAGGCCTTTTTTTGCGATACTGAACTACATTACTTTAACTGACAATTGAGTGGTCATGCAACACTGTACCACAATAAAATTGATGTCCCTTTTCTCCCACAAATCAGATCCCCTGATGTTTTTTTTTTTTGCACTATAAACAAAAAAGGGCCGACAATTTTGAAAAAAAAAAAACAATATTGTTTACTTTCTGCTATAAAACACATCCAATAAAAAAAAAAATTAACAAAAATAAAATGTCTTCATAAATTTAGGCCAAAATGTATTCTGCTACATATTTTTGGTAAAAAAAAAAAATCTCAATAAGCGTATATTGATTTGTTTGCACAACATTTATAGCATCCAAAAACTATGGGATATATTTACAGATTTTTTTTTTTTTTTACTAGTAATGGCAACGATCAGCGACTTATAGCAGGACTGCGATACAGCGGCGGACAAATCAAACACCTGACACTTTTGACAATTTTTTTAGGAACCAGTAACACCAATGCAGTGATCAGTGCTAAAACTATGCACCGTCACTGTACTAATGGCACTGGCTGGGAAGGAGTTAACATCAGGGCGATCAAGGGGTTAAATGCGTGGCCAACATGCGTTACTGTGTACTGTGTGAGGTGTTTTTACTAAGCAATGTGCTTTTTTTTTTTAATTCCGGCTTTGCAGGAAGAAAAAAAACAGCACATTGCTACTGTCAGAAGAAAGCCCTGTGTCCGGAGTTGATCGTCGGGTGGCGGCGACCAATCAGTGGCCGATACCCGCTAAATAGTTCATGCTACAGCCAATCGCAGCACAGCCAGGGCTCTCCCCAGCCTGATGCACGGATCACATTCTACGTACGTGATCCTGCATAGGAGAGTCGTCTTTCCACCGTATATGTTCTGTATACGGTCGGCAAGTGGATAAAATAAGACTAAAACAATTCAGATGACTAAAATTTGACTAAAACTAAAATGGCATTTTAGTCTAAAGACTATTGCTAAAACCAAATCAAAATTTGACGTCAAAACACTGGTGTAACTAAACAAAATATCAAATGCCACTAGCTGCAGTACCCATTTTCAACCCGAAGCTGTCCCCTACAGTACCTTCTTCTTCACAGGATGTTCTCATTTTTTGAATGATTTGCATCATCCCTTAGGCCTCATTCATACTGGCCCTTCTGTCTTTAGCTTTTATAAATGCAGGACAATTGATCTGGGAACTACTGTATAAACAACAATAATGTCGCGTACACACGAGCGGACTTTACGGCAGACTTTGCCCGGCGGACGGGATTTGGTCAGACAATTCGATCGTGTGTGGGCTCCAGCGGACTTTGTTTGCTCAAAAGTTGGACGGACTTAGATTTGAAACATGTTTTAAATCTATCCGTCGAACTCGAGTCCGGTCGAAAAGTCCGCTCGTCTGTATGCTAGTTCGACGGACAAAAAGCCACGCTAGGGCAGCTATTGGCTACTGGCTATGAACTTCCTTATTTTAGTCCGGTCGTACATCATCACGTACGAATTTGACGGACTTTGGTGGATTGTGTGTAGGCAAGTTCGTTCATTCAGAAAGTCCGTCGTAAAGTCTGACCGTGTGTACGCGGCATAATGCTTCCCCAATCACATTTTTCTGCATTTAGATGTTCTTGCTTTAAAACACGTTTAGCTGCATGTCAGTGTGTTTACACGTGTTTTGCCATTTGGATCCTGGACACACAAAATTCTATGTTCTCTAAACGCAAATAAATTGACTGCACAAAAATGCAAGTAAATGCAGTGTGAATGGCATAACTGAAAAATCATTACAATCACTTATATGTGTTTAGAAATGTCCTCTAAATGTACATAAAACGCAGGCTGACAGTGCCAGTGGGAATAAAGTCAGGGCATCATAGCAGCACCCTTTCTTCACAGTGTACTGGTACAGAGAGCAGTGCCACTGCTCTCTGTACCAGTGTCACTCTTGGAATCGGTAATGTCCACCAAGCCTGGAGAAGAAATGAGGAAGACCACGCAGTGTCAGGTCAAGGTAGGTATTAAAGGCCAGAAGAAGTAAGGGCGCTTTCACATTGCCAAGCTGCAATATTCAGCACAGTGTACCTGTGGATTTTGTGTAGGTTACCCATAGAATTCTTTTAGATCGGACGTTTTTGTGCAGTTTCTTAAAGCGTACCAAAAATACAGCATGCAGGAATTTTTGTGCGCTTTCAGAAAACGCACCAGAAACTACCACAGCATAGGAGTGTGAACGCACCCTAATGGAAGGGCCCAAATGGTGACCTTTCCTGCTGCTTAAACTTTCCTCCCATAAAATAAAAAGCCACATTAACAAGAGACTTGAGTTTAGATTGGCTTATTCCCTCCTTCACCCAGAGATTACGTGATCAAAGGCCTAGACATATGATCATATGAAGCATCAGCGTAGACACCATGGGGACTTTTTTGGTGAGCATTTGCTGCTGGGGTGATTTAGGGGTCAAGGTCGTAATGAAGCTCGTGTCAAGGGAAAAAAAATACATATGCAGTACATCTCTGCAAAATATGCATATTTTTTGTTTCATCCCTTTAACTGCTTTCTGAATGAGTAATGCATATTTGCGATGGCAGGAGTGGGCTTTACCGCCCAGCCGCTGCACATTTGCATCAACGGCAACCTGAGGTTGTGTGCCGAGTGCACCCGTACCGGGCACTTCCAGGCCACTGACTGAGAGGTCAACGACAGCTCTTGGTTACAGCTACTGATCAGGAGCCAGTGGGATGGGCTCTCGATCATATGACTCCAATGAGAGCCAATCACTGGAGCCACGTGATAGAGAAGTCGGTGTGAAAGAGTTAAAGTATAATAAAAGGCAAAACTTTTTTTTTAGTCTTGGAGAGAGAGAAGAGGGATTAGAACCCCTGTCAGTTTGTATTGCTGTCTGTGCCCCTATTAAGGAGATTCACCCTCTCTATTTGTCCTGTTTGCCATCATCACTGAACGTGAAAGTAAAAGAAAATCCAAAATTTTGGGTTGACACAAGAACAGTAATGGAGGAGAAATCTTCCCATGGGGATACCCCAAAATTCCCTTACTTTGGAGGGATTTTTTTCTAACTTCCTGGTTTGGCTATGGGACAGGAAGTGAAGGAAAACCTCCCATATGGG
Source organism: Lithobates clamitans (assembly GCA_037952925.1). Classification (NCBI taxonomy): domain Eukaryota; kingdom Metazoa; phylum Chordata; class Amphibia; order Anura; family Ranidae; genus Lithobates; species Lithobates clamitans. The sequence continues at coordinate 2,245,020 of JBBGZY010000545.1, forward strand.
ACACAGAAAAAAAAAACTGACAGGGGATATAGCCCTCCCTTACTCTATCCAAAATTTAAAAAAAAATAATTTAGATACACTTTAAAGATTCTGCAAGTACAGAAAATACCTGATCCTCCTAGTTCCCAAGGCTTGTTGAAGTATAATTCAAGGCAAAACGTTTTTTTTTTAGTTTTGGATTGAGTAGAGAGACATTAGAACACCTTATTGCTGTCTGTGTCCCCATTAGGGAGATTTGCTCTCTCTATTTGTCCTATTTACCATTATCATTGAAAATAAAAGCAAATCCAAATTTTTGGGTTGTCCCCAGAAAATTAATAGAGGGAAAATCTTCCAATAGCTCTGGTAACATGGGGGTCTCCAAGGAACCTTAATTTGCAGTGATTTCCTCTCACTTCCTGTTTGGCTATGAGGCAGGAAGTCAAGGTAAATGTCTGCAATGGGACACAGATGGCGAAAAAAAATCTGACAGGGGTTATACCCTCCACTACTCTATTCAAAATGACACAAAAAAGTTTTGCCTATAGTTCTACTTTAACACACAGTATTGTGTGGATTATGTGTGGTAATTTTAGGAACATAATTCAATTCACAGGTCAGGAACAAGATTGGGTTAAGGGTCAATTCGGCCGGTTCAGCATGGACCAGCTGAATTTCAATGCATGTATGGGCACCCTGGTTGTACACAAGTCGATCCACAAATCGACTTGTATACAACCAGCCTGTTCGTTTTTTTTTCTAAACGATTAGTGGCACCAACTACAGCCAGCAACACTCATCATTGTGTTCTGCCAGCAGGGAAGGGTCCCCACCAGCAGGACAGCTCTGCGGGAGGGATTCCCCCCATCAACACTCACTGTGTTAATGGGGGAATCTAACAATTTTCTTTCCTTCCACCCATGATGGAAGGAAAGTAAATTGTATGATGTACAATATGGCCTGCTTTAGGCCCCTTTCATGCATGCGGACCGTTCATTTCAATTCAGTCACATCAAAACGGATGAAGTATTCATATGTTCTTATCTGTTTTTCATCTATGCTCATCTGTTTTTCATCAGGTTTTTTTTTACATCCACTACCAATGCAAAAATGGATTAAAAACTAAACATTTGTCAGTTTACATTAGTTTTTCGTCCGATCCGTTTTTTTAACGGAAGAAAAATAAATAGAGCTTTGATCAGTTTAAAAAAAACAGATGATGACGGATGCGCATGTAAACCGATGTAAATGGCTGATCATCAATTTACATCTGTTTTTTCATTGTCTGTTTTTCATCCCTTAATGGATGGATGAAAAACACAAACGGTCCGCATGTGTGCAAGGGGCCGTAGGGTCACTCTAAAGTGGAATTCTATCCCAAATATTACTGCCATCAGTTTCATACTGTTGTCTGTGTTAGGATGTCCCATCCCTTCCTGTCTTAGTGACTTGGCATTACAGATCATGTTATCAAGCACAGGAAACATGCGTCACAGTATTTGCACCAGCTCTCTGTGCAGATGTGCTGCGGTGGATCATCTTACAGCATGCACACTGTGCGCAATTTTAAGCTTTTTAGCAGATACTACAAACCAAATAGCCTCTACATATAAAACAAAATGCATTGCAAAGGTTTTTTCATATTTAAATTTTTCTTTTTTTTTTTTTGCTTGATCTGGTCATCTACAGGCAAATCAAGCTGTAGAATTTAGTTGGAAGGAATTGCATATGATGCAGAATAAGCTTGCAAGACTCTCAGTAATTGAATTAATGCACAACTACTGTATCTCCTTAGCATATTTCTGAATGGTGAACAGTCCCACAGGGGCCCGTAGCCTTCAACAGCCAATGCCATCTATTATCTGTAGAATAATCATGTAAATTATCCAAGCTGAGTGTTGTGCAAAATGGTGCAATTATTTACATACATCAAATGTAGCTTGCCCTCTAAATGCAGACTGGAACTAAATTTAGAGAAGCCAGTGCAGAGCTCCTGGCTGTGTACATGGCTAAGAAGGTAAGAAGAAGATAAATGGTGAGAACAACTATTTTGCATTTGGTGCTGGAAGCGCCTTGCCTGTAAAGGAATTTGTGATGAAGTTCCCAACATTCTCAAAATACACTCACTGGCCACTTTATTAGTTACACCTGTTCAATTGCTTGGTAACACAAATTTTTAATCAGCCAATCACGTGGCAGCAACTCATTTAGGAATCTAGACATGGTGAAGATGACTTGCTGAAGTTCAAACTGAGCAACAGAATGGGGAAGAAAGAGATTTAAGAGACTTTGAACGTGGCATGGTTGTTGGTGCCAGACGGGCTGGTCTGGGTATTTCAAAAACTTCTGATCTACTGGGATTTTAACGCACAACCATCTCTAGAGTTTACAAAGAATGGTCCAAAAAAGAGAAAAATAGGATTTTTATAACAGCTTACCTGTAAAATCCTTTTCTTCGAGTACATCACGGGACACAGAGCCACGGTATTTACTGATGGGTTATATAGGCACCACTAGGTGATGGACACTGGCACACCCTAGACAGGAAGTTTAGCCCCCTATATAACCCCTCCCCTTACTGGGAGTACCTCAGTTTTGTAGCAAAGCAATATATGTGTATTAGAAGAGGGGAGGGACCTCTGTGTCCCATGATGTACTCGAAGAAAAGGATTTTACTGGTAAGCTGTTATAAAAATCCTATTTTCTTTTTCGTACATCATGGGACACAGAGCCACAGTATTTACTGATGGAATGTCGCAGAGCAATGCTATCTGAGGGGAGGGAGACAACAAAAGTAGGGTGCAATCAGACCTGAGGACCTTGTATCGCTTCCTGCAGCACACTACGCCCAAAGGCGATATCCTCATGTCTTCTCACATCCACCTGATAGAATCTGGTGAATGTATGGACTGAAGACCAAGTTGAGGCCTTGCAGATTTGAGCCATGGAGGCTTGGTGATGCACTGCCCATGAAGAACTAACAGCCGTGATGGAGTGCGCTTTGATTTGAAAAGGTGTAACTTTCCTCTTCAAACCTTAAGCATGAACAAATACCTGTCGAATCCACTTAGCAATGGTAGATTTTGACGCTGCCTGTCCTTTTTTAGGACCTTCCGGCAACACAAACAAAACATCCGTTTTGCAAATCTGAGCAGTCGCTTCCAAATAGGTTTTGACCGCTCTCACTACATCCAGAGAATGTAGTGACTTTTTTTCCGTAGAACAGGGATCTGGAAAAAATGAAGGCAGAACAATATCCTGGTTTAGGTGAAAACCTGAAACCACTTTCAGTAGAAAGCTAGGATGAGAACGCAATACTACTCTATCCTTATGAATAATTAAATATGGCTCTTTACAAGAAAGAGCCGCCAATTCTGATACCCTTCTTGCAGAAGAAATGGCTACCTGAAAAATTAGCTTCCTTGTCAAAAGAACCAAGGGAATATGTTGTATCAGCTCAAAAGGCTGTTTTTGTAATGCCGACAGAACTAAATTCAAGTCCCAGGGGTTCAGGGGAGCTCTAACCGGTGGATTAAGCCGCGTTACCTCCTGTATAAAGCTTCGTACCAAAGAATGCAAAGCAAGCAGACGTTGAAACAATATCGACAATGCCGAGACCTGGCCCTTGATAGTACTCAAGGCCAGCTTCATCTCTAACCCCATTTGCAGAAAAGCAAGGATTCTCCCTATGACATACTTTCTGGGATGCCAACCCCTGGATTCACACTAAGAGGCATATGCCTTCCAGACTTTATAATAAATGACTCTGGAAGCTGGCTTCCTTGCATTAATCAAGGTAAAAATTACTGAGCTTGAAAGCCCATGACTCTTCAGAATGTGGATTTCAATAGCAAAACCGTTAAATTTAGAGTTTGTAAGGTAGGATGAAACACTGGTCCTTGCGATAGCAGGTTTAGACGTGGTGGTAGGGTCTACCTCCATCTTCACTATTTCTGCATAGCAAGATCTTCTGGGCCACGCTAGGGCTACTAGAAGCACCGACTTCTTTTCCTGCTTGATCCTGCGAAGAAGTTGTGGTAGCAGCAGAATAGGAGGGAATGCATAAATCAGTGACAACTGATCCCACGGAGTCACCAACGCATCTGTCCCAGATGCAAGTGGATCCCTTGTTCTTGACACAAAATTGTCGATCTTGTTGTTGAACCTGGATGCAAACAGATCTACATCTGGGATTCCACATCTTTGGCATTAAGCCAGGAAGATGTCGGGGTGAAGTGACCATTCCCCTGGGAACAACTGCTGGCGACTTAAGTAGTCCGCCTGCCAGTTCTCTACCCCTGGAATGAAGATTGCTGATATGCAGGGCACATGCTTTTCTGCCCAGATTAGGATCTGGTTTACCTCTCCCTGGGCTGCAGGACTCCTGGTGCCCCCTTGTTGATTGATATAAACCCTGCAACCTGAATGTCCAGGCCTTTAAGGCTAGGTATGCCGCACAAATCTCTAGAATGTTGATGGCTAAGGTCCTCTCGGTTTTGGACCATTTCCCTTAGACAGTCGTCTCTTCCAGAACTGCTCCCCAACCCGAAAGGCAGGCATCTGTTGTTATTACCTTCCAGGTAACTGGTAAAAAGGATTTCCCTTTCCGCAGATTCTCGGGTACCAACCACCAACTGAGGTTCTGACGCACTATTGGTGACAAGTGCATCGGAACATCTAGCGCCTGGACTTTCTTATTCCAAGCAGACAGGATACTGTTTTGCAGCAGTCTCGAATGAAACTGAGCATAGGGAACCGCTTCGAATGAAGCCACCTTCTTTCCCAACAACCTCATACAAAAGCAAATAGAAGGACCCTTCTTTTCCCTGACTACCTGATCCAGCTCCTTTATGGCACTGATTTTTGCCTGGGGTAAAAACACCCTCTTCTGGGTTGTATCTATGACCAGACCCAAGTACTCTAGTCTTCTTACTGGTTTTAAAGAAGACTTCTCTAGGTTGAGGACCCAACCTAGGTATTCCAGGTAGTTGACTGTGGTGACCAAGCTTTGGTCTAAGCAGGCTACCGACCGGTCTATTAAGAGCAGGTCATCTAGGTATGCTATAACCGTTATACCCTGGGCCCCTAATCTGGCCAGAGGAGGAGCCAGGACCTTTGTGAACAACCGAGGTGCAGTAGCTAGACCAAAAGGCAGAGCTACAAACTGAAAATGACGTTTTTCCATTTCGAAACGCAGATATTTCTGATGAGCGGGAAAAATATGTACATGCAGGTATGCATCCTTGATGTCTATTGATGACAGAAGTTTTCCTCCTTGTAGGATTGAGACTACTGATCGGATTGATTCCATGCGAAAAGATCGAATGTTTAGGAACCGGTTTAGATCATTGAGATCTAGGATGAGTCTTACATCTCCATTTGGCTTTGGCACCGTGAAAAGGTTTGAATAAAACCCCAATCCCTGCTCTTGCATGGGAATCACCATGATTACTTTTTGCAACAAAAGTCGCTCCAACGCTTGAAAGAGAGACTTCTTTTTCTTTGGGAACATTTGATCTGAGGAAACGAGGAGACGGGAATTCTCAGAACTCTAGTTTGTAACCTAGAGTTATTGTGGAGACCACCCATCTGCCTGAAAATCCTCCTGCCAGACACTTGAGAACTGTAGCAGTCTTCCCCCCACTCGAACGAGGCGCCCCTTCATAAAGAGGCTTTAGCATTCTGTCTTGTAGATTTTCTCCCCCAGGACTTCTTTTGTCCCTGGGGTTGACTCTGAGTTTTACCTCTTGAACCTGACGGTGGAGGTCGTCACGACTGCCTGGAGGCTGATGCCCCTGGCACTGGAGAAAGAGCCTGTTTAAATTAGGGACGTTTACTCCTTTTCTTAACTGGCAAAAGGGTACTTTTCCCACTTGAGATTTTTTGGATATAATTGTCCAAATTATCCTCAAACAGCCTTACACCACAGAAGGGAAAACCAGCCAGGAGCGTTTTGCATGGCGTTTCAGCTGACCAATTTTTCAACCATAAGATAATACGCCTATGCACCAACCCAAACGTAAGGCGTGAGGTCTGAAGGATAGAATCTCTGATCGCGTCAACTGCAAAACACAAAGCTGCTGGCAGGTTAGCTAACTCCCGGGCCTGCTGTTCAGGGAAAACCTTGAGCACCTGCTTCAAGTAGTCTCTCAAGGACTGACATGCCCCAATTGCTGCCACTGCAGGTTGAACTACTGAACCTGCCAAGGAAAACATTTTTTTAACAGGAATTCCAATTTTTTATCGGTTGGATCCCTAAGCATTTGAGCGTTGTCAACAGAACAAGTCAGACTTTTATTCACAGAGGATATAGCGGCGTCAATTGCCGGTATACCCCATATCTTTGTGAATTTTTCCTCCATAGGATAAAGTGTTGAAAACTTTTTAGGAGGGAAATAATGTTTATCTGGGTGATCCCACTTAGAATAAATAAACTTTTCCAGCAAGAAATGAACAGGAAAAGCATGCACAGCTTGAGGAGGCTTCAGTGAACACAAACAAGATGTGGGTTTTTCAACTGACTCAGTTACGGGTAACTTAAATGTGGAGCAGACCATTTCAGTAAGAGATTGCACCAGCAATTTCTCAGCCTGTGACGCTGAAGAGGGTCCTTCCCCATTTGATTCCTCAGTAGAGGAGTCATCAGTCTCATCCCGGTCCTCTGAGGGGGATTCGTCTCCCCTTTCCCAGAGTTTTCTCTGTTTGAGGGCCCTGGGTGGTAGAAGGGGACCTAATGCGTTTTCTTCCACTTTGTGAAGATGCGATTAAGGCCATTAATCTTTCTTCTAATCCACTTATGGTTGAGGAAAAAACCTCCTGAGTAAAATATACAGGGGCTGAAATGCCAGAATCAGTTGCAGCCCCTGACCCCGACGGCTCACTCTGACCAGCCTCCCAAGGTCTTTCAGGGGGAGATGGTGCTGCAGAGGGGGATCCTCAGAGCCTGGGGGAGTTCCCTTTGAGCCCCTATTTCTGGGAGTATTTGTACCTCTCCTCCTGCCCATAGTGCCAAGCACAAATGCAGAGGTACTACCAGAAATGCACCCGCTGCTGAGCAAAATAGTCCAGCAACTGCCGCTGCTATCAAGGCTAAGTCGGATGCTAAGTGAATGTTACCTGCGAATGCCTGTGTCACCCACACTCACATGCCATCCATCTGCTTTGTGTCCTTCCTTGAGCTGTGTGCACCTGCAAAGAAGTGCACTTTATAGCCTTGTATAGCTCACGTTGTGGGCCTTAAACCACGCCTATGTCACGCTAATGCTTCGCCCCCCTCCTCTGACCACCCCTTCCGCCCTCCCGTCTTTTTTTTAAAAAAAGACAGCTTCTCCTGCGTGAGCCGAGGGCTTCAATCCAGATAGGATCGCACATGGAGGGGAGGTTGGGGTGGAGGAGAGAGGAGGGCCGGTGGATGAAGAGCCGCCGTAATGGTGGCGGCGGAGAGAGGCTGTGCGGCATACTGCCGACTGCCCTATGGCCTCTAGCCTGAAGGAAGCTGTGGGGGGACATTCCTGAAAAGAAAAAAAACCCCTTCCCACATCCTACCTGGAGTATGGGCTCGGAGGAGCGTGAAGCTTGTACACAGAGACGAGACTGACATGGAAAGATACATGCTCTTGACAGCCCCCGGTTACTTTAGGCATAACAAACATTTACTTAAAGGAGAAAACCCACAAGAACTAGAAAAATTCCTTAGGAATCTCCCTTACCTTATCCAGCCGCAGGGTTTTGTGGTAACAGACCCAATCTTCACCTCTCACGGTGTGCTCCGTTTAGAAAACCTTCAGGGACTGGGGCCCCCTTTTTTTTATTTTTAAATGGGGGATCCACAGCCCTGGGCCTGTAAAGCACCCTGCCAGGAATATGGCTAAAAAAACAAATACTGGATCCTGGGGTCCAGCTTTCTAAAAAGAGAAGCGTTACATGGAACAACCTTGTTTCTTCAGAGGTCAGAGGAGAATGGGCAGACTGGTTCCAGATGATTTCAAGGCAATAGTAACTCAAAATGACCACTCATTACAACCAAGGTATGCAGAATACCATCTCTGAACACACAGCATATCGAACCTTGAAGCAGATGGACTACAGCAGCAGAAGACCACACCAGATGTCACTCCAGGCAGCTACTGTAAGAACAGGAAATTGAGGCTACAATTCACGCAGGCTCACCATACTTGGACATTAGAAGATTGGGTAAACATTGCCTGGTCTGAGGAGTCTCGATTTCAGCTGTGACACTCAGATAGAAGGATCAGAATTTGGCATACAAATTAAACAACATTAAAGCATGGATCCATCCTGCCTTGTATCAAGGGTTCAGCCTGGTGGTGGTGTAATGTTGTGGGGGATATTTTCTTGGAATACTTTGGGCCCCTTAGTACTAATTGAGCATTGCTTAAATGCCACGGCCTACATGAGTATTGTTGCTGACCATGTCCATCCCTTAAGGGCTACAGTGTACCCATCTTCTGATGGCTCCTTCCAGCAGGATAATGCACCATGTCACAAAGCTCAAACCATCTCACCACTAGTTTCTTGAACAATGAGTCACTGTACCTCAATGGCCTTCACAGTCACCAGATCTCAATCCAATAGAGCACCTTTTGGGATGTGGTGGAATGGGAAATTCGCATCATGGATATGCAGCCGACAAATCGGCAGGAACTGCATGATGTCATCATGTCAATATGGACCAAAATCTTTGAGGAATGTTTCCAACACCTTGTTGAAAATAGGCCATGAAAAATTAAGGCAGTTCTGAAGGCAAAACGGGGTCCAACCTGGTACTAGCAATGTGTACCTAATAAAAGTGAGCGGTGGGTGTACATTTACATTCTTATTCAGTAGACTAGTGCCAAATAAAGTTTTAGTCAGACTTTGCCACAGAATCATTCCGGTTAATTGGAAGTTGCACTTTGCTTTGTTCCTTGAACAGTTTATCGAAAAAGTCTGTGTGTTGCCCAATACATGACAGAAGAACACGGAGGGCAGCCATGCACATTCTCCCCTAAAGGTTCCCGCCAAGTTATTATATGTCATTACGCCCATCCCTATTTTAATTTACAATAATGCAGTAAATTAAACTCACAATCTTTTTGCATTAATTGAAGGCCAATATGATACAATACTCGTTTCATATGATACAATCGTGCTCTAAGAAAATATGTTAATATATCCATCCCTGCTCTAATTCATTGCAAAATGAATATGTCCTTTGTAATGTTTTCACATATATCTTATAAATAAGTATACCAGACAGATCCCATTTGATTGAAACTACAGACTCTCTGCAGTTAGACAAATCAAACGCACGTAACACTGCTTCAAACATCTTCCCTCCGGCCACAAATGAACCGTGTGCCCGCTCCGGAACGCATCTTCGCTCCATGCGCTGTATTACAAGAAAACAAGAAGACTGCACACCAATGATGTCACTGGGCTTTAAACTAACTTTTTTCAAGTCACAATGAGATGTTGCAAAAGCAGAACTCGGGTATAAGCTAGTGGCCTGAATAAAGTTGGTATTAAAACACAAGTATGGAATTTTTTTTTTAATTTGATCATATTTACCTAGGTGGATGCAGCATCTGTCTGATCCTGCATCTGTTACCTGCCGGCTCTAATACTGAGAACTGAGCAATCAAACACCACCAATCGCTCAGTTCTCACAGCTTCCTGAGCAGACAGCTGGTGACTGTCAGTCATCTGCTCTGCCCCCCATGCTCACTGGAGCGCTGAGCTGAAAGCCCAGATCCACCAAATGTTTGAAGCAAAAGCAGGAAGATCATTGCACCGCAGGGCTTCAGGTACAGCTTCCTCTCCAGCAAGCCCTCAGGAGAACAGTGACCAGTACAGTAGTGCCATTACCAAATTTAATGACACTAGCAGTCAGTGGCAGCAGTGCCCTAAATTATGTCACTGCAGAAATGCAACTGTTAGGCTAGAGAACAGGTTCCAAAAGGCACAGTAACATGCTGGTGTGTTTTCTTAGGAGGAATTTATGGCCAAGGGGTAATTTTTAAGGGTTACAGGTACACAAATGATACTTTCAATAAATTCCCTATAAAATTGTGATTACAATAATAATGTGATTTGATTATGCAGGCTTGTGCCCCGTTCATTCATATGACTGTGCATTTTAATGATAGATCCACTTTAATATAATGCCACTATAGATTAAAAAACAATTTACATAAATATTATACTAATAATACAGCAGCTTGTCCAGCTAGAATGTATAAATGACATTAAAACCAGATAAGTGTATAAAAAACTTTGACTTATATGTTGGGTCAGGGAAGGATGAAAGGAGAATTGGATAGAAGAATAAAGTTTAGCCCAAGGTAAATGGGCTCCCCATGTCCTCTTCTATGACATGACACTAGCTGAATTCTTATTCTTTGCTGTCTCCTGCAATGCTTTCATTGTAATGCACACCACCCCGCTCAGAGGAAATAAACCTGCAGAGATAGAACAGCTCCACCACCTGGCTCTACTTTAACATTGCATAAAGACAGACAGCTTCCAGCACAAGTTAAAATCAGCAATGCATTGAACATCTGGCTAAGTACTTATTTGTCTGAGAGTGACCGGCATTTCTTTCCTACACACGTCTCATTTTCATTCTTCTACACACCTCCAAGAAAACATCTGACCTTGAAGCAGCTTCATGTAAGAAGAACAAATGGTGCTGCTAAACAAACAAATTCTATGTGATTGTAATAACATGCTACTGAATAGGACAACTGATTCATTCCACATTCTGTATGAAAATGAATATATTAAAATAATACTTACATACAGGTTTTAATGTCTTGAATATTCTACTGACTTTTATATGCTTGAATAAAAACGTTCTATCCAGTAAAAGCAATAACCAGAATTACCAGCATATCCCAAGAGCCCCATAAAAGGCTGACTTTATTTATACAGATGCAGCAAACACTAACACTTGGGCACACAGACATACCTGTCCCTAGTCATATCATATGTACACCGTGACTAAGGAGAGGTATGTCCATATTGTGTAAGCATTTTCTTTTCTTTTTTTTTTTTCTGAAACATGCATAAATAAAGTCTGGTTTTAAAAAGGATTTCATGTATGTGATGGTGAATTGTAGTCACTATTATGGTTCATACATGTAGTGTATTGTAACCCATGGCAACTAATTTCAGATCAGTTTATACTAGTTTAATATGAACTATTGAGTAAAGCTGTGATTGGTTGCTATGACTTAATGGCATACCTCCCAACTTTTGAACTTGAGAATGAGAGACATTTCAGGGAGGCTGTGGGACCCAGATTCGCAGGATCCTGGGACGGTCCCGGCGAATCTGGGATGTTTGGGAGGTATGTTTAATGTGATCGTAAAGTCATGTTATACTTACCTGCTCTGTGCAGTTGGTTTTGCACAGAGCAGCCCTGACCCCCCTTTTCTCACATCCCTCTTCACTGCTCCTGGCCCCTCACTCCTGTCGAGTGCCCCCACAGCAAGCAGCTTGCTATGGGGGCACCCGAGCCAAGCCACAGCTCCGCTTGTCTATTCAGACATGGAGCCCAGACCGGGCCCCACCCCCTCTCTCCCCCAATAGGCTAACTGACTTTGATTGACAGCTACGGGCGCCAGTGGTGCCTCTGCTGTGTCTCGGATGGCTAGGACACTCGTTAACATCACTGGAGAGAGATGGAGCTCAGGCAAGTAATTAGGGGGTGCTGGGGAGGCTGCTACACACAGAAGGTTTTTTATCTTAAATGCATAAAATGCACCAAGATAAAAAAAAAAAAAACTTTCTGCCTATACAACTCCTTTAATGGGCACTCAAACATTTTCCAATAAGCTACCTACCCAGCCAATATAAAGAAAGAAACTATTTTTGCAGTAAATATTCATATTGGTGGGCAAATATAATGAGCTTAAAGTATATGTGATCCCTTATCTTGTAAATCAATCCATTCAGTTTAAAACTGAATTGCAAGGCAAAAGAGGACAAAGGAAGGAATGCAAAGAGAACATACTTTTTCATACAAGTACACGATATACCGCACACATATCAGGAATATGAAATGTTGGAGTAACATATAGTTTAATACTTTCCTAGATCTGTCCAATCCTACCACTGTCAATGAATGCAGGAGAAAAACCATGGACCTACATGGTAAATGTGGTAAATGGAGACTTGTCTATAAACAAAGAAAAATATATTTTGGGATGCACATCAGTCAGAACAGGTTTTATTTGTCAAAAGCAAGGCTCCCATCACCTGATTTGTTGAAGAAATGATAGTTCCAGTAAACACACTTCACAGCTAGTATGCATCGCATGCTAGCTCATTATTAAATACTTACCTTAGATCGAAGCAGTTGTAGCGGTCCCTGTACCGATACAGGGATACCGATACCCTGTACCTGTACCGATGTGACCAGCGACATGTCTCCCGAAGATATTTCCGCTGCGATTGGCCGGAGCCGCGATGACGTCACTCCCGCACATGCTCGCGGGAGGCGCCGGTCATAGCAAAGCTCCTGAAGAAACGGCACGAGCTAGCCCTTTCTTCGGTGCGCATGTACAGATGACGTCGGCACATGCAGGTACAGTGAATATCTCCTAAACGGTACCTACAGATAAGCCTTATTATAGGCTTACCTATAATAAGGCTTACCTGTAGGTACAGTTAATATCTTCTAAACTTGCACTGTGGTGTAACGGGGTTTACAAAAAAGAAGTGGTGTAACGGGGTTTACAACCAGTTTAAATACTTCAAGTTACTGGTTCAGAACACATAATTAAATAAGGAGTTATAGCTTCTCTATTCATATTTGCACACTTATTAAGGTCAGGAAACTCAGGAAATATTTCAGCCAGTGGGCAAGCACAACAGTCAGAAAAATAGCACTTTCAAAAGGAGGTTTAGCAAGGGCAGACCCGTATTTTCTTTAGGCCCTATTCCTCCTGCATTGGACAGATTTGTTTACCCAAGCAGATAACTGGAAAAGTATGCTACTGTAAATAAGGAAATATGGATCTCTCCTCTTTGGAATAATGATCAATAAGAACCAGAGGTAACCTTTTCTAAATAATGGAAAAAACACTCAAAAGTATGTCTCTAAATGTAGAAATTTACAAATAATCGTCTTGCCCAGAGGAGTTCACGAGATGCAGCAATTAAATTGAAATTAACTGAATTAATTTAATTCTAATTTCAAAGATGGTGGTCACTGACTGAGACAGCTCAGTTTGTCAATCTGGACAAGTCTTTAATCAATAGTTGAGTCATTTTGACTGAGCCACCTGTGCTGAAAATCTGGCTTGTTAGCCGCTGCCAAACACTGAATCATCACTGATATTTTAAATAATATTTTCCTAGACAGTACAATACAAACCTATCATACGATACATGGTAAATTATAAAAAGTACCCACAAAAAAAATCTTTTTTTTTTTAAATTTGAGACTTCACAGCATCAAAGGATACAAATAATAATCACAGAGGAGCCAACAGTGGCTCAGGATAATACAACCCCAATTCCAAAAAAGTTGGGACGCTGTGTAAAATCTACATAAAAACAAAATGCAATGATTACAAAATCTCATAAACCCACATTTTATTCACAATAGGAAATGTAAAACATATCAAATGTTTAAACGTACCATTTTAAGAAACAAAATAAGGTGGTTTTGAAATTGATGGCAGCAACACATCTCAAAAAAGTTTAGACAGGGCAACAAAAAGTCAAAGTTAGTGATACTGTCATGTACCTGATAGGAGACTGAGTTGATGAGGTCGGCCTCTCTTATATCTCCTGTCCCCACTGAGGATGAGACAGAGGAAGCCGAAGGACAAGAGGGACACGAGTGCCTGATGTGGATGATTCCGGACCGGCAGCTTGTCAGGATTCTGGAGACTGGAGTATGCAGCGGTGTGCAGAGCTGGAGCAGGAGACAGCCAGGCAGGCACCCAAGGGTTAACAGAAGCCAGGATCAGGGATAGCCAGGGTCATTAGCAGGCAGGGAGCGGGGTACCAAATCATAAACAGAGCCAGAGTCAGGAATGGAGTCGGGTCAGAGGTGAGCAGCAGCACAGGAAGAGGATACGCAGCCAAGGTCAAAGAACAAGCCAGGTCAGCAACTAGGAGAGCACACAGGATCAGATCAGGATACAGGACACAGCTGAAGATCAGTCAGCAAAGGATATGAGGCTAGAGTCCTTTTAAATAGGCCGTCTGGCGCCAAGAGTAATTATGCGTGTGCATGCACACATATGATTGCGGACCCTAGCGCCTGTTAGCCATTGTATGGGAAACTCTATGTGCTTGCGCACATCTATGTGCCAGACGTCTCACAGGGATTCCCTGACAGATACTAACAAGGAATTGCTGGAAGAACATTTTGCAACTAATTAGGTTAATTGGCAACAGGTCAGTAACATGATTGGGTATCAAAAAAGCATCTTGTCTCAAAAGTAAAGATGGGCAGAGCTTCATCAATCTGTGAAAAGCTGCATCTAAAAATTGTTAAACAATTTCAGAATAATGTTCTTCAAAGTAAAATTGCAAAGTCTTCAAATATATCATCTACACTATATAATATCTTCAAAAGATTCTAAGAATCTCTGTGCGCAAGAGACAAGGACGAAGTGCAATACTGGCTGCCCATGATCCGCCCATGATCCTCAGACAGCACTGCATTAAAAACGGCATGACTCTGTGATGGAGATCACTGCAAGGGCTCAGGAATACTTCCAAAAATCACTGTCTGTGAACACAGTTTGCCATGCCATCCAAACGTGCAAGGTAAAGTTTTATCGTGCAAAGAAGAAACCATATCTGAATGTGATCCAAAAACATCACCGTCTTCTCTGGGCCAAAGCTCTTTTAAAATGGTCTGTTGAAAAGTGTAAAACTGTTCTGTGGACAGATGAATCAAAATTTGACCTTCTTTTGGCATCCATGGGTGCCTTATTCTCCAGACTAGAGGAGAGTTATCTTGAGCGCTCAGTTCAAAAGCCTGCATCTCTGATGGTATTGGGTGCATTAGTGCATATGGAATGGGCTGCTCACACATCTTGAAAGGTACCACCAATTCTGAAAGATTCATCCAGGTTTTAGAGCAGTATATGCTACCATCCAGACATCTTTTTCAGGGAAGGCCTTGCATATTTCAGCAGGACAATGTTAAACCGCACACTGTATCTATGAAAACAGCATGGCTTCATAGTAGAAGAGCCTGAGTGCTTAACTTGCTTGCTTGCACTCCAGACCTTTCACTAGTTGAAAATATGTGGCACATTTTGAAACGAAAAAAGAAGACCCCGGACTGTTGAGCAGTTACAATTCTACATCAGGCAAGAATGCCTGAAATAGAGGCCGCATATTTGCGTATGGGCCGGCGCCAAGGGGTTAGAGAAGAGAGGATGCTACACCGTGGTAAACATGGCCCTGTCACAACATTTTTGACACAAGTTGTTGCTATCAATTTCAAATTCACCTTATTTCATTCTTAAAATGGTACATTTTCTGAGTTTTCATTTGATAAATTTTCTATTGTGAGAAAAATATGGGTTTATGAGAATATATCCATGAGTGGCTGCAGCTGATAAGCTGCAACCGCTGTTTGAGAAACATTCTCCAAAATGTTCCTCCGACATAAGTCGATCAAACAATTGACTTCTATTGAGTAGGGATGGCCACACACCAATTGGAATCCATATGGTCCCTGCTGAACTGGCTGAATTTTGATCAGTATATGGCCTGCTTTAGCAAATCAGGCTGCACAATTCTGTCATTTTAAGCTTTGCTTCTCTGAATCAATCCGTGGAATTCATAAAGATTGGCACAGGCAGATTTTGCGAAAGTGCCTCTCATGCATTTTAAAAGTAGTGAAGAATGTGTCAAATTCATATACCTGTCTAGAACTATATATTATATTCATATACCTGTACTAGAATTTGGCCCCTGCTACGCCACTTTTAGAATGTAGAAGAGACACTTTCACAAAATCTCTTTGAGCCAGTTTTTCTCTCTGTACACCAAAAGAGAGTTGGTCCTAATTAGCTCTACTTTTACATTTGGCGCATTCAATGTGACACAACGTAAAAGTGGCACATTTTAGAACTACCTGATTTTCGTGCACGAGTTGCTGTTAGAACCAAAGGGGTCGCAAATGCTTCATGAACTCGGCGAAATACATTATTAAAAGGGATTAACGCCAGAAAAGTGGCGCAGAAACTTTATTGAATTCCCCCCAGTATGTTATTTGCTTCCTACTATAATTACATTCTGTAACAATTGACCCACCGGTAGTAGACTATGTTTATTGTTGCTAAAACCAATAAAAATCATTGAAACTGAGAAAAGGAGAGCTGCTAGCAAGTATAAAATGCAAGAAATAAATGCCATCTGTTCTCAACAGGAAAAGCTCCAATACCCCAACACTTTCGTAGTGACAGAACTCATCTACGCTTTTGCTGCCTCTACAAACCTTTTGGCCCATGAATACGATGGCCAATAAGAATGTGAGTGAGGCAGAAGGGGTTTGGCAAGCTTCTTCACTCAAAGGATATGCCAAGCTTTTTCAATCAGAACCTCTTGTATTTGGCCATGGAAGATGTGAATTCGAGCTGCTGCAGGTATACAAAGACAACTCTATGCAAGGTTCAAAGTGCTTTCCCATTCAGGAGCACTATGTCAACCACTGACCTATAGAGAGGCATGCACTGCAAAGTGAGAGAGCAGAGCCTAACAGAGCTCTGATTGGAGCATGCCGTATGCTTGCCCTGAGTTCAGAGGCCTCTGAAGCCCTTAGGAGTTAAGGAGAAAAAAAAAAAAGTGCTGTACCAACAAATGGCAATGTTATTCACATGCAAACATGACTCACAAATAAAAAAGCAATAAACTTTATGAAAACTTACTTTACTTTTAAGCTTTTGGGCATCATAACGAATTTGTGAAAATTCACGGAGTCCAAAGGAGCCTCCAACAACCAAGAGCTAAAGAACAAAAACAAACACACATCAGAACCAGGACTGTGGCTTTATAGTAAATCATAATAAAATTGTCCTCAGAGAGCTGATTGGAGGGAAGGGACACACACCCCTTCACTCAGCACACAGGAACAGAGCTGAGGCTGTCAATCTGCTGGAGGTCCCTCCCCGTCACCATTTTTCTCTTGGTGTCAGGAAAACTTGTCAGAAGTGATTCAGGCTGATAGCAGAGGAACAAAGCAGCAGATAGAAATTACACTTAGTGCTTTTAATTGAGACAAGTACACACTATAGAGCAGCCTTTCTCAACCTTTTCAGCACAGAGCAACCCTTGAAAGAACTTTCTGGTCTCAGGCAACCCCTGCTAAAAGTTCCTATATCTACAACTCATGATACATTAGTGTGATGGTCAGTGAGAAGAATGCTCCTTACACTAGTGGTCAGAAGAATTCCCCCCCTTACAGATAGCTAAAAAGATCAATGGTGTTAGTGGGAACTTATCTGAGATGCAGAAATTGCTTATTGATCAAGGAACCCCTAGAAACCTCTGGAGGAACCCTAGGATTCCATGGAACCCTGGTTGAGAAACCCTGCTATAGAGGCATATGCTTTGTTCATTTTTCATGTCTGAGGTTTACAACCACTTTAAAGACACGCAAGAAGCATATGTGTGCAATTGTTCTTTTCATTTATTTATTATTAGTTATTAGTTATTAGTATAGGTGTTTACCTTTGTTCAACTGATTAGCATTGGTAATAATGGTTAGTGATAATTGCACTTCAATGTGTGCCCACTATCATTAAAGTGGAATTAAAAAGTTAACCTTGAGAAAAAAAAGCTACTATCATCTAAACTAGGTAAAGCTAGGACTGATCTCAAAAGCAAAAAAGTAAAATATTGCTGTATACAAGTCCTTAGATGTGATGGCTGCATTTGTCTGCTTTTTTTAGGCTTAGAACATTTTCACAAGTACAGAAAATACCTGTTGATCTTGGCAAAATTGCATTGTCCTTGTCGCTTCCTGTGAGCTGAACTGGGAGCATAAACAATGTTATCTTCCTTCTGTTAACTACTAATCCCCTCATCCCCCCATATAAAGGGAGATGCACAAAAGGCAGACATGTTCAAGTCCAGTCTGAATGACAGCAATGGGTAAGCTGCAATATATAAAATTTTTGTTTTTGGCTTTAGATACACTTTCATTAAATTTTAGTCTGACATCTAGCGCGTTTCACCCAATCAAGGCTTAATCATAGAGATCTCTACAATTAAGAGTCGATTGGGTAAAACCAGAGGTGGCGGTCCTAGGGTGGGACTGCCATTGCCTAGTGAATATTTCAAACAATAAAAATTGACTTTTATTATATATCTGGTGTACAGCTGCTTTCCTCTTTGTTTATGTGTCGCTTGAAGTTCATTTTACATAGCAAATCCAGCCAATACCGTGTTTCCCCGAAAGTAAGACAGTGTCTTACTTTCTTTTTATCCCTAAAAGCCCC
Source organism: Lithobates clamitans (assembly GCA_037952925.1). Lineage (NCBI taxonomy): Eukaryota > Metazoa > Chordata > Amphibia > Anura > Ranidae > Lithobates > Lithobates clamitans. The sequence goes on from JBBGZY010000545.1 coordinate 2,263,478, forward strand.
ACTATGTCTTACTTTCGGGGTATGTCTTATATTGGGAAAAAAAAAATTTTTTTATTCTTTATTGCAATATGTTTTTTTTTTTTTTTTTTTTTTTTAATCAGCCCTGTTGGGGGGCTTTGGTGAGATATCAGGGGTCTTAACAGACCTCTGATATCTCCCCCTTGAGACAGAGAAAGAGACAGAGGATAGAGATTCCCCAGTCCCTTTCTCTGCAGCGTCAGCTGCACTGAGAATGAAAGGAGAGAAGACAGCGGCTTCTCTCCATTCATAAACTGACACATCGTAATCACAAGAGATTACAATGTTTCAGTTATGTGAATGGACAGAGTCAGCTGACTCTGTCTATTCACAAGGGAAGGAGGGGGAGGACGGAGGAACGGAGGGAGAGAACGGAGGGGACAGAGAAGGAGGGGAGAACGGAGGGGACAGCTGGGAGGCACAGAGGAGGAAAGCGGAACGGAGGGGGAGAACGGAGGGGGACAGAGAAGGAGGGGGGAACGGAGGGGACAGCGGGGAGGCACAGAGGAGGAAAGCGGAACGGAGGGGGAGAACGGAGGGGACAGAGAAGGAGGGGGGAACGGAGGGGACAGCGGGGAGGCACAGAGGAGGAAAGCGGAACGGAGGGGGAGAACGGAGGGGGACAGAGAAGGAGGGGTACCGCACTTCACTGCAGGCAAATCCCCCCGTGTTTCCCCGAAAGTAAGACATATGTCTTACTTTCGGGGTATGGCTTATATTAGCTGACCCCTCTGAAACTCCCGATACGTCTTACAATCGGGGGTGTCTTACTATCGGGGAAACACGGTAGTTAGTGAATTGTTAATGCTAATTAGAAACCATGTAACCTTTGCTAAAAATCTGAATGTGTACGAATTGTAACTTAGTGCTCTGCAATCCACTGTAGCCAGATTTCACAGAGCCTCTCACGTTTCTTGTGGATGTTCCTGCTTCCAGAAGCCTTCGCAATGTAACTGCATCTCAATCTGCTCGATGTTTTACCAATCAGATTACTAGCTGTGATAACATCTTAGTTTGGAACACACAGATAGCAAAGAGTAAGCCTGTCTAGGAATATATTAAAACAGGTTATCAAAAGGAGTTACCAGATATAGAACAACGTGCAGAGGCCTGGATTAAAAACTCAAGTCCTGACCAGTTGTGTAGTGCTCCCCATAAACATCTGAATGGTTTCATTTTCATTTTGCCTAGAGTGCAACTTTTACAATAATCATTTACAATTCAGCAGTATGCGATTAAGCTGCTACTAAATATTTGTCACGTTTGGCATTTACTTTAGCCTGTTCCACTTTACAAAGTAAAGTTTCTGTTGAAATCCTGAACTGATGAGAAATCTCTGGCTAAGAACATCAGCTACACCCTGAAGGAAAGACTAGGCAGATACATCTGTCTAATATATCCCCAAACCACCTGTTTAATCATGTAACAGTGCCCTGAAAAAAAAAAACATGGAAGAACGAGCAACAGCATTAATTAGGCATCTGTCTACCGCACTGGAATCTACAAGGTCATGAGAAGACTCAGGGGACCTGTATATTAAAAAAATAGTTTATGGAAATAGTAGCGAACATTCAATATTCATTTGATGCTGGGCCAGGATTTAAGATGTCGTTACGCTAAAGTTAAGAGGCGACATGCCACTTCTCAGTTTACAGAGCAGCCATGCCGTAGGGGAATGTCTTACCAAAACTAATAAGTCAACCTTTTGCAGATTGCTTCAGATATACAGTGCCTTGAAAAGTATTCATACCCCTTGAAATTTTCCACATTTTCTCAGGTTACAACCAAAAACGTAAATGTATTTTACTGGGATTTTAGTGGAAGATCTTTTGATTAGGTGGTGATCATTTAACCAGGCCCAGGATCTCAGGGCAATGAGCTTCTTGAAGTTTAAAATTCTGCTTCTTACTGAGCACCCACCTCCCAAATTACCAATCTAAAAGCTAAAGGTTTTAAATGAAAATATTTACCTCAAACCCCAGCTTCCAGGTGCTGGCAACCTTACTACCCCTCTGCATTGCATCCTAGGAAAGCAGAGTACTGAAAATCCCACAAGAAATGCACTCCTGCACAGGGCTATATAAGCAGATGCAACATTAACATTCCTATGAGTACTGTTATATCTTCATGGACCTACTTTGGTCACTAGTTTTCCGATCTCTAGAAGCACATGGCCAGAGAAAGGATTTCCAAGAGAATATGTAAATGCTCCTATGACATTGGTTCCTGACTTGCCGAACCAGCAAGGTGTTGCTCTGTCACGGTTCCCTTTTTGGGAGCAGGGTAATGCCATAGGACCAGGTGAGTGGTCTATCTTGAACCAGTAGTAAGATTAAGAAAAAATGGTAACGCAGTTATAGAGCCATCAGATAACACAGTTAGAGCCCTTTCACACTGAAAGCCCTGGAGCATCAGCGGTAAAGCACTGGCAGGACAGTAAAAAAAGTCCTGCCAGCAGCATCTTCGGAGCGGTGAAGGAGCGGAGTGTATACCGCTCCTTCACCGCTCCTGCCCATTGAAATCAATGGGACGGCACGGCTATACCGCCGGCAAAGCGCCTCTGCAGAGGCGCTTTGCGGTGGTTTTAACCCTTTCTCGGCCGCTAGCAGGGGGGTAAAACTGCCCCGCTTGCGGCCGCATACCGACGTAAAGCGCCGCTCACAATTGCGGCGCTTTACCGCCGCCCCTGCCCCAGTGTGAAAGGACCCTAACACATGTAGGCACCTGAATTTGAAATCCCCTGCATAGCAGCACTCAGACTGGAAAAAGGAGATACAGAGCTTTTGGCCTCTGCTGGAATTTCAAAACGTGTTACCAAGTTGGGACGTTGAGTAAGATCCACATAAAAACAGAGTGCAATGATTTGCAAATCTCATTAAACCATATTGTATTCACAATAGAAAACAGGAAACACCAAATGTTTAACCACTTCAATACCAGGCACTTAGACACCTTCCCGCCCAGCCCAATTTTCAGCTTTCAGCGCTGTCGCAATTTGAATGACAATTGCGCGGTCATACAACACTGTACCCAAACAAATTTTTTATCATTTTGTTCCCACAAATAGAGCTTTCTTTTGGTGGTATTTGATCACCCTTGCGGTTTTTATTTTTTGCGCAACAAATAAAAAAAGACCGAAAATTTTGAAAAAAAACAAGTTTTTCTTTGTTTCTGTTAAAACTTTTTGTAAATAAGTACGTTTTTTTCTTCAATGACGGGCACTGATATGGCTGCACTGACGGGCACTGATATGGCGGCACTGATGGGCACCGATGAGGTGGCACCGATGAGGTGGCACTGACGGGCACTGATGATGGGCACTGATAGGCGGCACTGATGGGCACTGATAGGTGGCACTGATGGGCACTGATAGGTGGCACTGGTATGCGGCACTGATGGGCACTCATAGGTGGCACGGATGGGCACTAATAGGTGGCACTGGTGGGCACTCATAGGTGGCATTGATGGGCACTTGTAGGTGGCATTGATGGTTACTTATGGGTGGCACTGATAGTTGGCACAGATGGGCACGGATGGGCACTGATAGATGGGCACTGATGGGCATGGATGGGCACTGACAGGTGGCATGAATGGACACTGATGGGTGGCACTGGTGGCATTACTTGTTTGCAGTGATGCCCCTAAGGGTGGCATTGCTGGGCATCACTGCAACATAATTGTGCCAATCAGTGCCCATTTGTGGGCACTGATTGGCACAGATTTGGCATACTGGGCACATGTGGATGGCCATGGGGTACATACCTGGCCATCCACATGTTGCCCCTTCCCTGGTGGTCCTAGTGGTGATCCCTGGTGGTCCAGTGTGGTGATCTGCGGGGGGGCTGCGCTGATAAACAATCAGCGCAGACCCCCCCTGCCAGGAGAGCCGCCGATCGGCTCTCCTCTACTTGCGTCTGTCAGACGCGAGTGAGGAAGAGCCGATCAACGGCTCTTCCTGTTGACAGCGTGATCAGCCGTGATTGGACACGGCTGATCACGTGGTAAAGAGCCTCCGCCGGAGGCTTTTTACCAAGATCAGTGTAGCGGTGTGTCAGACTGACACACCGCTCCACCGATCGCCGCGATGCGCGCCCCCGGGGGCGCGCTGCGGCATGTTATCCTGAAGGACGTCATATGACGCCCAGTCAGGATAACACAACCACTTCCCGGACGTCAATCCGCCATAGGGCGGGCGGGAAGTGGTTAAATAACCAAAAAGAAGGCGCCAACCTATAATTACTTAACATATAACTGCTGCCCCTTTAAGTGTGAATCACACTGTTAATGATTTCCTAAAACAGTAAAGTAAGGCGCTGGTATATTTTCATTAAAAAATATACACCTAGAAATCATGAATCCTTCCCAATATCTTACAAAATTTAGTTTCTATAATCCACTTCTGTTTGTGAAAAAAAATGTTTTGCAATGTGCAGTGCTCAAAAAACTGTATATACAACATAGTTAATGTACCTAAAATAATTACAAAAATGTGTGATGTATCAATAGATTCTACCTAGATTTATAAACAAAGTACACACATATAAAATGCTGTGATCATCACACAAAAAAAATTCCAAAAAATTTGAAAAATCAAAAAATGAAAAGCAACATATACAGTGCCCTGAAAAAGTATTCATACCGCTTGAAATTTTTTACATTTTGTCATGTTACAACTGAAAACGTAAATGTATTTTATGTGTTATACTCTAAGCCTGGGTTCACATATGTGCGGTGCGAATTGAAGCTCAGGTTTCACTGGGGAGATAAAAATCTCCTGTTCAAAGGCTCATCTGCGTTTTAGCTCCGGATCAGTGAGCAGGGAGAGGGGGGGGAGGTGTAGTGAGGAGAAGGAGAAAATCCATGTTCAGAACGCAATGCATCTGCGAAGCAGATGCGTTCCCATAGAAGATAAGGGGCTCATAATTCGCACCGCAATGCCCAGGAAACGCACACGTTTTTTGCGCAATGCGCACTGCGAATGCAACGCACACATGTGAACCAGATGCATTCATATGAATGTATTTTAAAATGTCCTGCGAATTAGATGCAGTGTAAGCCGCATCTAATTCGCATAGGTGTGAACGGGGGCTAAATCTCCCAACTAGTGGAACCAATTGCCATCAGAAGTCTTCTAATTAGTAAATAGAGTCCAGTTGTGTATATAAACTGAGACTAAATTACATACAGGTGGACTCTATTTACTAATTAGATGTATAGTTGGGGAGATGTTTAAATCAGGGTTAGGTTAGGATAAGGGTTAGGTTATAAAAAAAAATCCCAAGCTTTGAACATCTCACGGAGCACTGTTCAATCCATCATCCGAAAATGTAAAGAGTATGGCACAACTGCAAACCTACCATGGATGTTCACTTAAACTAGAAATGAATGTGAGAGTGAGATTACTGCGCTTACCAAAATATTTTACAATGGAGAGAAGCCAACACAAAAATCGTCAAAATTTGAAGCAAAAACACAAAACAAAAAGTGTAGCGCTAAAATGACAACATAACAAATCATGTGCAAATATATCATAAAGTGCATACATATCATACAACAGTAATAAATGTTTAAGTGCTGAGTGCAAAAAGGTACAAATTCCACTGGACGGAACCAGATGAAATAGGACCATAGGGAAGTGAAAAAAGTTCAAATGCAGGTGAATTGATGACAAAGTATGCTGGAACAGTCCACACTGAAAGATAGAAAGCCTGGTCTTTTCAGGGCATCCCTGGGGGGGGGGGGTGTAAGGGTGATCACAGAGGGGGGGTTTGCCGAGAATTCCAAGCAATAACCTTCTCGCAGGATCTGGCAGATGTAAGTGCTATCTGATATCTTTTCCCACTGAGGGACAAAGTGGGACAGCCGACCCCCCACCCTGACCTTGGCGTCACTTAGTTTCTTTGGCGCCAACCTTGGGGGAGGAAAACAAATAGTTATTCTGCCTTACCCCGACCATAGCCCCACCTTCTGTTGGGCTCTTCTTTGGCTCTATGCTGCGGTTGCTCCGGGAGACCACGAAACATTTTCTTAAATTTTTCCTTTTTGGGTTTTACTGGGAATTATTTAACCTTTTCTGAGGACCTAGACAGAACGTCATCCAGGCCCTGACCAAACAGCAATAAAAGGGAAGTCCGCATAGTTTACCCTTTGGTGTAACATCTCCTTCACAGGCCTTAATCCAGATAGCTCTTCTAGCTTAGTTGATTAATGCAGCTGTTTTAGCTGAGGCTCTTGCAGACACAACTGCGGCATCTGCAAGGTAAGCGACAGCTTTTCCTATCACCGATAGGGAGTCAAGGATGTCATCCAATTCAGATTCCTGTGACAGGTGTTTGGTCAGTTTCTCCACCCAGAAATCTGCATTCCTGGCTACACAGGCTGCCGCTAAGGCTGGACCCACGGCTGATGTATTTGCATCCCAAGCCTTTCTAAGAAGGGGCTCCCATCTACAGTCCATCAGATCCTTAATACTGCCTTGCATCCTAAAAGGAGAGGTCAGACTGCTTGGCGACTTGAGAGAGCGGCATCCAGTCTTGGGAGTTTAAAGAATGTCTCTTCATCACCCTCTTTAAAGGGAAATCTCCTTTTCCAAGTTTTTTTGTCTGAGAATTCTCCTTTCAGGTTCCCTCCATTCCTGTAGAATCAGATCCTTTAGGGCAGAGGTGTCAAAGTGGCGGCCCTCCAGCTACTGCGGAACCACAAGTCCCGTCAGCCTCGCAATGCCTCATGGGACTTGTAGTTTTTCAACAGCTGGAGGGCCGCCAGCTTGAGACCCTTGCTTTAGGGATTGATGGAGTGGGAACACCCTGGATTGAGCCTTGCTCAGCCCCCTATAAACCTTGTCCTGTGCAGAGGTCACTCTAGGGGTCTCTGGAATCTCCTCTGTGGCATATATCACCTGTAGGAGTCCATCCAGATTCTCAAGGGTGAAGAGGTGTCTCCTTAACCTTACATCCTCCTGTGTTTTGCTTAGCTGGTCTGGGTCCACCTCCCCATCTGAGCTGTGGTCTGACTTGACCTGGCTTTTCATTTCCCCCCCATTCTCCTCTTCCTGAGCTAGAGGTAGTGACTGTGAGGGTGGGAGGAGATCACTGGGACCCCCTCCGGAGAGACTCTCCTGGGAGGATGGGCCTTCTCTAGGGGCAAGTTCTTCTGAGTCAGGGCCTTGGGTTGATGACTGCCCGGCAGCTTCACGGAAAGATTTGACTGTTGCCAGCATTTCCGTCTGCATAGATGAAAGGAACTTCTTCATCAAGGTAGAGGCCTCTTTCCCTGCTAATTTATTGATACACTTATAGCAAAAGGGCTTGGAATGGGACTTTGGGAGCTTATCCTTATAGTACGCACATTTCTTTGAGAAGCTATGCCCTGTTTTAAACAGGTGGCTGTTTATCTGGGGCCTCCTGGGTTCTGCTGAGAGATTCTGTAAGACAGGAGATAGAGCATACATGTAATTTTACTCTGTCTTCCCCCTAACTGTGGGCTTGTACTGGGAAGGGGGGAAAGGATAAGGTGATTGGTGAAGCCCAGACTCTTCTGGCCAGCCCAGGAATTCTCAGACCCCTTAGAAGAAAGGACCTCTCACCCCCTTCCCCCTCCTCCCTTTCCAAGAGGGGTTTCTACTCACCAGGCCCCAACCTGGATCTGTGCGCAGTTATAATCGCCATATCTCTCTTTCCTGTTGCATGAGGAGGTTGGCTGGGTCTTGGGCTTCCGGTACTGCTTGTTGGGCTAGTACAGCGAGCCGACTGCTGTCCGTCGAATTGCTCTGTCTCTCTGCACCGCTCTCCACACTGTTCTCCCAGCATTTCTAACACTTCTGCGTCGCGCTGTTCCTCCGGCGCCACCCTCTTCCTGTGATGCAGCCCTGTACCAGAGTGAGGCTTGGAGTGCAGCACTTCCTTGATGATTCCAGGAAATGAAAAGAGCAGGCGCCGGCAGTGTTTTATGCACATGCAGCGATGGTGCACACCCCCCTGCAGCCATAGCTCTCTCAAAACTCCAGTAACTGGTCTACTTGTTTCCCCAGACGTTCATAGGGTGTTGTTAAAAGAAGACTTTTTTGGAATTGGGGTTGTACTTTGCCAGCTTTTTGTCGCCCTGTCCCAACTTTTTTGAGAGGTGTTGCTGTAATAATTTCTTTTCTTAAAATAGTACATCTTCTGAGTTTAAACATAGGTTTTCTTTTTGTTAATAAAAAAATGGTTTTATGAGATTTTCAAATCATAGCATCCTGTTTTTATGTAGATTTTACACATTGACCCAACTTTTTTGAAATTGGGGATGTATGACAAAGTTAAATAAAAATTATTTTTAGTTAAATGTTATAAAAAATACCTGGAAAAAGTACTCAACAAAATGCACAAATATTAGGACTAGCCGGAAAAGGCTTTTCCAGGCTAAATTTTACCCTTGCCAGGGGGATCTTCCCTATACAAACATTTGCTCTTAATCTCACACCAAGTACATCTATTCAGCAAAAAGTTTAACGCTGCATCTGAATGGTTGATCAAATAAGCACTTGGTTTATTCATCAAACATCGCAAATTCGGCTCCATATGCAGTATCATGTAACAACCAATAACAGTTCACTTTGCTGATGTCCCACCAACTTAGGAAGAATTTTGACTGACTGCGTAGGGTACTGCATTTTACTTTAGTGCCGATTTCCAGCAGTTGCAGGTTTTGAATGTTTGTTCCCAGGAAAGTTCTTGTTTTTAATTTTGCAACATAAAGGCCTTGCTTTTCTGCATGCTGGGTTCAGTTCTCATGATTTGCATTTTTATTTTTGTAGTTATTCTTTAGAAGACCAGTGTTCTAAATACAATGTATACAGTATCTCACAAAAGTGAGTACACCCCTCACATTTTTGTAAATATTTAACAAAATAACTCATATCTCCCTCTTCCTACCCCTACAGCTTTGGAGGCCTAGATAGTCCTCAGGACTAGAATCTACAGAGCTTTACCAGGATAGACCAGTAACTACGTTACCACTATAGCAGGGCTCCAGGGGGAGATTTTGTTTTTACATATTGTATACCTCTCTTTTAAAATAGTTCAATTTGTGGTTTTATTGCACCAACCTGAAAGAAAGGCTCTGTGGAAGCTAGGGTAGTCATTTTCTATGCGAGCGGATACTTGGTCTCTTTATCAGTGTTTACCTTTGTGTGTCCCCACATTCTGGCACATGAGCCAATTACGGCCTCCTTGGGGGGGGTCCTGTGGAGCTGTGGGGGTTGTGCTGTGACTCCGGTGTCTGATGCAAATATATCAAAGCTTTTGAAAAAGCGATGTATGGTCACGAAACATGTTGAGCGGGACATATTAGCAGGAAGATATTTATTTGTACAAGTGGTATCCCCAGCCTTGAGGATCTTTTACAAACAAAGATACTTATATCGGTATGATTGTACTATATGATATCATATCCTCGAGGGGAGCCACATATTTTAGAGGTTTTTTTTGTCTATTGTCTATTTATTTTGTATCATGTCAAAATTATGTGTAGATTAATAAATTACTAAATTTTATACGTTTAAAGTCCATTATTCTCTAGCCAATCTTCACGTACTTTAGGATGTGGCACTCAAATTATGGTTACGCCCAACTACCACCAAGGGCAGTCCATTCATTTATTTCAATTGTCTTTTAACTACCCCATTTAAATATCAGCTGTAAAAGTTACAGCAGGTTATTTCTGGATCATACATACCGAAAGGATAGAGGCCAGTTGCCTTATCTCATAACCAAGTTTCACAGGTCAAAAAACATTAATGCATGGCATAATAACTAAGCCACAAGTCACCTGGATGCACTGCTCTGTAAAGCAGCAGCATTCCTAGTGATTGTTATCAATACTACAACATGCACTAGGAATTTCAGTGTCTGAACTGAATCCCACTGCTTCCTCCTGTCTGAGAGCAGTGACCTTTGAAATAAGTCTCCTTTGTAGGAACAAACTGTCAATAATACACTTTTAGCAGTTCGGGTAAGCACTGGGCGGTGGTCAGTTAGAAAAGAATTCCTGCACAGCATAACAAATTGGAATACAACACCCTGAGGCTTAGAAACGAGGCGAAAACGCCCTAAAATTTAAGAGGGATGAAAGAGAGCTGAAAGGGATTGCAGCTTTTACCACTTTATCGGGAAGCCTACCCCACCTCCACCTAAAAAACTGAACTATTACCTTCACCATCAACTCCCCCTCCCCCCCATAGTTATTACACTTGCTTCACTTGCCACTACCATTTAGATTGTAAGTTCTCATGAGCAGGGCCCTTCTAACCCCCTTGTGTAGCATTGTAGTGTACAGTACCTTGAAAAAGCATTCACACCCCTTGAAATTTTCCACATTTTGTCATGTTACAGCCAAAAACGTAAATGTATTTTATTGGGATTTTATGTGATAGACCAACACAAAGTGGCACACAATTGTGAAGTGGAAGGAAAATGATAAATGGTTTTCAACATTTTTTACAAATGTATATGTGAAAAGTGTGGCGTGCATTTCTATTCAGCCCCCTTTACTCCGATACCCCTAACTAAAATCTAGTGGAACCAATTGCCTCCAGAAGCCACCTAATTAGTAAATACACGTCAAAAATTTCAAGGGGTATGAATACTTTAACCACTTGCCGACCGCCTCACGCCTATATACGTGAGCAGAGCGGCACGGGCAGGCAAAATCACGTACCTAGTACGTGATTGCCTTCCCGCGGGTGGGGGGTCCGATCGGACCCCCCCCCCCTGGTGCCAGCTGCGGTCGGCATTTGGCTGGGAGCATTGAGAGACGAGGGGGAGGCCATCTGATCGTGGCCCCCCCCTCGCGATCGCTCCCAGCCAATGAGAAACATCCCCTGCCTCTGTATAGTACACAGAGGCAGAGGATGTGATGTCATCTCTCCTCGGCTCGGCAGTTTCTGTTCCAGCGCCGAGGAGAGAAGACATGTAAGTAAGTGCACAACACAAACACACACAGTAGAACATGCCAGGCACACTAAACACCCCCAATCCCCCCCCCAATCACCCCCCCCCCCTGTCACAACCTACACCAAGCAGGCTTTTATTTTTTTTTATTTTTTTTTCCTGATTACTGCATAGTGTCAGTTTGTGACAGTTAGCAGTGGTAGGACAGTTAGTATTAGCCCCCTGTAGGTCTAGGGTACCCCCTAACCCCCCCTAATAAAGTTTTAACCCCTTGATCACCCCCCCTCACCAGTGTCGCTAAGCGATCATTTTTCTGATCGCTCTATTAGTGTCGCTAGTGACGGTAGTTAGGGAGGTAAATATTTAGGTTTGCCGTCAGCGTTTTATAGCGTCGGGGACCCCCATATACTATCTAATAAATGTTTTAACCCCTTGATTGCCCCCTAGTTAACCCTTTCACCACTGATCACCGTATAACTGTTACGGGTGACGCTGGTTGGTTTGTTTATTTTTTATAGTGTCAGGGCACCCGCCGTTTATTACCGAATAAAGGTTTAGCCCCCTGATCGCCCGGCGGTGATATGCGTCGCCCCAGGCAGCGTCAGATTAGCGCCAGTACCGCTAACACCCACGCACGCAGCATGCGCCTCCCTTAGTGGTATAGTATCTGAACGGATCAATATCTGATCCGATCAGATCTATACTGGCGTCCCCAGCAGTTTAGAGTTCCCAAAAACGCAGTGTTAGCGGGATCAGCCCAGATACCTGCTAGCACCTGCGTTTTGCCCCTCCGCCCAGCCTAGCCCAGCCCACCCAAGTGCAGTATCGATCACTGTCACTTACAAAACACTAAACGCATAACTGCAGCGTTCGCAGAGTCAGGCCTGATCCCTGCGATCGCTAACAGTTTTTTTGGTAGCGTTTTGGTGAACTGGCAAGCACCAGCCCCAGGCAGCGTCAGGTTAGCGCCAGTACCGCTAACACCCACGCACGCACCGTACACCTCCCTTAGTGTTATAGTATCTGAACAGATCAATATCTGATCCGATCAGATCTATACTAGCGTCCCCAGCAGTTTAGGGTTCCCAAAAACGCAGTGTTAGTGGGATCAGCCCAGATACCTGCTAGCACCTGCGTTTTGCCCCTCCGCCCGGCCCAGCCCAGCCCACCCAAGTGCAGTATCGATCGATCACTGTCACTTACAAAACACTAAACGCATAACTGCAGCGTTCGCAGAGTCAGGCCTGATCCCTGTGATCACTAAAAGTTTTTTTGGTAGCGTTTTGGTGAACTGGCAAGCGCCAGCGGCCTAGTACACCCTGGTCGTAATCAAACCAGCACTGCAGTAACACTTGGTGACGTGGCGAGTCCCATAAGTGCAGTTCAAGCTGGTGAGGTGGCAAGCACAAGTAGTGTCCCGCTGCCACCAAAAAGACAAAACACAGGCCCGTCGTGCCCATAGTGCCCTTCCTGCTGCATTCGCCAATCCTAATTGGGAACCCACCGCTTCTGTAGCGCCCGTACTTACCCCCCATTCACATCCCCAACCAAATGCAGTCGGCTGCATGAGAGGCATTTTTATGTCCTTCCGAGTACCCCTACCCAACGAACCCCCCAAAATAGATGTCGTGTCTGCAGCAAGCGTGGATATAGGCGTGACACCCGCTATTATTGTCCCTCCTGTCCTGACAATCCTGGTCTTTGCATTGATGAATGTTTTGAACGCTACCATTCACTAGTTGAGTATTTGCGTAGGGTACAGCATTCCACAGACTAGGCACAATTTCACAGGGTCTCCCAAGATGCCATCGCATTTTGAGAGACCCGAACCTGGAACCGGGTACAGTTATAAAAGTTACAAGTTTGCAAAAAAACCACAAACAAAAATAAAAAAAATAGTTGTTGTTTTATTGTTCTCTCTCTCTCTCTATTGTTCTGCTCTTTTTTACTGTATTCTATTCTGCAATGTTTTATTGTTATTATGTTTTATCATGTTTGCTTTTCAGGTATGCAATTTTTTAACTTTAGCGTTTACTGTGCTTTATTGTTAACCATTTTTTTGTCTTCAGGTACGCCATTCACGACTTTGAGTGGTTATACCAGAATGTTGCCTGCAGGTTTAGGTATCATCTTGGTATCATTCTTTTCAGCCAGCGGTCGGCTTTCATGTAAAAGCAATCCTAGCGGCTAATTAGCCTCTAGACTGCTTTTACAGTGGGAGGGAATGCCCCCCCCCCTCACCGTCTTCCGTGTTTTTCTCTGACTCTCCGGTCTCAACAGGGAACCTGAGAAAGCAGCCGGTGATTCAGCCAGCTGACCATAGAGCTGATCAGAGACCAGAGTGGCTCCAAACATCTCTATGGCCTAAGAAACCGGAAGCTACGAGCATTTTATGACTTAGATTTCGCCAGATGTAAACAGCGCCATTGGGAAATTGGGGAAGCATTTTATCACACCGATCTTGGTGTGGTCAGATGCTTTGAGGGCAGAGGAGAGATCTAGGGTCTAATAGACCCCAATTTTTTCAAAAAAGAGTACCTGTCACTACCTATTGCTATCATAGGGGATATTTACATTCCCTGAGATAACAATAAAAATGATTTAAAAAAAAAAATATGAAAGGAACAGTTTAAAAATAAGATAAAAAAGCAAAAAAATAATAAAGAAAAAAAAAAAATAAAAAAAAAAAGCACTCCTGTCCCCCCTGCTCTCGCGCTAAGGCGAACGTAAGCGTCGGTCTGGCGTCAAATGTAAACAGCAATTGCACCATGCATGTGAGGTATCACCGCGAAGGCCAGATCGAGGGCAGTATTTTTAGCAGTAGACCTCCTCTGTAAATCTAAAGTGGTAACCTGTAAAGGCTTTTAAAGGCTTTTAAAAATGTATTAATTTTGTTGCCACTGCACGTTTGTGCGCAATTTTAAAGCATGTCATGTTTGGTATCCATGTACTCGGCTTAAGATCATCTTTTTTATTCCATCAAACATTTGGGCAATATAGTGTGTTTTAGTGCATTAAAATTTTAAAAAAAGTGTGTTTTTTCCACAAAAAATGCGTTTGAAAAATCGCTGCGCAAATACCGTGTGAAAAAAAAATGAAACACTCACCATTTTAATCTGTAGGGCATTTGCTTTAAAAAAATATATAATGTTTGGGGGTTCAAAGTAATTTTCTTGCAAAAAAAAATAATTTTTTCACGTAATCAAAAAGTGTCAGAAAGGGCTTTGTCTTCAAGTGGTTAGAAGGGTGGGTGATGTGTGACATAAGCTTCTAAATGTTGTGCATAAAATGCCAGGACAGTTCAAAACCCCCCCAAATGACCCCATTTTGGAAAGTAGACACCCCAAGCTATTTGCTGAGAGTCATGTCGAGTCCATGGAATATTTTATATTGTGACACAAGTTGCGGGAAAGAGACACATTTTTTTTTTTTTTTTTTTTTGCACAAAGTTGTCACTAAATGATATATTGCTCAAACATGCCATGGGGATATGTGAAATTACACCCCAAAATACATTCTGCTGCTTCTCCTGAGTATGGGGATACCACATGTGTGGGACTTTTTGGGAGCCTAGCCGCGCACGGGACCCCGAAAACCAATCACCGCCTTCAGGCTTTCTAAGGGCGTAAATTTTTGATTTCACTCTTCACTGCCTATCACAGTTTCGGAGGCCATGGAATGCCCAGGTGGCACAAAACCTCCCCCAAATGACCCCATTTTGGAAAGTAGACACCCCAAGCTATTTGCTGAGAGGTATTGTGAGTATTTTGCAGACCTCACTTTTTGTCACAAAGTTTTGAAAATTGAAAAAAGAAAAAAAAAATTTTTTTTTTTGGTCTTTCTTCATTTTCAAAAACAAATGAGAGCTGCAAAATACTCACCATGCCTCTCAGCAAATAGCTTGGGGTGTCTACTTTCCAAAATGGGGTCATTTGGGGGTGTTTTGTGCCATCTTGGCATTTTATGGCCTTCAAAACTGTGATAGGTAGTGAGGCGTGAAATCAAAAATTTATGCCCTTAGAAATCCTGAAGGCGGTGCTTGGTTTTCGGGGCCCCGTACGCGGCTAGGCTCCCAAAAAGTCCCACACATGTGGTATCCCCGTACTCAGGAGAAGCAGCTGAATGTATTTTGGGGTGCAATTCCACATATGCCCATGGCCTGTGTGAGCAATATATCATTTAGTGACAACTTTTTGTAAATTTTATTTTTTTTTTTTTGTCATTATTCAATCACTTGGGACAAAAAAAAAAAATATTCAATGGGTTCAACATGCCTCTCAGCAATTTCCTTGGGGTGTCTACTTTCCAAAATGGGGTCATTTGGGGGGGGTTTGTACTGCCCTGCCATTTTAGCACCTCAAGAAATGACATAGGCAGTCATAAACTAAAAGCTGTGTAAATTACAGAAAATGTACCCTAGTTTGTAGACGCTATAACTTTTGCGCAAACCAATAAATATACGCTTATTGACATTTTTTTTACCAAAGACATGTGGCCGAATACATTTTGGCCTAAATGTATGACTAAAATTTAGTTTATTGGATTTTTTTTATAACAAAAAGTAGAAAATATCATTTTTTTTCAAAATTTTCGGTCTTTTTCCGTTTATAGCGCAAAAAATAAAAACGGCAGAGGTGATCAAATACCATCAAAAGAAAGCTCTATTTGTGGGAAGAAAAGGACGCAAATTTCGTTTGGGTACAGCATTGCATGACCGCGCAATTAGCAGTTAAAGCGACGCAGTGCCGAATTGTAAAAAGTGCTCTGGTCAGGAAGGGGGTAAATCCTTCCGGGGCTGAAGTGGTTAAGGCACTGTAACTGTGCTCTTTTTTTACATTCTACTGTGTAAAGTGTTGGCGCTATATAAATCCTTTATAATAATAATTTTTTTTTTTTTTTGCTAAAGTATGGTGTATTATAAGCAATTGCCATTTTTTAACAATCACCTTTTGTATCCTTTGTTGCATCTCAGTGATGCTGATCCCCTGGAGCCTCTTTGCAGCCACATCCTGTCTACATGCACTGCATTTCTCAGGGTAGATTTCCTGACGGTAAAAATACTGGACCATGCCTGTGTAATGTGTATTGAAATATATTGGGGTACATGGTGGAGTGTCCTCTCCATACACTGTGCCTTTTGCATTATACTTCAAAAGAGAAGTATTGGCTTGTAAAAAAAAAAAATCAACAAAAAACATTTATACTCGCCTAGATGAATGCAGCATTGGTTCAATCCTGCATCTTTTTTCTGCCGGCTGTAAGAACCAAGCAATTAAACACTGCTGATCGCTCAGTTCTCAGCCTTCAAATTAGCAGAGAGCCATTGACTGTCAGCCACTGGCTCTCTGCTCTTCCCCTCCAGCACTCACTGGAGCGCTGGGCTGCAGAGGGGGATAGAGTGGTTGGCTGAGGCTCTCAGCAACATACTGAGAGGTTGAGCCAGCCACTGGTCCAGGCATCTGGGTGGGACCAGACTGGAAAGTCGGGATCTTTCCCGAGCCTGGCCCGGCTGAGTGACGTCAGCCGACAGTGGACTTTAGCCCGCTGTCAACTAAAAACGAGTCACAGGAGTACAGAACTAAATGCACTTCTGTGATCCCCAGGAGAAGTACAGCTAAAATAGTTTAGGCTATAAATCTCCGTTCGGACTGTCCCATTTTGTTCACTGTGCAGCACATTACATACTGCACACCACTCCACACTAAACATTGAGTTCTATTTTATTGGTACTACAGCCACTTCCGTATTCCATCCCATTCAACAAATAGGCACATTTTTGCTAGTATACTCCATTTTATGTTTCCATATGAATACATGAATACCTTAGTTATCGTCTGCTTCTCCCTACAGTTGAAGTGGATGCACTTCTATGTTATAGAGATCAGTGCAGATATCTGCAGGATCTTCTAGTCCTCTGCTGCTGGTCACATGTTCAAAATAAAAAAATAGTAATCAAGGCGGCCTTGCGTTCCCTAACATAGCCAAGTATTATTTAGCAGCCCAGTTACGCCCTGTAGCCCCTTGGTGTACTCTTCGTGCCTATAATCGATGGATACAAATTGAGAAATTGTGGTTGGCCCCCTTCCACCCGAATTCCATATTATGGAGTTCTGATGTAGCGGCCGGTGGGCTACAGCTACTAGGGCCAATGGTGCTTCTGCACATGCTATGGCGGCACACAAAATCGACATACCCGCTTACCACCACTTCCTCCCTGGTCACCTCATTTCTATTCACACTCAATGTCCCGGATAACTTGACCTCGCAAATGTCTCACTTCTGAATGGATAAGGCCTTATTTCACTACGGTTAATTGGTAGACACCAGAACCCTGAGATCCTTTCAAGATCTGCAAGATTCCTTTAACATACCCAGACAGGCTTTTTTTTAGTTACCTGCAAATACGCCATTATGCGCAATCTTTGGTAACGAATCTTTAATTCTCGCCCCTAACCGAATTTGAAAAAACCTTAGTTAGACTTACCGGTGACGGTATTTCTACGAGCCTTTCAGGACAGCACCTTGGAGAGAGCGTAGCTCCACCTCTTAGACAGGAAACACTGCGTGACAACGCCCCTTTAAAAAGCAGCTGCTTCCACCATGCCATCAGTTGTTACCGAGAAATCCTCCGACATGCTGGAAAATATAATCAGACAATTACCAGGTCCTATAATTATACTTTACATATGATAACCAAGGGAGGGAAGTAGGCTGCTGTCCTGAAAGGCTCGTAGAAATACCGTCACCGGTAAGTCTAACTAAGGTTTTCTCCCTTCGCCTTTCAGGACAGCACCTTGGAGAGGATAACCGAGAAACTTACTTCAGGGTGGGACTACTGCCTGCAAAACCTTCCTACCAAATGATTGGTCCGAGGCTGATAGTAGATCCAAGCGGTAGTGCCTTATGAAGGTCGAAAAACTGGACCATGTGGCAGCCTTGCAGATTTGCTCAGGAGATGCCCCAGCCCTTTCTGCCCATGATGCCGCCACTGCTCGAGTAGAATGAGGTAATACCCCTTCCGGAGGTTCCAGACCCAAAGATATGTATGCCTCTTTGATGGCCTGTTTTAACCATCTTCCAAGGGTGCTTTTGGAAGCTTTACCTCCTTTGTGAGTACCTTCCATTAAAACAAAGAGTGAGGATGACTTTCTGATTTCCTTTGTTCTTTCCAGATATTTAAGCAGGCACCTCCTGACATCAAGGGTATGGAAAGCTTCTTCTCCTGCTCCCGAAGGTAAAGGACAAAAAGTAGGGAGAATGATTTCCTGTGTACGGTGAAAAACTGAAGCCACCTTTGGTAGAAATGCTGGATCCGTCCTTAAGACTACCCTATCCTGTAGACATCTCATGAAGGGCTCTTTAATTGAAAGGGCTTGTAACTCACTAATTCTACGTGCGGAAGTTACTGCTACCAATAAAATAGTCTTTAACGTCAAGAAACGTAATGATGCTTCTTCTATGGGTTCAAACGGTGCCATAGTTAGACCCTGAAGAACTAAAGATAAATCCCATTTGGGAAAACTAACAACAGGTCTAGGCTTTACTTTTGCCATTGCCCTAAAAAATCTGATTATTAAAGGTTCCCCTGACAGGGTTCTTTCCAAAAAAACTGATAAAGCAGCTACCTGCGTCTTGAGCGTACTTGCTGCTAACCCCTTCTCCAATCCCTCTTGAAGAAATTCCAAAACTGAAAATGTGGTACGAAAATCAAAGTTTTTACTGGAACACCAAGAATTATAGATCTTCCAGACTTTAAAGTAAATGTCTCTCGTCACTTTTTTTCTACTTGCAAGAAGGGTAGAAATAAGCCTCTCTGATAAACCCTTCCGTCCTAAGATTTGTTCTTCAGAAACCAAGCTGTTAGTTTGAGGTAAGCTGGATCTGGATGGAGAATTCGGCCCTGACTCAACAGGTCTGTCCTGATTGGTAATCTCCAAGCAGGTTTCACTGAGAGGTTCATCAAGGTTGAAAACCAGGGTCTTTTTGGCCAATAAGGAGCTATTAATATTAGCTCCGTGGACTCCAATCTGAATTTGGCTAACACCTTTGGTATCAGTTGGAACGGGGGAAAAGCGGAAGTCCCATTTGTGAGCTAACGCATCTACTCCGAGAGCTTGATCCTGTCTCTGAAGAGAGAAGAAGACTGGTATTTTTGCATTTTCCTCTTTTGCAAAGAGGTCCACTTGGGGATGACCCCAACTCTTGGAAATCTTTTCGAATAATTCCTGATTGAGAGACCACTCTGCTTCCCTTATTTCTTTCCTGCTGAGGAGATCTGCTAAGGTGTTTTCCGTCCCCTTTAGATGGACTGCTGATAGAGAGGCCACATTGTTCTCTGCCCATCTTAGGATCTGATGCGCTAGACCCATTAGGGTTTTGCTTTTTGTGCCCCCTTGCTTTGTTAAATATAATACTGTCGTCATATTGTCTGACAATATTTGGACATGTTGATTCACTAGAAATTCCTGGAGGGAGAGGAGGCTTAAGTGAACAGCCTTTAACTCTCTCCAATTTGAAGATCTTCTTGCTTCTGGTTTGGTCCAAACTCCCTGAACCGTTTTTTCTTCCAGGTGAGCTCCCCATCCCCAGGCGCTGGCATCTGTAGTCAGCCTTCTGGTTACCGGAAAGACCCAAGGAAGCCCTTTTGAAACGTTTCCTAGGTTCCTCCACCACCAGAGAGACCTTTTTGCTCTTGCCCCCAAGTTGAATTTCTTCTCCAGAGGTTCCTGGTATGACCAATTCATCAGGATATCCGATTGCAGAGGACGGGAATGCAACCTGGCCCACTGTACCGAAGGAATTGCTGCTGTCAACAGTCCCAGAGCGGACATGGCTTGTCTTACAGAGATCTCTGCGTTGGATTGAAGTGTTATCAGGGTCAACTGCATCTTCTCTATTTTCTCCTGGGGTAGAAAAATTCTCTGTTCTATCGAGTCTATTTCGTACCCCAGAAACCTTACCCTTTGAGATGGAATTAAGTTTGACTTCTGAAGATTGAGAAGCCATCCCAAACCTCTTAAATGTGTTTGAACTGTCTGTAGGTTGACCTCTACTTGACCCCTTGAGTCTGCAAACAGTAGCAGATCGTCCAAATAGGGTACTATTGAAATCCCCTTCAGTCTCAGGGGCTCCAAAGATTCCGCCATCACTTTTGTGAATACCCTGGGAGAAGAGGAAAGACCGAAAGGCAGAGCCCGAAACTGCAGGTGCCAAATCTCCCCTCCCCCCAGATTGACTGCAAGACGCAGGAACCTTTGTGATGGGGGCGCTATTGGTATATGGTATGACATTTGGGGGTTAGCAAGTTCCTTACTGAGAAAATCGTATCCATCCTGAATTTTTTGTATTTTATGGATCGATTTAGAACCTTTAAATTGAGAATCAGGCGGAACTTTCCTGATGGCTTTTTGACCATAAAAATGTGGGAGTAAAACCCCTTCCCCTCTTGATCTTTCGGAACCTGGGAAATGACCTTCTGTTGCATCAGTTCCTGTAACAGAGACTTCATGGCCAGAGCCTTTTCCCGATCCTTTGGCAGGTTTGTGATGTAAAACCGACTTGGGGGGCTTTGTGAGAATTCCAATTGATAACCCTTTTTGATTAACCCCAGAACAAAAGGACTCTTTGTTGTTTTTTCCCAGATTGGTAAGAAGTCCTGTAGTCTCCCCCCTACTAGATGGTCATTGTTTTTTAGGGGTTTGTTCTGGGGTTCTAAAGAGTACCCCACCTCTACCTCTTCCTCTCTGAGAAGACCAGGGTCTCTTCTGTGTGTGGTCCTTTTCCTTATCGGTTTGTCGAAAAGGACGAAAATTTTTCCTCTGCTGTACCGTTTTCTTCTTCTGTGGGAAAGCTTTCTTCTTGTCTGCTGTCCTGTCAAGGACAGTCTCTAGTTCTGGCCCAAACATCAGGTCTCCTGAAAAGGGAATTCCGCACAGTTTTACTTTAGAAGCTGAATCCCCTGACCAGGTCTTTAGCCAGAGTGCTCTTCTTGCTGAGTTAACAAGCGCAGAGGACCTGGCTGACATCCTGATAGATTCTGCAGAGGCATCTGCCATATATTTTACTGCCTTAAGCAGGGTAGGGAAGGACTCCAATAAGTCTTTTCTGGAGGTACCTGCCACAACATGATTTTTAAGTTGCTCTAACCAGCACTCCAGATTCCTAGCCACAACCGTAGCCGCCATTGCTGGCTTAAGATTAGCTAGAGATGAGTCCCAGGCTTTCTTCAGTAGCCCATCTGCCCTCTTATCCATAGCATCTTTGAGAATACCCATGTCCTCAAAAGCTAAATCAGTCTTCCTAGATACTTGAGAAAAGGCAGCGTCTATTTTTGGTTTTTTATTCCACAATAGTTCCTCATTCTCCTCAAAAGGAAACCTCCTTTTGAGGGTTTTAGAAAAAAACTGTCCTCTCTCTGGGTTCTTCCATTCCTTTTTAATAGTGTCTGTTAACACTTTATGCACAGGGAACACCCTGTGTTTAATTTCCTCCAGCCCCAGGTACATCTTGTCATGCACAGACAGCTGAGCCTTTTCTTCCTGGATCTCCAGGGTAGTATAAATTGCCTTGAGTAATTCATCCACCTCCTCAAGTGACAGCTTATATCTAGATGATCTTGACTCTTCTTCCACCTCCTCCTCCTCAGAATCAATGGTTGAGGGTGGAATGCTTTCCCTTTCCTCCTCCGACTCACTTTCCACCTGTCTGGAAGTGGACTGAGGGAAACTGGAGTGAGAACTCTGCTCTTGGCTGGAACTCTGGCCGTGCTTTACAAGGGAACGCACTGTCCCTAGGGCCTCTGCTAACTCCTTCCTCACAGAAGATAAGAGCTCTTTGCACTCTTGTGAGGATTCTTCTTTTACTAAATCCACAATGCAGGATTTGCACAGTGGTTTGGGCCAAGAGTCCCTTAAAGGATTTTTGCATGAGGGGCACTTTCTCCCTGTTCTCTCTGATTTGGCAGTAGCTTTCTGAAACAGAGAAACAAGAAAAACCCAGGTCCTTTAGAACTAAGGCTTCAGAGAAAAGTAGTACCTCCAGCCAACACCCTAAGTGCCCAGAGTCTCACTCCTTTGCTGAACTGCTAATGGAAACTGTTACCCCATAGCAGACAGCAGCAGGTTTTGAATAACCACATCAAAGATAAAACACCCAGTGATATAAAAGGAAAGAGGTGCCACCGCACCTCTCCTACCTGGGCCTGGCCGGGAACCTGGGCGCCTGCATCCGCCATTGCTGCTGACGATTCCGCTGTCTCCATAGTGCAATCCGCAGCTGCTGCACTGTGTACTAGGCTCCATGTGCCAAACAAAAGGAAGTCCCGGCCAGAGGACCCGCCCCTTCCTCCTGCGTTCCAGCAGCAGGAACCAATCGCTGCTACGCCCCGCCGGAAGTATCCGCCCACCGGAACTGACATCACCTGCTGTCCGGGATTCGGCGCCGCCATGCAGAGGCCTGGCATGGACGCTCTTACTGAGCACAACCGCGGCCCCCCGAACACCCCGGGTGGAAAACTTCCGGCAGACCATTACTCCTGTGAGCCGGAGAAGGAAGGGACACCGGAGCACCCTCCTCACGTAAGGGAAGGAGCTGGGTTGGTCTGAGTACCCAAACGTGGAGGTCCTGCCAAAACCCTCTCCTTGGAGAGAGCGCAGCCCCTCTGGTTCCCCAAGCAGTGCTTCCACCATGGCGGAGGAAACACTAAAAACTGATGGCATGGTGGAAGCAGCTGCTTTTTAAAGGGGCGTTGTCACGCAATGTTTCCTGTCTAAGAGGTGGAGCTACGCTCTCTCCAAGGTGCTGTCCTGAAAGGCGAAGGGAGAAAATATGTCTAGAGGGCTCGTCCCCTAAAGGTGTGATTTTGCGCACTTATCAGCTCCTGACCATGGATTTATTGCCAACGGGACCACGGCATGCCTATATGCGTAAGTGGGAGTAGGCCCTGGGTGTGTAAATACCCCTGAACACATGGCAGCTCATATGGTCGCAGGCCTCTAAGAGCTCCATCTGTACGCTCTATAAAGAAAATCATAATAAGATTTTATTGCATTGGTACCAAACCCCTAACCTGCTCCACTCCATATACCCCTCTGCCAACCCCCGATGCTGGCACTATTGTAAAGATAGGGGGACGCTATATCATACCTACTGGACCTGCTCTCTACCCGTCCCCTATTGGCAGACGATACACTCTCTACTTTAATCCATCTTTGGTACTGGGGTGCCCTTCAACCCGAAAACTTTTCTTCTGGGCCTCCCACCCCCCTCTTTCTCTAAATTGTCAAAAAAGCTTTTAGCCCACATGCTAACTGCAGTGCGGTGTTTGGTGGCCCTGAAGTGGAAAAAGAGGAAACCCCCCTCACTGTTCGAGCTCCACTCCAGGATCAGAGATGTTAAAAGAATGGAGTACCTGACAGCTTCTCTAAATAATACTCTTGATATACATAATCGAGTGTGGGAGCCGTGGGTTCTGTTGGAGACTCCTACAACCTGACATTCTGTACACCTTGACCTCGCAGAGATTGTCTGCACTTATGGTTGGTGCCCCCCAGGTGGTACAGAGCTTTTGGGGCGGGTGGTTGTCCTCTCTTATTCTTCCTCCTCCACTACTCCCTATCTCGTCTCTTTCTGACTCTCCCTAACTTTTTTATTACACTCTTCTCCTCTTCCATTTGTTCACACGCACTTCTGCAGGTTAGACTCTGGTGTACTACAAAAATTCTGAATTATACTTAATTAATCTGACAATTCCACATATTGCCATTGCATGTAAGCTTTGCATGTCTGCACCGAATTTTACCACTGACCAAAATGTATGTTGATTACCTGCCAGATATACTCTCTCTACAACAATGCGTTTCTCCTTGTATTTTATGTTGGAAATGTTTTGAAAATCAATAAAAATTGACAGTTCTCTTTAGAATACAGAGTAAAAATAAATAATTATTATTATCAATAAACTGTTTTAAACTGTAATACAAATATATATTTGAAAATCTTTATTATTTTGTGACAATAACATGATGTGGGCGGATTTCTGCCAGTCACAGGTTGTGTCATAGAATAAGAGAGAGATGAAGTCTACGTTAATTTACATGTAATATTCTGCCCCCACTGTGTTTAGCTGGTTAGTGGGCATGAAGGAGGAGGGAGTAGGCTGTTATTTACCACAGTGTATACGGCCAGATGTGTGACACTATAGTCACATGTGAAAAAGAGCTAGAAATTACAAAATGGACTTTGTAGGCACACAAGCTAAGATAAAAAATAGAATTTTTAATTGGATGAAGTTAAAAAGCTTATGTACAACATAAGACATTTTTACACATCATAAAAATGATAACATAGAACATTTGACCCTGAGGACACAGCTAGCACCTCCAATTATAGTGGTTTAATCTAGAAAATAATAGATATTGTATAATATAACCAGTAGCAATGTCTAAAGCCACATGGGCTGCTCAGATCTGATAGGGAGGAAATGCTCAGCATAGAAACTCACTAAAAACTGAGTATGTGCAGAGTTGCCACTACAGCTGCAAATTTCCTAGCTGAATTGGGGACATGAACAGAAGGTGGAGATGGAGAGCAGCAGGATCAACCAGGTTTTTTGCAGAATACAGAAAACGTATCTCATAGTGACCAAGTGAGTATGAACAGCATGTAATAGCTTTTTTATGACGTGGGTTTAGTGACACTTTAATAATAATAACTATTAACCATAATTCTTTATTTGTAGTCCAATAGATAATCTGTATACTGGTAAACTTCTATTTCCAGATGGAGATAGAAGGGGACAGCCTAGGATTGCAGTGTATCGCTATCAGTTTATTTCTCCTTAAAAGTCTTTTATTATTCTGTATACAATAATTTTTTTGTGTTTACAACAATATTTTCGTTTGCTTTTTTCTTCTGGTCTTGCGCATTTGATTTCTTGAGGATGAATACTGCACTAATTAAACGAAAATTGTTTGTTCTACTAACGAACGAGAACATTTTTCCAACATGTCCCTTTAGAATTTTCATCTGAACAGTCAACATCTGCTCTCGAAAGCCGTATACTAACAAACACAAAATAGAACGATTGTTCTGAATACAGATATTTTCATCTGATTTTCTAATAATGTGTACTAGGCTTAACACAAACTAAAGCAAGAAGTGGTATAGGTCTCCCTGATATAATTAAATATCATAAGGCCACGAGTATGAACCAAATACTAGGGGGGGCGCATCTTCACTGGCCTCACGATTTGATTACGATTATCCTGTCCACAATTCGATTCGATTCCGTGGTGCATCATCCAAAAAAATTCAAGCAGTCAGAAGAACTCACTTTATTTTATTTTATCTGTACACTCCCTGCATGTAGCAAAGTGTAAACACAGCAGACAACTTAAAGAGAAGCTCCAAACTGACTGACCCCAAAATACTACAAGAGAGGGTCAGAGCCTGGGGACATGATACAAGAGAGGGTCAGAGCCTGGGGACATGATACAAGAGAGGGTCAGAGCCTGGGGACATGATACAAGAGAGGGTCAGAGCCTGGGGACATGATACAAGAGAGGGTCAGAGCCTGGGGACATGATACAAGAGAGGGTCAGAGCCTGGGGACATGATACAAGAGAGGGTCAGAGCCTGGGGACATGATACAAGAGAGGGTCAGAGCCTGGGGACAAGATACAAGAGAGGGTCAGAGCCTGGGGACAAGATACAAGAGAGGGTCAGAGCCTGGGGACATGATACAAGAGAGGGTCAGAGCCTGGGGACATGATACAAGAGAGGGTCAGAGCCTGGGGACATGATACAAGGGAGGGTCAGAGCCTGGGGACATGATACAAGAGAGGGTCAGAGCCTGGGGACATGATACAAGGGAGGGTCAGAGCCTGGGGACATGATACAAGGGAGGGTCAGAGCCTGGGGACATGATACAAGGGAGGGTCAGAGCCTGGGGACATGATACAAGGGAGGGTCAGAGCCTGGGGACATGATACAAGGGAGGGTCAGAGCCTGGGGACATGATACAAGGGAGGGTCAGAGCCTGGGGACATGATGCAAGGGAGGGTCAGAGCCTGGGGACATGATACAAGGGAGGGTCAGAGCCTGGGGACATGATACAAGAGAGGGTCAGAGCCTGGGGACATGATACAAGGGAGGGTCAGAGACTGGGGACATGATACAAGAGAGGGTCAGAGACTGGGGACATGATACAAGAGAGGGTCAGAGACTGGGGACATGATACAAGAGAGGGTCAGAGACTGGGGACATGATACAAGAGAGGGGAGGAGACTGGGGACATGATACAAGAGAGGGTCAGAGACTGGGGACATGATACAAGAGAGGGTCAGAGACTGGGGACATGATACAAGAGAGGGTCAGAGACTGGGGACATGATACAAGAGAGGGTCAGAGACTGGGGACATGATACAAGAGAGGGTCAGAGACTGGGGACATGATACAAGAGAGGGTCAGAGACTGGGGACATGATACAAGAGAGGGTCAGAGACTGGGGACATGATACAAGAGAGGGTCAGAGACTGGGGACATGATACAAGAGAGGGTCAGAGACTGGGGACATGATACAAGAGAGGGTCAGAGACTGGGGACATGATACAAGAGAGGGTCAGAGACTGGGGACATGATACAAGAGAGGGTCAGAGACTGGGGACATGATACAAGAGAGGGTCAGAGACTGGGGACATGATACAAGAGAGGGTCAGAGACTGGGGACATGATACAAGCGAGGGTCAGAGACTGGGGACATGATACAAGAGAGGGTCAGAGACTGGGGACATGATACAAGAGAGGGTCAGAGACTGGGGACATGATACAAGAGAGGGTCAGAGACTGGGGACATGATACAAGAGAGGGTCAGAGACTGGGGACATGATACAAGAGAGGGTCAGAGACTGGGGACATGATACAAGAGAGGGTCAGAGACTGCGGACATGATACAAGAGAGGGTCAGAGACTGCGGACATGATACAAGAGAGGGTCAGAGACTTTTGTAGCTACACAAGACACTGCCACTACCCTCCTATGGGTTCCTCTCACAAATCCTTGCACAAAGACTACCACTGCTGGCAGCTGTTTACTTAAAGTGGTGTAAGAGATCTATAACAGTTCACAACATTTGGATCCTTGCACAAAGACGACTGTTCATCTGACTATGTATGTGGTATTCTATACAGGGGTAGGTAGGTTCCCAGCACCACACAGCCAACCCTTTATCTCACAAAGAGAAGGACAGGATTGGATTCACCACTATGATGATTCAACTTTTCATGGTCACAAATGATAAGACTTTGGTGCTTTCCTTTACCTGCCCAGTCCACTCTTTATACCACAAAAATAAGATGGTGCTGTGCTGTCCACTACAATAAGATGGTGGTTGGTTCCCAAAGTAAGTACCTGATGATGATGATGCCCGCAGCAGCAGCCTGTAAGGACTGGAGGACAGAGGACAACCGTGGCCACCTGGCATCTCGGGTCTCCCACAGCAGCCTGTTGTAAAGAGGACAGAGGCAGCCTGTGCACAGTGTGAGGTGAGCCAAGGAGGAAAGCTCTGGGGACTGGGTCATGACTCATCGGGAGTTGGGGGATACTCGCCCCACATGTCTCGTAGCAGCCAGCTCAACACAGCGACTCTGGGGACGATGTCAGTGGGGGGCGGGAAAAGAGGCGTGACTAATGCTCATGGCTCCTTCGGCTGATTTTGGTTCAGTTCAGACTCAGAGGCAGGGCATATAGCGGCGCACAGGTGACGTCATCGGAAAATCGATTGTGCAAGTCGTAGCATCGATGTCGCATCGTGGATGGTCGAACCGCGATGCATCGATGCTACGATTAATTTCAACACCCCTACCCGATACTAGACTGGTGTAAGGACAACTCTGGAAAACATTGGATACAAATGGAGCAGGCATTTTCACCACTTGAAAAAAAAAAAAAAAAAAAGGAAGGAAGGAAGAGGAGCCAAATTTCCACATGATAATGCTTAATGTCAATGTGCTTTGCACCGTATTTCTTGAACTAAAATAAAAGTGCAAATAAACACAGTGCAACTCAGCATGATGGTCTGGAATATCCTGATCATGAAGCATTGTATTTCTAGTGTCCAAGTGTTTGGAATGTATTGAGCAAGAAATATAACACGAATGGCCCCTAAGGTCCCGTTCACTTCTGGCGATTTGGGATTGCGGCCAGAATAGTGGCAAAACGCACCATGCCTGTTTGAGTGCAATTCATTTTTAATCGCACCTGAAACGCGGTGCGGTTTTGCCACACAATCAACCGTGTGGCAATCCGCATTGTGCAAAGATCGTCACCCAAAAAAAAAAGCTTCTGCTCCTTTTTGGGCAACAATCACGGCAAAACTGCACCGCATTAGAGGTTCCATTAAAAAAAAAATGGCACCCAAACACGTCTGGTGTGTTTTTTCACTATTGCAGTGCGATTTAGAATTGCTGTGATTCTGCCCATGAGCTCAAATCGCCAGATATGAACAGGGCCTAAAGCACTGAAATGACCACAGAAAAGCCCATACCGCTGCTTTATAAATTGGCCCCTAAGAGAAGCGTTGCCATAATAATGAAGGGAGGGAAAAGCCTCAACCCCTGAAACCACAGCTGTAATGGCTCCTTCAGGGCAGCCTGAAAGAAAAAATCTGTTGTGTGGGGTGGTGGGGGGCATTTCTTTGCCCTGTTATAATTCAAGGCATTTTTTACTTTTTTTTTCAACTTTATTGAGGCATCACAAAATGACAATTCAGTGACAGCTATGTAGCCCATCGCAACTGTTAAAGGCTGCATTTTTACACAACGCGACCGACCTCAATGCAGCATTTTAGCGTAATCAGGGCACATAGAGAAGAATGGTTTTCTATGTGTCACTGGCTGTGCTGAGCCTGCATTCATCTGTGTTCACCTGCAAAGCACGAAAGAGATTGTGTAATCAGAAATCTTCATCTTTCCTTTAGTGTGAGGTGGATGGACTCCTCCTTAGAAGTCACCAGATGAAGCTAGAAGGGGACAGCCCTGGATTGCAGTGTTCAATGACAGCAAGGTGTTTATGAGCCTTGTGCTGGTCTCACTGCTCCTTCTGTTTTCACATCACATTTTTACATTGTCATAAGGCTGTATGGAGCATTGAAGGCCGCCATTTATTATAGCAGGTTGAATACAGATAGAATACACAGCCATATTAAGGATGGCATAACAGCACTGCAATCACACATCTGTCTGGAGTAGAAGCCCCCCATACCCCCCTCATATACCTTTCCAGGGATCTGAACTCACCACCATGGGCACTCCATACCGCAAGGTCGAGTTATTTTTAAACGCTTGCCATAAATTACTCAACATCCCGAGTTCTCCCCTATCACCTCGGGGGAAGAATTAACGCGCTGCACTGCATACAAGCTACTTCCGGGGTTAGGTCACTACCAACAGCGCGCTGTGAGTCCGTGTTCCAAATGTTTCCCTGGAAAATCGTGAGAGTCGCGAACGTTCCGTCTGCCCTTGCTTCCTGTTACAAGCTGAACTGTCCCAAACCCAGTCTTCGTTCTGGTCTCTGCATGGCTGGTGTCTGAGAGGGAGATGCACTCCTCCAGAATCTTCAACATCATCCCAACCAACGGGCATTCTGCTTCTGCATTCTAAACACTTGTATAAGAACAGAGTCAGGAGATTGTAATCAGAAAGCCATAGAGATGTCCAGACTACAGACGTGGTCAAAAGTTTTGAGAATGACAAAAGTTTTAATTTTCACAAAGTCTGCTGCCTCTAATTTTTTTTTTTTTTTTTTTTTTGGCAATCTGCAATATACTCCAGAATGTTATGAAGAGTGATCAGATGAATTGCAATTAATTGCAAAGTCCCTCTTTACCATAGTAATGAACTTAAAGTGGTTGTAAACCCTTCCAACACACTTTTTGCTACAGGTAAGCCTATAATAAGGCTTACCTGTAACTACCCAGGATATCTCTTAAACCTGCACGGTTAAAGCTAGTGGGCTTAGTCACAATTTTGCCCAAGAACACAGCCATGAATAAAGAATGGTACAAAAACATCCTCCGAGAGCAACTTCTTCAAACCATCCAAGAACAGTTTGGTGAGGAAGATGCCTTTTCCAGCATGATGGAACACCTTGCCTTAAAGCAAAAGTGAGAAGTGGCTTGGGGAACAAAACATCGAAATTTTGGGTCCATGGGCAGGAAACTCCCCAGACCTTAAAGCCATTGAAAACTTGGGGTCGATCCTCAAGAGATGGGTGAACAAAAATAACCCCACAAATTCTGACAAACTCCAAGCATTGATTATGCAAGAATGGGCTGCCATCAGTCAGGATGTGGCCCAGAAGTTGATTGACAGCATGCCAGGGGGAATTGCAAAGGTCTTGAAAAAAGGGTCAACACTGCAAATATTGACTTTTTGCATAAACTTCATGTAATTGTCAATAAAAGCCTTTGACACTTATGAAATGCGTGTAACTATACTTCAGCATACCATAGTAACATCTGCCAAAAATATCTAAAAACACTGAAGCAGCAGACTTTGTGAAAATTTATATTTGCGTCATTCTCAAAACCTTTGGCCTACGGCTTTATATCTGCACCTATGGAAGTGGGCTACGTTGGAGGCTCAGAGTTTTTCTTTCTGGAATTGTCTTTGCTCTCTGTGCCAACTTTATATTGATACAGTCAACCCCCCACCCCCGCCAAAAAAAAAAAAACACAAAATAATTACAAGCATTGCCCTTGCAATAAAACTGAATACTTACCTCTCTGGCATGTGATACCACGTACAGCAGACTCTAGCACTTCTGTTACTATTATAAAGGCTTTATATAGCACCGATAGTTTGCACAGTGCTTTGGAAAATGAAGGCAGACAGTACAGTTACAGTACAATTCGAGACAAGAGGAATCAGAGGGCCCTGCTCATTAGCGCTTACAATCTAACAGCATTCAACACTTCTGGGAATATCAAATTTCTGCATCACCCACCATGTGCTGTGGTTCTTCCCACTGATTGCATGTCACTGCAGGGCGCAGTCATGACACACAACCTGGAGGGAAGAACCATTGGAGTCACAGGCAATCAACAGGTAGTGTTGAATGCTAAAGACTTTGCCTGAGGTTGTGTTGCACATGCTGGAACGGTAAGTGTATAAGCAATTGCTTACAAATGTTGGGTTTAGAGCTCCACCCAAAAGGGAAAGCTCTGCTTGTTTACCTGCCCCCGGGTACCGGGTATTGACAGGTATCCACTCCCACTTGCGGCTGACTTCGCTGCAGCAAACTCAGACAGAAGTTCGGCCTCCTTCCACCGCCACCGGGCCATTCACAAAGCACAGCACGCTTCACATATGCGCAGTAGGGAACCAGCTGTGAAGCGCAAGGTTTCCCTTAGCCGAGATGGTGGTCAGTAGCACCCGAGAGCCAATTGAAAAATCGATTTGGGTGAAAACACTGCTGTATTCATGGACAGATAAGTGTCCTAAAATTAAAAGTCAGCAGCTACTGTATTTGTAGCTGCTGACTTTAAATTTTCCCTGAAGGAGCCTGAAGTTCCGCATTAAGTTTTACAGGCTACCCAGGTGGGAAAGGGTTAAGCAAGCTCTGCTTTTTCTGGGCTCTGCCCTCCTCTCTGTGCTAAAAATAAATAGGTGGATGGCTCTGCTCAGAGGAGTCCAGGGGCTTGCATGGGAAGAACAGGGAGGTGAGAACTGCCTAAACAGGACTCCACCACTTATGGACTTCCACCTTGGGGAAGGTATGCACCAGGTAACCTGTGGATAATTAGCTAGTTGGGGGAAACTGTGATTTGCATTGTTGGACTGTATTGCTGAAAAAGTTCTAGTAAAGTTTATTACTAATTTTAAGCCCAATCTGAAGTTACCCAAGGGGGATGCATGAAGGTCCATGGCGTATCGGAAGAACAGGGCCTGTAAAGTACACATGGGGTGAAGTGTAAGACTGGAAGGTCACCACAAAAGCGGAGGAAGGAATGTAGTTGCCACGGGTTACCATGAACTGGTGGGAATATGATAACAGCCAGACAGTAGAGAGGGGTACCAGGTATGGGTGAGAAGTCCTCTGGTAGCGACGAGGTCGGTAATACGACTCCCTCCCTAGTGGTTGGTTCACCAAAAGCATTTGGAACAAAACCCATGGCATGGAGACCCCATGAACCTAGCCGCATGGATGGTACAGGAGAGCTAAAGGAGTTGATTAAGTGCACGCATGAAGTCCATGCTTAGTGCATGGCAAGGTGTTCAACAATATGGGACATGGGGATATAGGGACTGTTGTAGGCAGGTGCAGTCTATTTTCTCCTCGACAGGTGGCGCTCTCCTGAAGAGGCACTGTTGTTGGAGGAGGCAGTCAAGAGGAACAGGGTTCCTCTATGGTTTCCTTTGGTCTCCGGGGAAGCTATCCTATTGGATGCTGCTGCCCCATGTGACTCTAGCAGCCATCTTGGGTCAGGCAGACCCTATTTAAGGCCCTGGCTCCCAGATGTAGCATGCTTTGTAGTGTAGGGAGAGGTACCCCACCTGTTAGGGACAGTACTAGGGAAAGGTTCCTGACGAGAAGGGGTAGCATGGGGTCAGTGATTCCTCAGGACATCTTTCTGATTGGTCACAAGACAGCCAGGCTGCATTCTGCTGTCTTTACAGACGCTGTCAGTTAAGCAAAGCATCGCCTCATCCTCATTCCTGCAAACCATGATCCTACCTGGCTGGACGGATTTTACATGCAGAGTGAGCTCCACGGTTCTTTCTTCCAGCCCCTACTTCACTGACTTTGCTGCAGAGGTAAGTATTCACAGTGTTCTATTGCAGGAGCAAATACTTGCCTCTCTGGCATGCGGTACAGCTTTGGGCAATTACTTCATCATTTGGCACTTCTGCAAGTGTAGAAAACCTGGGTCCCTTGCTATAAAAATGGTTCTTGCCACCGGCACTTGTATCACTACTGTGCCATGGAAATGACCACAGTTGGCAGCAGGTGAACCAGGCATTTTCTTTAAAGAAGAATTCAAATATTTTAAGATAAAATCAACATACTTTCTTTAACCACCTCTGGACCACCCGCTGTCGCTATACGTCGGTACTTTGACATTAAATACCGGGGTTATGGCAGCAGATAGCTGCCATAACCTCAGTATTTTCTTAAACGTCCGGCAGTCCGCTTTCGGATAAAAGTGGTCTCTGCGGTGGATTCACCGCAAGATCACTTTTATCGGCGGCGGAAGAGGTGCACCCCTTCCGCCACGTCCCGGCCGTCTTCGCGGCTTACCGGTTGCAGCAGAGACGATCGATACTTTCCCCTACTTGACACCAAGTCGAGTGAGGGAATGATGGCCCCCGCCCGACTCAATGCCGTTGGATGACGGAAGCGTCGTCAAACGTCACCCCCACCCAACGACCTTAAAGGGACAATTTTTTTTTTCATTTTTTTAATTTATTTTGTTTATTGCTTTTAAGTGTAAATGTGAGATCTGAGGTCTTTTTGACCCCAGATATCACATTAAAGAGGTCCTGTTATGCTTTTTTCTATTACAAGGCATGTTTACATTCATTGTAATAGGAATACAAATGATCCAAAAAAAATTAAAGGGACAGTGTAAAAATAAAAAGTAAAATAAATAAGAAAAAAAATATTTTTAAAGCGTCCCCGCGTGCTTGCTCGCAGAAGCGAACACATATGTAAACGATGTTCAAACCACACATGTGAGGTATCGCCACGATCATTAAGAGTGAGAGCAATAATTCTAGCAAAACACCTCCTCTGTAACTCAAAACTGGTAACCTGTAGAAATTTTTAAACGTCGCCTATGGTGATTTTTAAGGGTCAAAGTTTGTCGCCATTCCATGAGCGGGCGCAATTTTGAAGCGTGACATGTCGGATATCAATTTACTCGGCGTGACATTATCTTTCACAATATAAAAGATTGGGCTTTACTGCTTTCTTATTTTTTAATTCAAAAAAAGTGTGTTTTTTTTTCCAAAAAAATTGCATTTGTAAGACCACTGCGCAAATACAGTGTGACATAAAGTATTGCAACCATCTACATTTTATTCTCTAGTGTGTCTGAAAAAATATATAATATTTGGGGGTTCTAACTAATTTTCCAGCAAAAAAAACACAGATTTTAACTTGTAAACACAAAGTGCAAAAAATAAGCATGGTCCTTAAATGTAAAGGTTTGGGGTTTTTTTTAATAATAAACATGTTATACTTACCTCCTCTGTGCAAGGGTTTTGCACAGAGTGGCCCCAATCCTCCTCTTCTGGGGTTCCCCAGCGGCGCTCCTTCCCACATCCAGTGCCCCCCCAGAGACGCGCATTCCAAGGGGACACCCATGCGGGCCCGCTCTTAAGTCCTGCTGCTGCGTCCATTGACACAGACAGCAGGACTTGGCCCCGTCCCCCAGCTCCCATGTCACTGGATTTGATTGACTGCGCTGCTACCAATCTATCCAATGAGGACCCGAGACAGCGGCAGGTATAGATATTTTATACATAGTTACATTGGTCCAGCTTGCCTTGGACTAATTTAACTTTGTATATACCTGGCTGATGCCCCTGGCAGCTGGAAATCACTGAAGTAGACATCGCTACTCCAGTGATCTCCACTTGCTTTCATGTCCTGAGCTGAGGGGCTTCTGCCACTTGACAATGCTCTCTCCTTGTCACCAAAGCGTTTTCCAGTGATGTCAGCTTGTAAAATGCAGTTCTGGGAGGGGCTAGAAGCAGCTGTGCCAACACTGATTGCACAGGCATCTCTTGCTATCAGGGAGCCAGTCCATAGTATTGACATGCAGCCTTTGTTGGAGCTAATGCATGTAGACAAGAAGTGGCTGCAAAGAGGCTGGAGGAGATCCAGAAGTGCTCAAAGCAAAGAAGACTATTGTTTGGTATGCCTGGATATATATATTACATTTTTTAAAGGATAGGTAGTCCTTTAACATTTCCTAGTGGGCACGCTAATCATGACAGCAGCCTCTACTGTGGAAAACCAGGTGCAAAAGATTGCCTTCCAGGGTCCAAGACTTTGACCTCTAGCCTGTTGGCATTTAAATTCCTCCCATCACATAAACCACACTCTCTGTAAAATCATCCTGATGTAAAGGAATGATTCACCATTTAAACAGCAGAGGGACCCATCGTCTTATTTCTTTATGGCCTTCTGATAAATTGGCTAAAGTAGTTTGCTAATGAAAATGAAACATTACATTTCACAAAGGCACTCTGCATCCTTATGGCAGCAGAACCTGGTTCATACTATCAACAATGTTACTATCTAAACTGTAGTGTATTCTAATTAAATATTTGAATACATTTAGTATATATTTCTATCCTTTGTGAACTCTTTTATGGGTTTTTGCATATATTGAAAATACTGGAAAATTGCTTCACCGCCAAACCTCAGACAAATAAAGTAGTATTATAGGTCCTCAGTGTTTTTTAAGTTTACCACATTGTGACAATAGAGAAGGAAGAGAGAGATGGATGGAGAAAGAAAGGGAAAAAGAAAGAAAGAAAGAGATAGGGAGGGAAGAAGGAGAGAGAAGGAAAGAAATCACAGCACAGCACCATGGTTGTTATGGTTTTAGGATGATTGAAGCGCATTTTTTCTTATATTACATTGTAATGGTGGTTATCAAGGATATCCAACCAGATGATGTCTTCCGGGTCTCGACCACCAATGGGAGGGTGGCTGTCTTTGGACAGGCGATGGATCTCCAATACAACCGATCTCCGGTTCCGGAACAAATCGATCAGAAGCAAATGGTTCTTGGTAGGCCCATGGAGGAAAAGAAAAAGGAACTCCACATAGTGTAGATCAAAATGAGGTTTTAAATGAGGTTTTAATGGTCTGAAAAAACGTACAAAATGCAGGTGATCACGAACAGATAAAAAGTATAAAAATAACAATGTGGGAAGCTGAGATAGCTGTCCCTATCCATTTTGACCACACAGTCATCAACAGGGGCATAAAACAGCCTCCCCACATTGCACTTATATATAAACTGTATCCAACTTACAATTTAACCAAGCTCCGCCCCCGTCATGGCGGAACCGGAAGTGGATGTTCAAGGAGAGCACAACTATATATATTTAATATAAATCTCATATACAGAATGTCCCAAGTGTAAGGGGAACCCCAACCTTTAACAGGGCAAAAAGAACACTGTAATTTCCAGAGGACTGCAGGCATCAGCGCCTCCGCTCCCCTGCGTCCCAAGACGACAGTGCGGCTTGCGCTCCAAGCCTCGTAGATGTGTCCCTGTGGGGAGGATGACAGCCGCCGACCTATCAGCAGTTGGCATCTTATCCCCACATGAGTCCGGAGCGTGCGCTCCAAGACTCGTGCATACCAGAGAACACGGCCGGCCCCACCAAACGTCATCACGGCCGCTGACAGAGGAAAAACCAATCAGCGGCTGGTAATAGGACGGCTCACAGGGAGGGAGCTTGCGCTCCAAACCTTGACAACAGAGGGGGCTGGGCCGTCATGGAAAACCGGCTCAGTGA
The DNA here is from genome assembly GCA_037952925.1 of Lithobates clamitans. Classification (NCBI taxonomy): domain Eukaryota; kingdom Metazoa; phylum Chordata; class Amphibia; order Anura; family Ranidae; genus Lithobates; species Lithobates clamitans. The sequence goes on from JBBGZY010000545.1 coordinate 2,299,962, forward strand.
TTGGCCGCCTGTTAACAATGACCCAAATCCACCCTCCCCGGTTCACAGAGACGTAATCCGGGATCCACGGTGTCTCAAGCTGGCACCTGAAGTATCATAAAGATGACACCTGAAGTATCCTGGGGAGGGATCATCACGGTCAAATAGTCGTGAATTAGTGTAATACATGTCATCCAGTCACTATGTCCCGGCAAAGGAGATGGAGGAGAAGAGGATTATACCAGAACACCATATCAGTATAACTACTCTGGTCCCCCCCAGGCTTCAGGTTTTCACAAACCCATTTACAACCCCCCCCCCCCCCCCCCGAAGTCCAAAAACAAAAGAGGATGTAGAGGGGGGTGGCGATTACAATGGAGGAAAAAGAAAAAGGTCACACTAGGTGCCGGTATTTTTAATCTGAGTAAAGTTAACCTGTCAGACCACGAGAAATACGTCATAGATAAAGGACTCAAATTCGTCCCCCCTAGGAAGCTTAATAAATTCTCCACTTTTGTGCATGTATACAAGTACATCTGCAAACTTAATATACAGAGACATTTTTTTATCTATGCCTGCCCCCAACCCTAGAGGTATCACACAGAGTGGCATTACACATTCTGGCCTCGCAAATCCATCACTCTTCAACCCCCCGAACAATACCTCCCATTCCATTAACCTTTTTAAAGATTTGGTTCTACACAATCTTGAGAATATCCCTGTCAAGCGAACGCACCAGGATCCAGCCATCACAGCTGGCCTTGATGCTCTTTGTGACAGGAATAATCTTTTCATTCGTCCAGCCGACAAAGGCGGCGGTATAGTTGTCCTGGATAAGGAGGACTACATCGCTGAAATGAACAGATTACTCAGTGATCGTTCCACATACAACATCCTTCCCAATGACCCCACGAGGGAATACAAACGTGCTTTGGTGGCCCTTATTGATGAGGGCTTTTCTCTTAAAATCCTTAATCAGAAAGAGAGTTTCTTGTACCTGTAGCTCCCCGAATACCGGTGATATATTATCTCCCTAAGGTCCACAAGAACCCCACTACACCTCCAGGCCGCCCAATCGTGAGTGGGATCGATTCGGTCACCTCACGTATCGGTAGATACATTGACTTCTACCTACAGCCCTTGGTTAAGCTAATGCCCTTGTATCTGAAGGACACCAGAGCTGCGATTAACCTACTAGAAGGAGTAGAATACCAAGACGGCCTCTTGCTTGCCACTGCAGATGTATCTGCCCTTTATACATCTATCCCATTGGAACAGGGTGTAGCTGCTGTAGAATTGTTTCTCTCTAGAAACTCAGGTTTGCCTCCTATCCATCGTAATTACATCATGGAACTTCTGAGGTTTGCTACAGAACATAATTATTTCTGGTTCCATGGAACATATTATTCTCAGATTAAGGGTGTGGCTATGGGGGCTAAATATGCCCCTAGCCTAGCCAAACTTTTCATGGCTCTATGGGAGGAGGATGTCGTCTATGCCCACAGACCACCCCAGCTGCTTCTGTGGGCTAGGTATATAGACAACATCCTCCTCCTTTGGAAAGGTGACCTCAGGTCTCTGGAGGATTATATGGAGTTTTTGAACACAAATGATAGGAACATTTCACTTAGTTTCGAGGCAAGTCATGAGACCATTCACTTCTTGGATTTAGAGGTTTCTGTAGTCAATCGACAACTGGCCCCTAAAACGTTTTTCAAACCCACGGACCGTAACGGGTATATCCCGGTAGACAGCTGCCACCACCAGCAATGGCTGAGATCGGTCCCCAAGGGACAGTTTCTCCGACTGCGACGAAACTGCTCCAACATCGCAGACTTTCAGTCCCAGTCTCAGACTCTCAAGGAGAGGTTTGTGGAGAAAGGGCATAGACCCTCGGTTCTTGATACTACTATTGGGGAGGTTAGTATAGTAGAGAGGAATTCACTCTTGGTTGACCTCCCCAAAATACAAAAAGAGAACCAATTTAAATGGTCTTTCTTCACCTCATTTTCTGTACAGCATAAAGATATTAAGAAAATCATTAACAGACATTGGAAGGTGTTGAAGAGCGACTGTGTATTGGGTCCGGTTCTACCCGATCGGGCTGGCGTCATTTATCGTGGCGCACGCTCTGTCCATGGAGAAATTGCTCCCAATATTGTTGATCCTCCTCGGTCGGTCTCCTTTTTCCAAGACTGCAAGGCTTCAACAATTCCAACTGTTTCTCGAGCTTTGCCTTCCTCTTTATTTTGTTAGGACCCCTAATAAATTTGTAATTTTTGTTTTGACAAATACTTGGCTATGTGTTTTACTTCAAACAGGACAGTTTGTTTGTGAGTAAGCAGGTACATTTCAAAAATACAATGTCAAATTAACAAGCTATCTGGAGATCTGGAGAGATTAAAAAAAAAGGAGATCACTATAAAAAAATTTAAAAAAGATTATTCTGGAGATCTTGATGAAAAAAACAACAAAAACAAAGATTATTCATGAGATCACGAGAAATAATAAAAAATCAGTTTGTCAGAACTCTGTGTGAATATCAGCAGCAAAGCAACTTCATTATTCTAACATTATATAGAAGAAGAGAATGCGCTGCATTGAAAGATTTCAAAATTTGCTGTGTGACAAATGTGCTATGCCTATTACAAAGGCTAGTTTTACAAGACAGAGCGCTTCCATCTCGTACTTGATTCTGAGCATGCGTGGACTTTTGTGCGTCAGACTTGTGTACACACGATTGGACTTTCCGACAACAAAGTTTTGTTGTCTGAAAATTTGAGAACCTGTTCTCAAACATTTGTGTGCGGAAATTCCGACAGCAAATGTTCGATGGAGCATACGTACGGTCAGACTTTCCAACAACGGGGTCACATCGAGCATTTCCCGTCAGGAATTCCGATCGTGTGTACATGGCATTACTCTGAGCACACACAGAACAGGCAGCTATGAAGGCGATTACATCAGCATGTAGACTAGGCCACCAGAATTGTTGAGAAAAAAAGAGTTGATTTTTCCCAGGGTGGCCAGCAGCCTTGTGAGAATAGTAAGTCTGGAGCACGACAGTACTGAGATACTGTGGGACAAAGCAGCGGTCACAAGGTTTTTCAGGAGGAGCATGGACCTGAGCAACAAGAATTTTGTCACCCAAAGGAGAAGTGAGACTGGTGCGAACCGTAGCCAGAATACGGTCAGGAGGAATCACAGGAACCGGAACGGATTCCATCTTGGAAGTGGAGAAAAATTGTCGTGACAAAGCGTCAGCCCTTACATTCTTAGTTCCGGGTAAGAATGAGACAATGTAATTGAAACTAGACAAGTAAAGAGCCCATCGCGCCCTTCTGGGAGAGAGGCGTTTAGCCTCAGACAAGAATGTGAGATTCTTATGGTCAGTAAGAATGAGAACCGGCACAGTGGTACCTTTGAGGAGATCTCTCCAATCTTTCAGAGCTAAAATGATCACTAACAGCTCTCTGTCACCAATCTGGTAATTGCACTCTTCAGGTGACAATGTCTTGGAAAAGTAGCGAGAAGGATGCATAGCGCTCTCAGAGGTAGGACGTTGAGACAGAAGGGTGCCAAGTCCAGTCTCAAAAGCATCAACCTCAAGGATAAAAGGTAACGTAGGATGAGGATGAGCCAACACAGCAGCAGAAACAAAGGCAACCTTGAGACTCTCAAAGGCCTTAACGGACTCCGGAGACCAACTCTGTGGGTTACAGTCCTTTCTGGTCATATCAGTCAGAGGCTTGACCAGAGATGAGATGTTACGAATAAGCTTCCGATAATAGTTGGCAAAACTCTGCAGAGGACATAAACCCATGGGTTGGGGCCACTGTAGGACTGCTGAAAGTTTCTCTGGGTCCATCGAAAAACCAACAGTGGAAATGATATAACCCAGGAATTTAACCTGTTCACAATGGAATTTGCATTTCTCCAATTTACACTAGAGATTGTTCTCTCTTAGTTTCTGAAGCACATGACAGACATCTGTGTGATGGCTCTCCAGGGACTTAGAAAATAGGAGGATATCATTGAGATAAACCACCACACATAACTGCAACAAATCTCGGAGGACATCGTTAATAAATTCCTGGAAAACTGCCGGGGCGTTACAAAGGCCAAAAGGCATTACGAGGTCATCATAATGGCCTGTTCTGGTATTAAACACAGTTTTCCACTCATCTCCCCCCTTAATCCTGACGAGATTGTATGCCCCTCTCAAATCAAGCTTTGTGAAAACCGTTGCTCCCTTGAGGCGGTCAAATAACTTCGTAATTAATGGAATCGGATAGGCATTCTTAATCGTGAAATTATTGAGACCCCTATAATCAATACAAGGCTTCAGTTCACCACTCTTCTTCACAAAGAAGAAACCAGCACCAGCAGGTGATGAAGATTTGCGGATGAAACCTCGAGAACGTGCGTCTGCAACATATTCCTTCATGCCCTTATCCAATAGCGCAATCATACGACCAGTGTGAAGGCAAACTACTGGCTTGACTTTTGTCAAACACATCCCTAAAATCGCGGTACTTCTCCGGCAGGGAGGAGAGCGAAGAGGTGCACAGAACCTTGGCTACCTTCTGGAAGCATGACTTACTGCATTGTGGCAACCAGGAGAGAACCTCAGTGCGGAGCCAATCAAAAGAGGGGTTGTGCCTCTGTAACCAAGGATAACCAATAACCAACTGAAACTTAGGTGAGGAAATAACTTGGAATTGGATTATCTCATGGTGAAGAGCCCCTACGGCCATGGACATCGGAACTGTCTCATGAGCCACATGGGCAGGCTGTAGAGGTCTCCCGTCAAGAGCCTCAATGGAAAGTGGAGTGTCATGCAGCTGCAGCAAAATCAAGTGCTTCGATACAAAGGCAGCATCAATGAACAGGCCTGCAGCACAGGTTGTACCGGAGCAGCCACAGTGGAAGATACCAGGTGAGCCGTGCGACTCAGGAGCATTTGTAATGCCATGGCAAACTGATCCATGCGGTGATCCTGCTCATCCAATCTGGAAAAAATATTGCCAACAAGTGGATTGACTGTATCTTCTAAATTCATGGCCTTCACCTACTGTCAGAAACCATTAAATCAGACCGAGACAGAAGTACAGTTAAATCACACTTGTTTAATAATAAAAGTAAAATAGAACAAAGATAGTCAAAACATAGCCAAAGTTCGGTAACCGGAATAGATAGTCAGCCAAGCCAGAAGGTTAGGGATCAGTGTAGTGGAACATCAAGCAAGATCAGGAGCCAGAAGGGATGTTAGCCAAGCAAATCTTAAAACAGGAATGCAGGAGTCTCTGTGATTTGACCAAGGCGAAGACAGTGATCCTCTGGGCTGGGCGGCTTAAGTAGACAGGACTGACGAGCAGGATATCATCAACAGGTGAGTAGCTGTGAAGAGATAAGAGCTGGCAATTAGCCGACAGCTGAGCGGCCAGCTCAGACAAGGAAGAGCTGAGCCCAGTCCTGATGCTCACAGCCTTTACAGCTCCCAAATGTGGTGGATATCCTACTTTACAGCATGAATCAGTCTGCACTGATTATGTTGAACTATAACTAGTGTACCAGTGGTCCTGCCTATCACCTATCCATCCAGATTAGTATCTAGGACAGCCCCTCTGGCTAGAGGAGTGTGTGTGTGATTGAATTCTCTCACTCTATCTTATGAGAAAACAGTATTCATTATTATTATATAACGGTATTATTATTCATTCATGATTGACTTTCCAAGTGACACCTGTCTTTCACCACTGTTTGAAGAGGCTCCCACCAGTGAACGTTTCCCTGCAGCTATTACCTTGCTGCACGGACTAAACCACTTTTCTCCATACCTTGCCCACGTGTATTGATCACACATGTGTATGGTCTGATACTTATCCTTTATATCTGTGTCGGAGAGGCATCACCATTCCACCCACACACCCCGGGGGTAATGCACAGACAGGATGTCAATGATTACCCATTATGGTTAAATGAATGCACTACTTGTGCGACAATTGTCGCATGACATCCTATATGTACATTATGAGCAGGTGTCCAGACGCTTTTTGTTTTTAATCTGTTTGCACTGTTTAGTTACATGCCTATTCTAGGTGCTAACACCATATAGATGACAATGTGAAGCTGTACTCCAAGCAGAGTGTAGCACTTTGTTGTTTTTTACTGCTTGTTAAATAAATATTTTTCTCAGATTCTACTCTAGAACTACCCTTTGTTACCCATAGTAACCACTATACTTTCCCAATGTCTGTCATTGGGATAAACCCCCTTTTTTTGTCTACAGTTTATGCTTACGGTGACAACACCTTACTTAATAAGTGGTAAGGTAAGTAAGAAACTGGATATTTGCCATACCCGTTATTTTTGTTTTTGGTTGCCACCTGGAACAGAACCTGCCTCTTCATTTGTCTAAAATCTCACTTACGTAATTCTGATACAGGTGTATTATGCCACCTCCACACTTACAGATCTTTTAGACTACATGTTTTTAGACAACTCAAATAACACAAGTGAATTCCTAATATCCCGATATTCTTCTGAAATCCTAATTAACACAAAACCGTTATGCAAATGAAGAAATATGTGGCAGTCTGGCATCTCCTAAAATGTGTTAGCTTGTTAATATAGCAGAAATTAGTGCAATTGTGAAGGTACATACAAAAACAGAAGTAAATGAGTTTATTACAAATAAAATACAAACACAAATGACCTGAACATGGGATGTTGGCTGGCTACTAAGCAAGACTAATGCCTTGTAGTAAGGTTGGATCCAACATCTGTAGGTGGGGTCACCATTATTGCTTCTTGTGACCGTACGCTACAGCTGGGGGCCTACTTGTAAACAGGTCTTTCCAGGGCATATTTTGTAATGTACAGGGATACCGGCATGAGACTGGCTCACCCCATTCCCCTGATCCAAGTCCATAACAACCCCAGACGCTTGAAGCACCTCTCACACAGGCCTATGATCTAACATTGCACAGATTAGGGCCCTGGGAGGGCAATTGAACACCTGGGCCCATGGTACACAGAAGCTTGGGTCACCTAGGGCATATTCCATGAGTGGACTCTTTCACCGCCAGGAAGGTGACTCCTTTCCTTTAATAACCACCTGCTCTTGAGGTTTGCATTCAGGTTTGCACAAATATTCACACTAAAGCCTCGTACACACGATCGGATTTTCAGCAGACAAAACCTCGGACTTTTGTCCGAAGACGTGTGCCTGGATTTTGCCTTGCATACAAATGGCAAGGAATTGTTCGGCAACAAACACGAACGTAGTGATGTACTACGTGGTTTTTCAGCTCTTTAGCGCCACCCTCTGGGCTCCTACTGCTAATTTCATGTTAGTAGAAGTTTGGGGAGCGTTGATTCGAGCTTTTCATTTTGCGCTTTTCATTTAGTGCTTTTCAGTTTGCGCTTTTCATTTCGTGCTTTTCAGTTAGTTTCTGAATGGCCGTTTGTCAACCAGACATGTTGCGGAATCGGAGAAGATAACGTGTTATTTATTATTGGCCTTGGAGTTATTGCTTTGACCCAAGTCCAGGAACAGGAAGAGGAGGATTTATTGGGCCAAAAATTGGTTGCTTTATTAATCATGACCAATTATGTCATAAGCCTTCGCTGTGGGAACTCCTGTAGAATAATCCAGATGATTTCCGGAATTTTCTCTGGATGACGGACCCCTGCTTTCACCAACTCTTGGCATTGTTGACCCCCTATATTAAAAAGCAAGACACATGCATGAGGCTTTTATTTTATTTTTTGATTGAATAATGATTTGATTTGGTACATTTTCTATATTTTTGGATGCATAGAATGCACTTTTTGGTTAATTTCTATTGGCAGATAGCATGTCTAATTTTATTTGTTTTCTTTTTTTAATGCGCGATAAAAAATTGTGTAGAATAATACTTGGCTATGTGTTTTACTTCAAATGAGTTTGGGAGTAGGCAGTTACATTTAAAAAAAATACATGTAAAATTGACAAGGAACACCAACATAGTTGTATCTTTGATCTTAAAAACTACGCTATAATGGTGTTGTGGTAACTTGCCCAAAGAAAAAAAAAATCAAGCATAATAATATTATTCTTGATATCTCTAGAAAAAAAAACCTTTTAAAATACGTTTGCCATAACTCCATCAGTATTACCAGCAAAGCAGCTTCATTATTATTCCATGAAATAAAGAATGAGAGAATGTGTGCTGCATTTCGAGATTTCCTGATTTGCCAAGTCACAAATGTTAATTCTCCATTACGAATGCTAGTTTACAAGACCGACCGCTTCTGGCTCATCCTTGCTTCCGAGCATGCGTGTTTGTACTTTGGACTTTTGTCCGACGGACTTGTGTACACACGCTCAGAAAATACGACAACAGACATTTGTCTGCGGAAAATTTTAAAGTCTGCCATCCAACATTTGTCTGCAGAAAATCCAACAATTGTCCGATGGAGCATACAAACAGTTGGATTTTCCGCCAACAGCCTGTCATCACACATTTCCCGTCAGAATATCCGGTCGTGTGTACGAGGCTTGATTCTTCTCCCCAAATATTGGCTGTGCACACTTCTAATCACTTTCGTCACACCACACGGAGGTTGCTTGTTGTATTTTAATCTTTTAATCTTTTTTTGTATTTAATCTTCTTTATTTCAATAAATGTAAGCAATCTATAACAGCGAGCATAATACAATTCCAGGCAATTGGTATTGATTTCTAACAGTCCATGTATCCATAACTTCTAGCAAAGTGGAGGGAGGGAGTATTGTGTTATTCACTGTTGGATACATAACTTCACCCCGTCCTGAGGCCTCATTTGAGGGTCACAGCCTTCCTTTCCTAATCAGGCCTCTCCCCAAAGGGTAGGGAGCACACACAGTTCTCCTAATTCATCCCAGCTCTCTATTGGCCTGTCCTGTCTCTTCAGCCCTTCCTTCCCCTAAATACAGGGCTTACCTCATTCCCTGACTATAGGGAAGGTTTTAAAGTTAAAAGGAAAAGTAACTCCTGCCTACACCAGTGGGCGATTGATTATCTCTATCTAAAATAATTGGGGTTGTTAGAGGCTACAAAGGACTTTATTTCATATGGGATGTGACAACTTCCAATTTTGTGCTAAAGAATATGTCTGTGGAGATGTAATCCACCACAGATCATCTGTAGATGAGCACACCTCTCTAAACACCTTGGGCTAGATAATCGGAGATTGGCAGTTGTTGAGGAATGCAAATTATCACATGTGACATCTTATTTTGGTGCATCAGATGTCAAATAAACCCTTTTTCCTCAGTACATATACAGTATGTGTAACTGTCTTGCATCATCATCCTCTTGGTGCACTAATGCATACCTCCATTGCACCAAATATTGACAAATTCATTATTTATTTGGGGCAGATTGTTAGACTTCATAGGGAATAAGTCACACTTTTTTACATATGCCACGCTAGTCATATCTTCCATGAGTCAGATATTTGGCACACTGACAACAGTTTATCTGGCTCGTTGTTAGCACCATGGTGGTAAATGTATAGCTTTGTCTTCTCCCATGAAAATTCTTTAGTACTAAGCTTGTATTTGTGGTCTTACCCAGCTGATCTAGAGGAAGACAAAAAAAAAAAAACTAAAAAGCCATTTGTCACTGCATTCATGGGGAATATTTTTTTTGTGACCATTCAACAGGTTCAGACATATCCATGTGTAGTGTTGTCCAAAATGTGTACGTAGCAATAACTCTCGGTGGAGCTGCTGGTTTAAACGGGCTTGTTATCTTCACTCTCGACACCTCTGTTTCACCGGCACCGGGTCTAGGGTTCCGTTGAGTTTACCTCTGGACAGTATAAGCACCAGACACTTGAGTAGATTTTTCCAATGCTTTATTAGAACGATTAAGGGAAGTAGCAGGAAAGAGGTAGTAGGGAAACTGCAGGGAAGCTCAAATACCTTTCTGTTGTATTTCTTCAGAACATTCTTTGTAATTGAACACTTGTAATTGAATAGTCCCCCTTTCGTAGGATTCAATCTTTGCCCGCCTGGATAGACATCTCTAAATTGCCTAGCAGCCAGTACATAGCACGAACAAAAGTCTCTGCCACAAACTTATCTGGAATAAAACCCGTACGATCCTCTGCCACAGGATGTATTGGTTTGTGGTGAAAGTCAGATACAGTACTTGAACCTTTAAGCCAACCCGGCAGTACTATACTGTAAGATTACTTCGGAATGCGTCCTCCAACCGAGTCACCAGGCCCCCCTCCAGACCAGCACTCTGCATGATCCTTCCATGACGGGTCCTCCCCTGGGATCTCCTCGGTTGTCCAGCTTCTTTACTCAGGAAAGAAAGCTCAGGACCATTCCTCCGCTGCTGTGTTAGGCCCCAGACAGGCTTCTGGGCCCACCCACATGCCGCAGTGATGCGGGCCTCCAAAACGGAGGACCACGGGGTGGTATTCCTAGTGCATCCCTGTGGGCCAGGAGGGCCAGCAGGTGGCTGAAAACGAACCCTAAAACATGGCGTCTTCCAGAAATACCCTCTTCCAGAATGCAACTCAGAGGACCACCTCCACCGAGTTATCTCCGGGAAAGAGGTGCACTCATTCGCTTTAACACGTTGCTTTTCCAACACCTGCCGACAGTGACAACGACACCCACCGGTACAATGCGGAACTGCATGCAACGTCAGCCAGGCTGGAACAGAGGCAAATCTAACTTCCTATAACAAGCGACCCACTAAATTTACCTATCAGCGGTAGATAAAATCTACCAGCGCTACATGTACATAGGTGGATCAAAATTCAGGAACAAGCCTAATTTCAATATGTGTGTAGTCTTCCCTGTTCAGTGTAAGTTGATTGTTGTCTACAGCCACTGATCAGGGTATTCTGACAGGGATAGGTCCCGCAGCCAGAACTCAATTACCCAGCAGGGGAGATTCCGCCACCCAATCTGGGGACAATCTGTCCACAGGACAACTATTAGTCGTGCACTCCACAAATCTGGCCTTTATGGAAGAGTGGCAAGAAGAAAGCTATTGTTGAAAGAAAGCCATAAGAAGTCCCATTTGCAATTTGAGAAGCCATGAACACAAACATGTGGAAAAAGTTGCTCTGGTCAGATGAGAGCAAAATTTAACTTTTTGGCCTAAAATCAAAACGCTATGTGTGGCAGAAAAAAACACTGCACATCACCCTGAACACACCATCCCCACCGTGAAACATTGGCAGCATCATGTTATGGGGATGCTTTTCTTCAGCAGGGACAGGGAAGCTGGTCAGAGTTGATGGGAAGATAGATGGAGCCAAATACAGGTCAATCATAGAAGACAACCTGTTATAGTCTGCAAAAGACTTGAGACTGGGGTGGAGGTTCATCTTCCAGCAGGACAAAAATCCTAAACATACAGCCAGAGCTACAATGGAATGGTTTAGATCAAAGAATATTCATGTGTTAGAATGGGCCAGTCAAAGTCCAGACCTAAATACAATTGAGAATCTTGCTGTTCACAGACACTCGCCATCCAATCTGACAGAGCTTGAGCTATTTTGCAAAGAAGAATGGGCAAAAATGACACTCTCTAGATGTGCAAAGCTGGTAGAGACATCCCCAAAAAGACTTGCTGCTGCTATTGCAGCAAAAGGTGATTCTACAAAGTAGTGACTCTGGGGGGCTGAATACAAATGCACGCCACACTTTTCACATATTTATTTGTAAAAAAATTTGAAAACCATTTATGGCTTTCCTTCCACATCACAATTATGTGCCACATTGTGTTGGTTGTGTTGGTCTATCACATAAAACCCCAGTAAAATACATTTACAATTTTGGTTGTAACATGACAAAATGTGGAAAATTTCAAGGGGTATAAATACTTTTTTCAAGGCACTGTATATCAAATATGTCAGACTGTATGAGTGAAGCCTATAGATTGCTGAATAATACTACTACTTAGATAACTCTTGGTGCTGATTCTACAAAACCATTTATAGATGTCTTGTTTTGGTATCCACAGATGTGAAAATGGGGATGGTTTTAAAACATAGGACTGAATTGTACACTGTCAAGCAACCTGCAATTCCCATTATTTATCATTAACCTTAGGTTCATGAAGGGAATCTAACCTCTTGAAGCAGACCAACAAGGGCCGGAATATGTTCACTAAAAGGAGAGCTTAAAGGGTAACTCCACTTTTGTGGAAAAAAAAATATAGCAAATAAAATAATAAATAATATAACATTTACAATTACTACAAAAGACATGCTATAATTTAATGTTATTAAAAATTACCTTTCCTTTTCAATTTGCAGTATTTTTATTCTCAGTAAAATTCAGTGCAATATGACAACCTGGAGGCAGATCAAAAAGGCGATTAAAATGCCTACACTAAGATATAAATCAGATTTTAGACATCCACTGCAAAATAAATGTAAGTTTTGGTGAGATAAAGATACTCCCTAAGGGATAATCACTTCTATAGGGATGCAGATACTGAAACTTTCCTCATTAGAACACAGAAAGCACTTTAGCTGATTGAAAAAGTAATAAACATAAAAGCAAACATTTTATTAGGTGATAAACTGAATAAGCTTGGAGCAAACTAAACTAATGACTCAGAACCTTCTTAATTGATACATCTGCTGGCACTGATCACAATCTTATAAGTGCATAAATATATGAAAACAAATAAAATGCCGTGCTATATTAAGATTACCAATGTGATATGACACATATAAAATGCATGAATATCTTAGTGCAAACTGTGCATAATATTAAACATAAAAACATATAATATATAGGGGAGGGGTCGGGACGGTGCAGTAAGCAGCAGGTTTGAATGCTGCGAACGGACAAGCTATCTCATTGTTTTTTTCTTTTACCTGCTCTAGAGTGGTGCGCTTCAGCACCTGGAAGATGTGAGCACCCAGATTGATGTTTTATAAATAAAATACGTTTTTCAACGATAAAACACCATTTAGACTTTATTTTTATATATGGATGGAGGAACTGACTGCTGGATGTCTCAGGATCCCAAAGAGCTTCATTCACATAGAACCCAGGGGTGGTTCACAGGCATTTTTTGACCAAACTTGGGTGTGCGGTCAAATGCCCTGAGGTGAGCAGATTCACGCCCTGAGGTGAGCACAAGTTTGTTGTCAATTTTGGAGCACCATCACAGGATTTTGCTTTGCCAGCACAATAGACATTTTTTATTTTATTATTTAATATGTTTGATATTAAGGATGTTTTACACAAGTCACAGGTGGCAAACACAAGGCCCGCGGGCCACCAGGCCTTGTCATGTGGCCCGTGCTGCATCCGCCGGCCGCCGCCTGTTTTTCCCACTGCCTGTCTTCCAGACAAGATTAAACATCCTTCTCCTTAGTCCCGCAAGCGGCGCCGGCTTTGTGTGAGTGCATGCGCGGCTGGCCATCTCCTAGGGAACATTTTCTGCTTTTCTGCTCAGTCCATCCAGCAGGGCCGTTGTTCTAAGCGCATGTGCGGTCAGCCCAGCATAGCTGTCAGCGGCTGAGGTCTCTGTCAGCTTGGACGGCAATGTTTTGTTTTTTTTACCATCCAGTGGGCTGCATCCTGTGGGCAGGCTTTTTGAGAACTTGCTATACGGGGAGGTGCCAGAGCTGGGCAAGGTAGGAGAGAATACAGATGTAAGGAAGTTTTTTTGGGGGGGGTGAAGGCTGTGGAGGCTGATGTGTGGGGGGGAGTGGGGGGGGGCCACATCCTGTACGTAACACACTCCTGCACCCTGTACGTAACGCACTCCTGCACCCTGTACCTTATGCACTCCTGCACCCTGTACCTTATGCACTCCTGCACCCTGTACCTATTGCACTCCTGCACCCTGTACCTATTGCATTCCTGCACCCTGTACCTAATGCACTCCTGCACCCTGTACCTTAGGCACTCCTGCACCCTGTACCTAATGCACTCCTGCACCGTGTACCTAATGCACTCCTGCACCCTGTACATAACGCACACCTGCACCCTGTACATACCGCACTCCTGCACTCTGTACGTAATGCACTCCTGCACTCTGTACGTAATGCACTCCTGCACCCTGTATGTAACGCACTCCTGCACCCTGTATGTAAGCACTCCTGCACCCTGTACATACCGCACTCCTGCACTCTGTACATAATGCACTCCTGCACTCTGTACATAATGCACTCCTGCACCCTGTACGTAACGCACTCCTGCACCCTGTATGTAATGCACTCCTACACCCTGTACGTAACGCACTCATGCACCCTGTACATACCACACTCCTGCACCCTATACGTAATGCACTTCTGCACCCTGTATGTAACGCACTCCTGCACCCTGTATATAATGCACTCCTGCACCCTGTACGTAACGCACACCTGCACCCTGTACGTAATGCACTCCTGCACCCTGTACGTAACGCACTTCTGCACCCTGTACCTAATGCACTCCTGTACCTAACGCACTCCTGCACCCTGTATGTAACACACTCTTGAACCCGTCACTCTGTGCATAGCACATTCCTAAATTCTTCACTCTGTACATAGCGTACTCTTGATTTCTGATGGTGTTTGGTCAGAGCAGTCTCCAATACCGTTTCTTGTGGATGATACCAGCATTGTGTGACCCTCCATTTTGGAGTTGCATCATCTACTACAGGAGTGTGAGTGGTCTCAGTGCTGGTCTGCACCTGCCCTTCACAGCACTGCAATATTAAAGAGTAGATCCATTGCCCTATAAATACAACCGACCCTTTCAGACAATCCATACTGCTGATGCAGCCCCCGATGAATTTGAGTTTGACACCCCTGCCCTAAGTCATTCATGCACTTTATTTATATGTGTCATATCACATTGGTTACTTCAATACAGTATAGTGCAGAACTTTTCATCTGTTATTGTTTTAATTTGCCAGCACAACGGACATTTTCATTATTATATGTTCAATAAATAAATGTAATTATATGTTATTATGTTTAATATCATGCACGGTTTGCACTAAGATATTCATGCTTTTTATATGTGTCATATCAAATTGGTAATCTTAATACAGCGTGGCATTTTATGTGTTTTTAGCAAACATTTTAATATATTGCAGTTTACCAATTCTTAGATTCTGGTGATCCAGCCAGTAATGGATGGGAAGGAAGAGGCACCACAAATGCCAATAGTGTAGCACTGTTTATTTAGCAAAAGACATGTAAAACATAAGTAATGCACTCAGAATGTTTCCAGGGTAACAGGCACGTGTAGTGTAAAACGTCCACTCCAGGGATAGCGGTCCTGGTGCCGCCATGGAACAGAATCCACCATGGGCGGAGATGCAGGAAGCTGGAAAGAAGCTGGGAAAGGAGCTGTCTTTCCTGGAAGTAAACTAGCCAATAGGAACGCAGAAGCAGGACCACGCCTCCTTCGTCAGCCTTTGTCCTCTTTTTCAAATTCAGATGCATTTGAAAATCAGGGCAGAGTCCCTGGAAACGAGTCATGTATATCCTGACTTCCACCAGGCATTTTGACAGCTGTCATCCTCGTGTGTGGGTGAGAACTTTGCTGGTACTATCTACATCTTGAGCTGGCTGGAGTTCTGTCATCCTTGGTTTCTGTTTACTCAGTGATGCCTCCAGCCTCAAACTGATCACAGATGCTTGGTCTCAGTTGTTCCCTATCTTTGCTGTTTCATGCTAACTTCAAGGTAAGTGTGATGCTTATTTTAATAATTTTTTTATTTGATGCTGACCTCAGCACCCTGCTGTGCATTTTCGTCTGCATTGAGGTGATCCTTCCCAGATCTTCTGCAGGCGCTACAAAGGTTCCAGTCTCAGTCCCTGCGCCTGCTCAGTCATCCATCCATCGATTACTCTCTCATCCATCCATTAAGTTGCCTCATCCCTGCCTCTACCCATTTGATGGTCTACAGATACAAATGAAGGTTCCAATGGACTAATGCCGCGTACACATGAGCGGACTTTACGGCAGACTTTGCCCGGCGGACGGGGATTTCGTCGGACAATTCGATCGTGTGTGGGCTCCAGTGGACTTTGTTTTCTCAAAAATTGGACGGACTTAGATTTGAAACATGTTTTAAATCCTTCCGTCGAACTCGAGTCCAGTCGAAAAGTCCGCTCGTCTGTATGCTAGTTCGACGGACAAAAAGCCACGCTAGGGCAGCTATTGGCTACTGGCTATGAACTTCCTTGTTTTAGTCCGGTCGTACGTAATCACATACGAATTAGACAGACTTTGGTGGATTGTGTGTAGGCAAGTCCGTTCATTCAGAAAGTCCGTCATAAAAGTCTGCCGTAAAGTCCGACCGTGTGTACGCGGCATAAGTGACTCTACACTTCTAGGAGCATTGTAGGTACTGCGTAAACTTTTTTCATTTGCAATAATGAATCAGATCTTCCCATTCAGAATGAGTATGTAATCAGCCTGCTGTGCTGATCGAGCAGGGAAAATCTGATAGGACGGTTGTACAGAAGTCAGTCAGTAGACTATACAACCTCCCAGCCCATACATTGATATAAATTAATCTGGTTCTTGCTGAACTGGCCCAATTTTCAATACATGTATGTCCGGCTTAAATGATTACCAAGATATTGGCCAAGAATTAGCATGTGTTCCCCAGCAGCCCTGGAGCTGATTTTTCACAAGCAAAAAACACCTGATCATTGATCAGGGTAATAGAGATGACCTAAAGGTTTTTTCTTTCTTTTAATAATTAAAATAATAATCACAATGTTTATTATTGTTATTTATATATCATTTTGATCTGTTTGCAGTGCTCCAGTTTGCTTGCATTTGGAAGGAAACCAAACCAATCATATACTGTATATCATGGAACACTTTGTACTGCCATATTCAGTGGTACAGTTTCCATCTATAGATCTCTGTGGGTCAAAGTTTAGTGTTTTTCCCTTCCAGTATTCAGAAAATACATACTTTACAGTCCAGCATGCAAAACACAAACAAACTGGAAGCAAAACTCATGCAAATGAGAGGCAAATTGCATACAATTCAGAATTAAAATACACAAACAATGCATGCCTTTTTTTCTTTTTAAATACAGCATTGGACAGAGAGCCTTCTCTAGTGGTTTGGAATATGTAGTCAGGAAAAATATGGATGTGACAATGCACGTTGTAACTTTTACAGACAGCTCAGTTTTACATTGTTTTAAATCAAAATACTGGAAGAAAATCTATGCTTTGTCGCTCACTGATTTTTTTTTAAAGTGAATGTGGCTGTTTATTAATAACCGCCCATAGTCTGGTATTCCAATGCTTTTATTGCTGCATCCATTCATTTCATCACAATCAGTATAAACAAGCAGGTCTTTGCATTCATTGTTGGTTGTTGGCAGCAGCTTATTTCTCATTGCCCTGAGGCGGAGATACAGTCTTCTACAGTAGAATATAGTAGAAAAGTTGCTGGGTCAAACTCTGTTTAAATAGATCACCATCTGTCTTCAGGAGCCACACTATGTTGTACTAATGATTCAATTGTCTTCCATATAATCGCACATCTGCATGTCACAGTAGAGGATCAGATTTATATCCACCACAGCTGCACAATGAAAATAACTAAATATGTAAGTTTGACATTTTAGTGCAGTGAGCAACAGTGGGAGATTGAGGTTGCTTTTTTTTCACATAGCATATCGATGTAAACAGCTGTATTGGTAATATTTTTTTAAATAATTTTTATTTTTATATTTGCTTGTAAAAACTAATGCTCTGCCACACCCTAACCTGTTCATTATGCAAATCACTTCATCAGGGCCTGGCTATCACAATGTAAAGCCTTGTACACACTATTAGTTTTTTTTTTTTGTTCAACCCGCTGGTCAGGTCGGAACTTAGGTCGGAGGCGCTATGCTAACAATCAGATGTTAGTACAGTGATATGCCCTGCTGAGCTATTGTGTTCTGACAGGGGGAAGGCCCCCCGCCAGAACACCTTCCGGTCATCACTCTCAGCCACTGGCTAAGAGGGCTGAACGAGAGTCGGCCAGCAGACCTTTTTCGGTCATGACCCTTCGACAGAAGTCAGCCAAACGGCCAGCTTCTGTCAAACCAGCTGTCGCACACACGGGCTGAATGTTGACACAAGTGAGTTAACAGGGGTCTTGCTTTATTTAAGACCTATACGAAGATCTTAATTAAGGTATGGGTGGCTAGCTGTCTTGCAACAAGATTGCAACCGCCAAATCTGACATTTGATGGTATTCAGGGCCAATTACTGATCCAGGCCTGACTGTAAAAAGGTCAGAATTCATCCCACAGGGTACTTTCCATGTGTAAAACTGGACCTTTTAAGGCAGTGCACTTCCTGGCTTTTTCTGTTTCAATCGTTTTTATTGGTATTTTGAAAAATGCAAAGTAAATGAGTACTGTGCAGAGAAGCAAACAATCCTCACATGCTCTGAATCATACAACAAGAATTGGTACAAAAATGAGGGGAGGAGAGTAAAAAGTCATCAGGGGAAGATCTTGGTAAACCGATAAGGCCACGGAGGAACATATGGGCATTAACAGAAATAAACAAAGAAAATAAGCTTTGGGTTATGAACATAGTACATTACGAATACATTATTAACCCTGAGAGGTAGCTGTCAGGACTATTGCCCTGTATATCAGAAAAAGAATCAATAAGGGCACAAAGAGCCTGAGGTTGAGACCCTACTGAAATGTAATCACTTTTTTTTGACAAACGCTTCAGCACCAAGTACCATCTGGCATGGACTTTATAGCCTGCTTCTATCAAGGCTACATTCAGAATACCTTTATGAATCTGCTTGCTCCATTTACGCCAGTCTTCTGCCTCAGGGTTTATGAACAAATCCGTTTCCCATGCCACCTGGCAGGATAATCTATCGTTAGTGTTGATGAACAGTTCTTATAATAGCGAGATGCTCCCCTGCAGAGCAGCGTCCTGCATGCACCTGTTTTCAAACACAGTACGGACTGCCACGTCTGAGCTGCCCTTCTGTAGGGATTGGAGAAAGTGATAAATTTGTTGCCAGTGAAAGCTCTCGGCGGGGGATCATCTCCAGGCTTCCCGTGAAATAAGAGGGGGGATGTATGCCTCTGTGATCAAAATAGTCACCTATATGGTACATTCCCTTATTAAGCCACCAACCATACCTGTCAGGTTGCATACCCGGTGGGAACAGGGGGTTGCCAAAAAGAGGAGCTACTGGGGTGTGCATTGAACGCAGAGGCCCTCTCCTGCAGCTTGTGTCCCACACCTCAAGTGAGTGGGAGAGTGTTGGGCTCAGTATAGCCCTTCGATGTTTCGGGGAGACCGAAAGGTTGAGATCCATTGCAAGTGGAAGGCTTGCCTGGGCCGCTATGGAAACCCACTCTGGTCGGTAATGTTTGCTATGGAGTTAGCCAAGTTGAGCTAGCTGTGCTGCCACGTAGTATTTCCTAAGGTCTGGCACTCCTAGTCTGCCAATATCCTTAGGAGCATACATCGTGGCCCTTGCTATTCTGGGCACTTCCTGGCTTTTTTAGCATAGTAGGGATCACAGAGTTGAACAGGCTCCTGTACCTCAAGACCTGGGCTTCAGCCGTTATCCTGTTAAAGTCAGCAATTTGATAAGCAGGGTGGTTATTAGTTCCTTGGGAATCTAACAGGTATCTGATCAAGTTGGAATGACACATCTGCCTAGGCAGAGCTTTGAGGATCACCAGAATGCCCCGCATCTTTACCCTGGGGAGCAGACAAGGAAGGAGTTTCAGAGAAGAAAAGGCTGATCCCATGGTGCTCCCAGAGCATCCACTGCTTCTGCCATAGGGTCACTGGACCTGGAAACAAACTTCTCCAGTTTGTTGTTAAATCTGGAGGCCAGGAGATCCACCTTCAGTGACCCCCACCTGTGACACAGGTTCTGGAACCCCTCCAGATGTAGGGACCTTTCCCCCTGGCTCAGAAACTACCAGCTGAGGTAGTCTACCTGCCAAATGTCTACACCTGGAATGTGAATAGTAAATAAAGCTGGAATGTGACGTTCTGCACAAGTACTCTCTCGTTATGAAAAGATTTCTGATTTTCCCTAGTGGTTGATATATGCCACTGCCTTGGCATTACCCAACTGAATCCTGATCGGAATACTTCCCATTTGGGACGTCAAATTATTCTAATAAATAAAAAAATGGCTAGTGAAAATAGTTAAACTTTTCTTATTAGAGAAAAGATGTCCATCTTCCTAGGCTCTTCTAACAAACAACTGAAGCATACTAGGGGTGGGAGGGATTATACCAGGCTCTGCACTGTTTGTTTGCCAGTGTCCAAATCCTCCTGTAGGTGGCAGTACAATCCAATTGTCTCTGAATCTTGTGTCTCTCAATGAACAAGAAAGACATTAATTTTTAATAATCTTAATGAGTGAAGTAAAATCATGTATGAGGAAAATTTGAAAAAAAAATGCAATTTTTATTTTGCACAGGAATGAATGATTGAAATCAGTACAACTTTACCTAATTGTGAAAACAAAATTTACTAGCCTTCATTTTTTTTAACCAATCAATTCTTACATCAGTACTACTTTTTAGTTGATGGGAGGCACTAATTGCTGTACACCAAGTCCATGTGCTGATCATCTAAAAAAAACTCTCCTAATGTGTGCAAGAACCTTACAATTTCAATATTTTATATGAGACCGAACTTGGAAAGGCTTATATTTGCACACAGGTTACACACACAAGTTAAAGGTCAATTTAAACCCATAATCATAATTGCAAAAGATCTTTTTATTATTAAATGATATCAAAAGACATACATTTAGAGCGCTTATATTTCCTTCCTTTCCTGTAGACTCAAAAATATAAAAATGCTTAAAATTTCCCAGCCAATTATAAGACTGGCATCCAAAGAAACAAACAAAAAAATCAGGCACAAAAATCAAAAGACATAAAGGAATTCCATAATAACTTCTGTATTTCAAGGAATAATATATTCTGAATCAAAACTCCAGATTCAATCTGCATCATGAACAACAGATATATTATGCAATGACTCTTCCTCCCTGAAACCAATCATCAGACCTTTTGTCCGTTGTGTAAAAAAAACCTCAATAAGGGTGTAAGAGTGTCAACGATAGACTGGGTATGAGTATATCCATAAGGCATACAGCTACCCAATTGGATGTATCCTTATGAGAAATACTTGAAACATATAGTAATCCAGTCTGATAGGTATGGAACCTTCCAAACACCATCAACAGTCAATAACTGAAACACAAGTTTACAGAATAAAAAACACTATAAAATCTAGGTGCATAAAAGCATGGATTTTGTATATTTTAAGGTGGTCACCCCATTGTCTCAAAAATTCTAAGCACATACTGTACATGAATGGTATAGGGAATGACCTGAAACTTTGTCCAGAGAGTAATGTGTTTATACAACATCCAGCATAGTTTAAAAAAACTTCCTACTTTCACCCAAATATGTGTTAAGTAATAAATAGTTCAACCTTGTGGTTAGGTTCACCACTTCTAGATTATAGAGGAAGAATTATAGCTAGCAAGAGTAAAACATTGATATTCATGTGTACATTACACAGGTGATACATGCAAGACAGGGAGGACATTCAATAGACTAATCAATAGTGGAATCCCAAGGCGATCGAAAAGTTCCGAAGCTAAAAATGATAAAAATTGCTAAAAAGAAAAGGAAGGAACAAAAATAAAGTAAAAAATGTACTTGTACACCAAGTCGTGTCACCACTTTAGTCTGCAAGGCATTGTGTCAGCACTAATGGTGACTTTTGGTGAGCACTAATGGTGACTTCAAGCAATGTGGTGAGGAATAGAGCCTTTACACAGGATATATAAGCGCAAAATGGTGCCAAGGGGTGAGGATGCCGAATGTGTTACATCCGGGACCGTAACCACGTCACTGGAACCAGAAGTGACATAAGCGGAACAGGAAGTGCATCTATAACAATGATACAACAACACCAGGACCAGATATGGTGTACCCCAGCAACCAAGTCTTGTAGTTCTCGGTCTACTGGAGAAACATGATAGCTGGCACATTAGCATCTCCTGTCTTGGGGTTTTTTAAATGTTTTTCCTACTGGTGCTTCATCGATTACTGCTTCATCAACCCAAGATGTCAGACAGATCATTTTTCACCTTGCTCAGCTAGTTGCTAAACTTATATACAACCCTACAAAAGTATACAAACTCCAGTTCTGATTGCCCTAAAAACATCACTTTCTCATGTGGTTGTTCTTTCATTGTTTCCTTTCTCACTCCATTTTCATTAGGTACAGAATACTTCTAGCACATCAAAGATACTACACATTTCTCAAAAAATTCTTTGTTTCTTCTTATTCTACTCTTTTATTGTTACTAACCATGTATTCAACTTTATACAAATTAATTGATAAGAATGGATGTAAGAGGTTTTTTTGATTTATTATTTTAAAGTGGATGTAAACCAGAATTTTTTTTTTATATCATACTGTAGAGTATAAGATTTTCTATCATTTGAGCCCAGTCTTGCCACACAGAGTTAATCTCTGAGCAATCCTCTTTTATTGTTATGTGAGAAAAATCTTGACAAACTGAGAAAAACTTTGTCAAATATTCCCCCTTGCTGTGAGTAACAGGTGATTTACATCTCATGCACTAGCCTAAGACACAGGCATTATTTTTTAATTCCCTCCCCTACTCCTTTCTTCAGCAGCTCTGCAAGGATTGGCTGTTCCACACCTCAGCATAATTTGGCATGCTGAAGTCATGTGGTTACTTTGCTGTCTTTTCACTGGATGTTAGAGATCATCTCAGTAGAGCACTGGACGGTGTCAGTAGGGAAGAGATTGATGTCAGTAGTTTATTTATATTATCATAACTTTTTTACAATTTTTCTATTTTTTACAATTTTATTTAATAATATATTATTTTTATATTATTATTCTTAATATTTTTTTATAAACATTTTTTTTTAGGAGCTCCATTGGTGGGCTTTGGTGAGATATCAGAGGTCTAAATAGACCCCTAATGTCTCACTTTTAAGACCGGGATTCCCCAGTCCCTTCTTCTGCAGCCAAGCAGCAGGGGGAATCTGTGCAGAACAGCGTGATTAGGGTGTGCTCAGGCACACCTGGCACACCCTGTGCGCACGCCTATGACTGACATCACGACTCCACCCACCGAGCTCCAGACAACAGACCCACCCACAGAATATGCTGTTTTTCGGGTCTAATAACAGACAGAGGGGAGACATTTGACAGGTAAGGATACATGCAGGAGGCATGTATATCCTTATAGATAACCCCTATGGCAGTAGTTTAGAAAGGATGACATTGGGTTTACATCCACTTTAAGTCTTTATGTGTAATCTAAAAGGTCGTAACAGACAGTATATGTCGGCTTTAAATAGTAGCACTTGGTGTATTTTCCTGAGCTCTAAGTGCACCTACATACACAGTACATTAAACTGAATGGCTTGGTACACTTGAATGCTTGGTGAAGTATTCACTTTGCTTTGTGGCACGTCAAAATCAGTGTTATTCAGCTATTCCTTTGATATCATGTCTCAGTTGTCAATATTCTTTGCTCAAGTAGAGAAAGAAGCCCCTGAGGTCATATGGCCAAAGTGGGAGAATATACCAAGTAGGAGAATAAACCGTTTATATAAAGACTACAATGATATCTCAATGACAGATGCCCTCTATTCTGTTAGAGACCCAAGCTCCCTTCTTATTACCTAAAATTGAAGTTGCCATTCTTCGACTCACAGGCCATTTGCTAGTTCACTGAAAATGCATGTCCTTGTGAAGACGTTAAAGAAACTCTGTCCCTTTGCTTATTTAGGACAAAGTGACAATCTCTTGAAAGTCAACCCTAACCCACTTATACACACCTCCCTGCCACTCCACTGAAGCCCTCGCAAATAGTGCTTCTGGGTATAGGGGAGAATGTGACCTCTCCCCAGGATGTAGTGCTTGGGCCTTATGTGAAGAGGAGGACACCTCAATACTTTTTTTAAAGATCTGACACCATTCAATTTAGAGTTTACGCATGGTATGACTACTAGCTCTGATGAAGGAACAGAACAGTTGTGGAGCACAGGAAAGGGGAGTCTGATGGTAAGTAAGGCACAATGGGGACTTTCAAAAAAACTGGCACTTTGTGAAATGGAAACTAAACCATTAGAGTTTCAGAGACAAACTCTTGCTGCTTACTTACCACCAGACTCCAACACTAAGACCCTCTAAAGATTATGTGTCCTCCTTACCCACAGCCATTCCTATTGTGTGGCCTCTCACTTTAACTACTGCAACCTGAAGTCTCCCTTTATATACAAAATCCAAGGGGTAAACCTGACAATGTGGGTCACTGCATATGAACAGTCTGATGAATCACTGAGCTGGTATCCCAGAGCAAAGGAAGGAACATATTTCAGCAATATTTCAATAGCATGATATTACTATTTAAAAGGTTAGCTTTCTTTAAGTATGTACGTAGAAGTTGCATTTAAAGCACAAACACCCAAAAACAAAATTTTTAAAAACCTAGCCACTCTGTGGGGCTGACTGGTACCAGTAACATGTAAATAGATTTTTGCAGAACGCTGCAATGAATGGTAAGTTTTGGGAGTTACATAACGTGATAGGGGTACTTTAAAGTGAGACTTCTGCCAAAATGTTTTTATTAGCTTTGGATAAAGCAGAGAAGGTTAAGAACCTTGGTTGGGTTATCTTTCTGTATCAGGCCTCATTAGTGATATTTCCCCTTACTTCTTATCCTGGTAGCAACATGGTCATCCAGTATGGGAAACCTCCAGTTTGAACACAGACAAATATAAAAATCTGTTAGGAACTTTAACCCTCCCACACTCTACTAAAAAGATATGTTTATTGATGTCTGTGTCCATTTTTTAGATTTCCTCTCACTTACTATTCTGCTGACTCATTGTCAATGAGGACAATACATACCTCATCCACTCTATCCAAATCTAAAGAAATAAACGTTTTGGCTCAAGATATGCTTTAAATATTAAATGGAAAAAAAAAAAACACTAAAATTGCAATTCTATACCTTCACCAATAATTCAACCTACATTTTGTCAAAATAAGCCCCTTGTACAAATCATCTTTGCAATATACATATTCTGTCCAAACAGGTCATGCTGTTTAAGTCTTGTCCTTTTTTGATGAAGCTCTAACAATTATGGTGTCCGGGAATGAAAACAGTCCAACCAAAGTCAAAAGGTACCAATAAAAATTGTACAGTCGGAATTTGTTACATTCCTTGGGCATTCAAAGAAATTAAAGAAAATGTACATTTTTTTGCATAATTATGATCCAAAGAATCACAATGAAAAGAGAATACAATAAAAAGGGATAAACTAATAAAAATTGAATGAGAATGTTGTTGTTTTCTTGAGTTGGAATTTAAGTTATACTCTCCTTTGGAGAATGAAAACTATAAGTCTGTGAAGGTCACAATGTCATTTAAACTCTTGTGTGTCTACAGGTTCGTGAAGCCCCATTGGAGGCAGTCGATGTTGCTGTTGCGGCAACACCTGATGTGGAAGGAGAGTCTTCATCTGTGGTTTCTCCGTGCTCCTCTCTTTGAAGACCAAGAGTGATATGACTCTGTAGGGCTGCTGGTGTTAGCCATTCTTTTGGAAGGCAGCTCTGAAGAAAAGGGATACAGGAGCTAAAATAAGCAAGGCGATTCACCCACCGGGGAATTTCTTTTCCGCACAACATCTAGAATATACAAGAACAACAGTGTTAAAATTGATGCAGGAAACTTAATTGTACTGAGTCAAACATTTGTATAATGTGCAATGGAGTTGATTTACTAAAGGCAAATAGACTGTGCACTTTTGCAAGTGCAGTTGCTCCAAAGCCCAGTAAATGAGGAAGAGCTCTGTTGACTTCCATTATCCAATCTTGTGCAAGCAAAAATGCATTTTCTTTCCTTGCATGTTATTGGGTGTTCTTTGTAAAGTGAAACTTTATCTCATTTATTAAGCCCTGGAGCAACTGCACTTGCAGAGTGCAATTGCACGTTCAAAAGTACATTGTTTCTGGTACAGAAATATTTTTCTGTAGAAGATTAAAGATGAACTCCAGGATAAGCAAATATTGTCAATTATTGTTTCTTGAATCTTGGTGTGCTTTCTGTATTTTTTCCAGATTACTGCAGTAAACTGTTTTAAATATTTAGGTGCACTTCCCTTAAGAAAAATAATAAATAGTTCATCATTTACCATAAAGTGCCAGTGCATATGTAAACAATAATATATTCAATCAATACAAATCAATACAAATCAATAAAAATCAATAAAAACTGTGAACATGCAAGTTCATAGTAACAAAAAAACTATATAAGTGCATATTCCATTCAATATTCTTCCTGTGGGTGCAAGGAACAAATGGCAGAGTAAGTGTGACTCCTCCACCAAAAAATAGTCAGCCTCTTACCAGATGTTATTGATTCCCTATGGCAAGGCAGATCAGTATGCACTCAATATAGATAAGCTTCTTTAAACTGCCTGCTTTAGCCAGTACACTTCCCCAGATCTCCAGCAAACCAGACTTTAAGGGTTAACAGCACGGCATGTAAAGTGAATATATCCTCATCTATAGAAGCTTACTTTTCCATTATGCTTCCTGTAATCAAGACCAGTCACTGCTACTCTCTCTTCTTGTGCATGCAACCTGTAGTTGGTGGACCCCCTGGGTTCCTCCCACTTCTCTGCCCTCTGTACAGCCTATGTACAGCACGGTGAAGATGCCACTTCCACTTTTACAAGGTTATCTCTGGGTTTGCAAAGCCATTTGGGACACACAAAGTTGATTTATAACCCTTGTGGCTTTCAAATAAAATATTTAATTACAAATTTTTGTTTTCAGAGTTCAACTTTAACTGAAAAGGAAAATAATACTCTGAACCATGTTGAGAGCTTGGAGGACAAGCTTCCAATCACATGATCACTGTGATAGTCTTTGATTAGCTAACACAGTCATCAATAGTTTTAGAACCACCCCCCCCCCCCCAATCTTTTTTTCTTTTGTGGGGAGAAAGAGATACATTATATCTTTTTCCCCTCGTTTAAGCAGCAGTCTGAAAAAAAGAATGAATAAAGATAAAATAAACTAGATCAGGGCCTGCTCTAGGTTAGTCTTAGGCCCCGTTCACACCTGAGCGATTTTCTTCTTGAAGCTTGTAGCTCTAAAACGCTCAACAAGCCAAATCCCATTCATTTCAATGGCCCCTGTTCACATCTGAGCATTCTGTCGCTTGAAGCAAAACGCTGGAAGCCGATTACAATCGTTTTTGGCCCCATAGACTTCAATACAAATGCCTGAAAATGCTTGACTTGAGAGTTTTACGGGTGTTTTGTTGTTCATTTTCTGCTTAAACAGCAGCTTTCCACCCCTAATTTCCTCCCCCTCTCCTCCCCCTTGTGCTTTCTATTGGCTAAACAAAAATGCCTGAAGCTGTAGAACACTTTTAATACGCTTGCTTAACACTTGTAATAAAATTCCTCAAAAACTCTCAAATAAAACTGCCTGAAAGTCACTACGTTCAGGTGTGAATGCAACCTAATGCCCCGTACACACGGTCGGACATTCCGACAACAAAATCCATGGATTTTTTCAGACGGATGTTGGCTCAAACTTGTCTTGCATACACACGGTCACACAAAGTTGGTTGGAAATTGCGAACGTCAAGAACGCGGTGACGTACAACACGTACAACGAGCCAAGAAAAATTAAGTTCAATAGCCAGTGCGGCTCTTCTGCTTGATTCCAAGCATGCGTGGAACTTTGTGCATCAGAGGGTCTGTTGGGTTTTTAGCATTGCTTCTGTCCTTGCTGTATGTGATAATCTCTTTACATTCTTTACATACGTTTGTATGTATTTGTTTGCATGAAAATGATATATGCAACAATGCGTGAATAACATTATTACCAAATAGCCGATATCATTTGTATGCGATTATGGGTGCTCCATAAGTCGCAATCCAATATATTTAACCTTTTGTTTTTGTTTTAATTGTCGCACCAATCATTCAGGGGTGTGACATTCAGCATATTGTATGTATCATGTATAGCAATAATCCTTTATTTTTATTTTTGTTTCCATTTTTTCATTATTTTTTCATTAGTATAGAATGGTTTCTGTTTTATTTGTCTTGGGTTAGCTTGCCTGCCCACTATCGGCTATTTGGTAATAATGTTATTCACGCATTGTTGCATATATCATTTTCATGCAAACAAATACATACAAACAATATATACAAACAAATCGCATACAAATGCGATCATGTATGCGAGGAACTGGAAATCAACACCTTCCTATATATATTCAGAATGGTTTCTCTTGCATTTACCTTTGTTTAGCTGGTTTTACTTACCATTGGCTATCTAATAATGTTATTCACGCATTTCTTGCACATATCATTTGTATGCGATTATGGGTGCTCCATAAGTCGCAATCCAATATATTTTACCTTTTGTTTTAATTGTCACACCAATCATTCAGGGGTGTGACATCCAGCATATTGTATGTATCATGTATAGCAATAATCCTTTATTTTTACTTTTGTTTCCATTTTTTTAATTTTTTTTTTTTTATAGTTTATCATAAATGCTCTGATATATATGCATATATATACACTCTTGAGACACATCTTCTTTTAATCATTCACCCTTTTTAGATATATAGTTCTCTAGTAATAATTTTTTTCCCCAAAATAATTTTTTTCCCCAGCTTTCTTTTATCAGACATCCAGCTTACTCATAAAGATACAGATATGTGCTCTGGCCTTGTTATATAACATTGCTATTGTCCGTGGTTCATTTATTGACACTCCGGCATTGATACAATCAGCTGTGAACGTCCACCCATTACCTGCATTGATACAATCAGCTATGATACAATCAGCTGTGAACGTCCACCCATTACCTTTGATCTGCTATAAATAGCTCTTCACTGTTTTCCCTACTCTACACTTGATAAAGGAGCGCGCATGTGCTATACAGACCCTGCACAGGCTCAGAAACGCGTTGTGTTTTTTCTCCTCATTGACAACATTGCCAGCGGCTTCCTGGGCTGCCACTCCGTCCTCCCGCAGAGACAGGCTGTGTACCGTCCTGGCCTCCCCGCCAGACTGCGTCGTGTTTGGAGGCATCCCCGGGGAATCACTGACTGTTCCCTTCCCCCTCTTCTATCAGGAATCACATCTGTCTGTTCTATATACCGCTCCTAAATGTAAGTTGATACTTTGTTTTTATATTGGTGAATAAATGGTTTTACTTAGTGGCGCTCCTCTCTCTCTTTTTTACCAGGGTCCAAGAGGCCTAATGTTGACCTTAAGGGTTAGGGAGAGCTGACATTCTTCCTTGCAAAGTGGGTTACCAGGCATGGTAGGTGTGAATCAAGAAGAATGATGGGCGCCAGTCACTTTTTGAATGCAAACAAGAGATGTATTGTCTCTCTAGAACTGGGGGAGAGCGGGTTAGGGCCAGAACACTATTGAGTAGATGCAGTGATATTTGGCAGACTCCGAGACTTCTATAGGTAGACAGCTACACAGTGGAAGGCCTCCAGCCAGGTAATATTTCTGTATAGGTAGGACCGATGTCTCCTATGGTAACTAGTTTTGTAACAGTCACTAACGGTAGTTGTACAGAACTCTTGGTAACACAGAACAGTCCTTTTATTTATCTCACAGTATCCCACTGTAGATCTCCACACACTGAGCTCCCAGTCTCTCACTAGACTTCCAGATCCCAGTCGTCACTGGAACCCCTGAGCACTTCCACAGCTATCCCGCTGTATACTCCTCAAGCGTCACCCCCGCTATCCTGCTGGGTCCCCGGTCAGCACTGGCTGATGCTTTCCCACTTCTTCACCGTTCTTGGCTGGTGAGAAGACTGCTCTTGTACTTGCTTCAGCTTACTCACAGTAGTCTCTGGTAACAAGGTGGTTGGTCCCTTAGTCGCGACAGCTTCCCCTCTACCTCCGACCACAACTGGTTCCCTGTCCGGCTGAACCGTCTCAACTTGGTTGGACTCCAATCCTGCAGTCCCAACCCTACGCTGCTTCTCCTGCTCCTGGATAGGTCTCAGGCAGCCTAGCAGCCAGGCTTCCAGCCTAGCAGCCCAGAGCAACATAACACACGTCCACCCAGACAGCCGTCCAGGTGGCACAGAACCCCAATCACCTGACCACCCAAATAAATAGGCTCCCCCAGCAGGCCAAGGGCCTTAAAGAAACCCTTGCCCATTGGCTGAGACACCCCATCCATTCATAATCTGTCCTTGCTATGCCCTTGTCTATATAATGTCGCCAGCTATAATGCCACCTAGTGACAGAAGAGAAAAGTGCAGCAATTCCAGAATTAGGGGGAAATTAGTGGATCGCCTAACAATTAGCCAGGACAATTACTACCTGGCAAACTAAATTGGTTAGCAGCCCTGCCTAAACACCAGGGTGCTACACAGGTAACTGTCAAAATAATAAAAGTATCACTCTTTGAAGACACACTACAGATTCTGAATCAAGATTTTGGCTTTTCCTTTAGATGTCAGGTTCCTTTTTTTTCATCTTGAACCTCAGGCCTTGCAGTTTAGCTATAGATGCCTCTCTTTAGAAAAATACAAAGTAAATAAGTTGATAAGGCTGTAATAGAATTTTTCAGGTAGCATCGTAAGAGGAGGCAGCAAGCAGAGAACAACATGTAAAATCTGACTTTCCTATTTTTTCCATGTCTAGACAGCTGTGGGTGGATCCAGCAACTAGGCCTAACTGAACAGGCGGGGCGGGGGGGGGCGCAGACTGCTTAGGGCCCCTGAGCTAGAACGCCGCTGATGGTGTGTGGTACGGTGACGTTAGTGCCAATGTGCTGATCCTGGTGCATTACACTGTTTACTTTTTTAAGCAAACATTAGGTTCTAATGGCCACAGTGAAATGTGAGGCGGTGGATTGCGTTGCACCGCACAGTACTGAAGAAAAGCACTGCATGCCATATTTCTTTCAGCAACCACTGCCACAAAGGGGTGGTGTAAACTAGCCTGATAGGAGACAAGGCATTTTTAATTAGTGTCAGGACTCTATCCACAAAAATGGCTCACATGCATTGAAACAAAGATCTGGCATTTCTGACAGTATTCTACATGATCGCATTCGTTTGCGTAGGATTGCGCATAGTGGATGCATTGGGAATGCACCAGACCAAGAATGCACACTGGCACATGGCCATGCCCACCCTAATCCAGGATTGGTGCCGAAATGTCTTTAAAAGGGAGTTAGCTGCCCCGAAGATCAACCAGATTGCTGGTTGATCTTCGGCTCTCCAGTGCGCTTGTTCCTGTGCACCTTGTACCTGTGGATTCTCTGTTACAAACTCGGCTTGCTCTTGGACCTATATTCTGCCTGCCTGGTTTGACCCTGGCTTGCTTAACGGACTTGCTTATTTTACTCTCCTGTGTATGACTCTGGCTTACCCTCCACACCATGCTTTGTCCCAACGTCCGCACCTATTACCTAACCTTGGCTTTGAACAGACTACACTTCTGGCTTCTTCTCTATTTGTGACCTGTCTCTTACCACACCATGTGCCTCCAGTCATTGCACCAATCCTACTTCATCTGCTCCAGTGCCTTGGCTGACTACCTGGATGCCTGATCCAGTAATGCTCCAGTCGGGACATCCTCGCTAGCAGTTCCAGCAGGCGAGCCATGCTTCTTTTGGGCCTAGCACCCCCTATTCTCACCCTTAGGGGTGCCTGGAGCTTAGCTGGAAGGGAAGCCCTCTCACCATTTGGCTTTCATCCAGGTACGTGATACTCAGCTTGCAGTAGGACTGTGCTGGGCAAGGTTGTCCACCGTAGTCCCACTTCACCTGGAATGAACGGGCCCCTAGAAGAGCTGTGAGAGTCTGTAGATTTAGCATACTCTCACTTCCCCTTTCTCTGAATGATTTTCATTGATGAATTCTACAAGCCTGTGACAACTCTCATCACATTTGAGTTTCACTTTTTACAATATCACCCATTTCACCCAAGCAATTGTGTAACAGTGATTTGTAGCAGCCAAATAATTTCTCTCAATATTTTGCTAGTATAAAATGAATTGCAATTAATGAAAGGTCCATGTGATTTGTAGCTCAGTCAATGAGCGATTTACAAGTGCAGCATTTGAGTAGCTAATCATGTTATCCAATGTAGCTGCTGATGTCCATGGCTCACCAGCGATTTATAGCATATAATCATGTAGTCAGCTAAAGCAGAAAATCTGTATTCTGCTACAAATAATCAGAGAGAAAAACAATTGAGATATTTGTAGCTGCTATAAAGTTGGTAGTGTGACGTGGCCCTTATGCCGCGTACACACGGTCGGACTTTTCGTCTACAAAAGTCCAACGGACGCTGACGGACTAAAGCTGGCTGGTAATCCGATCGTGTGTGGGCTGCTTCGGACTTTCAACGTACTTTTTTAGCCTCAAATCCGACGTACTTTAGATTTGAAACATGCTTCAAATCTTTACGTCGTAACTACGACGGACCCCGAAGTC